>PYAF01001709.1:1912933-2027676 GCA_007407185.1 Glycine tomentella | reverse complement strand
GAGTTTAACTTATGTTTTAAGTAAGATTTTGAATTTTTTTTAATGGAAGGTAAGATTTTTGAATATTAACTTTGTAGATAGAAAAAAAATAATTAAAAATAAAGATCTCATTAAATACGGTTGACCATATTTTTGGGTAGAAAATACTAGTTATTAACAAATTGGTAGGTATTTTGCATTTATAACATAATAACTAAAAAATGATAGAATTCTTAAATTTTTGTTATAATTATATTAAAAATAATATTTAGATTGACTTTTAATTAGTCGAAAGTGTAAATTTTTATATAGATGATGCATAAAAGTAAATTATTTTTAATAATTTTATTAGTAGGTGAGGTTTATAAGTTTTATTGAATAAAATATGTTTTACCTTTTATTTAGTGAGCAACACTGTCTTTTTATAGTGAGTTTTATAATGAATTTTATTTGTGGTTCTCCATTAATGGTTGGCCTTGCCGAATAAGTCTTAATCCAAAGGTTCTGAAATTCCCGTGCTTATTTACTGCAAGGGCTGGCTATAACATTGATGAACGAGAACCACGTTTTTTAGAATAATATCCTTTCATATAGTTATACAGTGCATACTTATTATAAAGGGACCACTTGGATTAGGATCTTACTTTAAAATGTATGGAATTTTTTCTTCTCTCTAACAATTTTACCAAAGGGGAGGGAGATTCGGATTAATTTAGATATTTCTGTGAAGCACTCCAAACCAGTAATTTCAGTGGCTAGTGACAATTTCTACTACTATTTTACTCCATTAGTTATATGCCTCCTCTTAGCAAAACTTTAGTTATTAAGAATCAAATAATTTACTTTAAGTACTCTTGTGACGTGTTTGGCATGGGTATCGGAGGATTGAATTGATCTATTTGACTCTAAGATTAAATTTAATTTGGAAATTCATAATAAATTTATAAAATCTCATTTTAAATATTGTTATAAGAGCAACTCCAAAGGTGGATTGCTCGCTGACAGCAAAAAAAAAAAAAAAACATTTTTAACCGTTGGAAAGAAACATTGAAGTTGTTCTGATGACTTTGAGGTGCTATGCAAAGAACTCGATTTTCTTTCCTTTTTCAGTGAATCCATGCACAAAAAATATCATTAAAGTATTATTTTATTTTATACTGTGGGGTCAATTTGATAAACTTTTATGAGTTGTTTGGTTGAAGTAAAAATTTAATTGGGTTGTTTAAAGTGAGAAAATCAATATGACATTATAGGAAAATACGAAATATTATTAAAAAATCAAAAGAAATTTTTTACTGAGTTTGTGAGTTGGAAATGCTCTAAACGCATTTCTACTTTCTAAAGTACATCTTTTTATTTCAGAGTAGTTGGATTGTGTATCCTCCTATCTTGGTGATCAATATAGTAATGGAGTGCATTTTGGTATAACTTCTTCACTACTTAGAGCTTGAAGCTAGAGGGTTGCATATCATCCTCTTTTTTGGTGGTCGACTTGATCATTGATTGAGACCAACTTGGTGATTGATTATTGAGTTGGTACATGACTGTTACCGTTGGTATCCACTTGAGGTTTAGTTTTTCGTCAACCTACAAGGACAAGTTGTAGTTCATTCTCCAATGGCAGGAATTTCGAAATATCAACCAACATGCCAATACCTTCATCTACAACTTCAAAGAAGTATACGGGGAAAAACATACAAATGACACAGTACAAAAACAGTCTAAAATGGATTTTTTTTTCATCAAGTTAATTATTAAAAACTTTAAATTAACATAATTTTGTTTTAAATTTAGACTAATGATAGAGAACTTATAACAACCAACATTTGTAAGTGAAAAATTAATTTGATTGTTTTTATTCTGTGACTTTGGTACGTTTGTTTTATTCTATTTTATCTTTGCTATACGTTCTTTAATAAACCATTATTGATATAAATACATAAATAATAAAATAGAGTTTAAAAATAAGACCAGAAAGAAAGACAAATTGTCACGGTAATTTAATTTATATATATATATATTAATGAGTGCTATGGTAATAATTTATTAAAATAGAAGTTTATGTAATTTCAAATTGTATTGAGTTGGATTTGCTTTTCGAATTAAATCAAGATCCTATTTCATTATGAGGGATTAGTTGAGCATTAAATATAAACTCCTGATAACTTTTAATTGTAAGAAAAAAATGTTTTCATATTTTTAGATTTTAATTTTTAAGTTAATTTTTTTCTGTTCATGTTAAGTTGGATTGATTTACGAACACTTTTAGTTTTTGACATAATGAAAAGAAAAAAAAAACATTAAAAGTAGGAAATTTTTTTGATAAATACCACTCAGCTTTATGTTGTACTATCTTAATAATTTTCTTTATTTAATTGTTTTCATTATTTTAATTAGCTCAGTTCCTCAATCCACATATTTTTTGTTGTGCTATTTACGCTTCTGTTACTCTTTCTCAGCCATTGGGTCCCCATTTTATGAACTTTAATTCGTACCTGGACAAAACCCCCCCCCCCCCTTTTTTTTTTCTGTCCGATTGTCAAATTTAGTACGTTAGGTTATCTAGAAGGACAATGTCCGACATTACCGGGTGAAAAGGTGTAGGAAGAAAAAGAAGAAAAAAAATCGATCAAGAGAAGAGAGGTAATTATTTATGGGGCAGGCCGAATCTTTTTACTTCTTGTGCGGACCCGTAAAAGATTTATGGACATGTAAGGTAAATTTCTTTAAAAATATTTTTAAAAGAAGAAATTAAAAAAAAATGAGATAAATATTTTTATAAATAAAATAAATTTTTTATTAGTTAATTTTTAGAATCTCATTAATATAGTTTTTCTAAAAGATGAAATGACATCTATAAATAAACTAATGGAAAACTCATTTTAACTTATGAAAAAATTTATTTCTTTTTTTTTCTTCTTATTTTCTTTTTCTAAAATTATTTCTAGAAAAGTTTATTCGCTGTCGCAGTTTTCAGTTTCATTTTGATTCCATTCGGTAGTTGTTGTCTAATTGAAGTGACTAGACTAGTATTTCATTGCTGACATTTTTTTTTATCAACAGTATTAAAATGTTAACTTTTTTAGTAATAGAATTGACTTTATGATTTTTTTAACTATCTAACTCATATTCTTCATTGTTGCATTGGTGGTCTAGTGCATATGCACATTGAATAATCACTAAATAATTCAGTGTCTCTTACTTTATTTTAAGTTGTAATTTAGTTATTTATTTTTTATAAATTATAAAATAGTCTTTTATTTATTAAAGCTTGTAAAATAATTCTTTAAGTAATTTTTTATAGCATATTTATCCCAAAAAAACTGATAAAGATATTACTTAGAGATAAACATGTTATAAAAAAATTATTTAAGAGATTATTATTTTATAACTTTTAAGAATAAAATATCAAATTATAACCTAAAATAAAGATAAGAAATCAATAAAGTAATTTATCCTTCAAAATAATTGTTAATGAGTTTTCTTCAAATTAAGAATTTCATTTCAAAGAGTATAAATATTCGTGAAAATAAAATTTAAAACATATGTTAATAACCTAACCTCTTAATTTATTATACATATAAGTAATTATGTGATATTAGCAGTAATATCTTTTTAAGTTAAATGTTTAGTTAAACTCGCATGCGACTTGGTTGGGTTTGAACGAAGATAAGGCCCAAAAGAACAATAAGAGGTGGCCCACTCAGCAGTCGCTCTTACTCTTACGTCCAGAACTATGTTTTGGATAAACACTGGGCTTTAGCCTCTACATCCAATCCCATTTTGAACAGAGAAAATTATTAAGACTTTTTTTTTTTTTTTTTTTTCCTTTTTAGTATAAACAAGAGAATCTTAGTCACGGAGGAGGCATGCTGTTTTGATCTCTAATGATCTTCAAAGCATGCTAGTGGCATATTGTTCAGTAGAATTAAGGGTGTTATGTTCTTCCTACTTTTTTCTTTCTTTCTGTAAAACGACTAAAATTTAGTTCATGGCGTGCAAACAATCTCCAATTTCTTTGTGTAGAGCAATCTCTTGCTCTCTGGGCTCTAAAATAAAGCCACGAGCCTCAATTTAACTATATTTGTTTGTATTTATATCCTTTCTATACATATTTTTGTGAACTTAATAGAAAAAAAAAGGGTTTAATGTTTATTAAGGAAAATGATTTTTGGTACGAAACATATTTCATATTAAAAGAAGCACGAATGATGTGGTTTGGTTTTGATTTATAACCGCAAGTTTCTTTTCTTGTGTTTGAATTTTTCATTTCTTAATTTAAAAGGATCCTTCTTAATTATTGGATATCCAAATTATAACAGTTTGTCATAAAATTATTGATTCTTCAACTGAAGGAAATCTTTTAGAAACTTCATAATCGAATACATGATTTTCAGAAGATAGAGCAAACTGAAGAGACCTTTTATATATTTTTCATCTCTCTCTGTTTTTTACAAAGAAAGTGAAAAGAGATAAAAAAAAAAGGAAACTACAAGATATAAAGAAAGTCTCATCTCTTTTATATATCTTTCATCTCTAGCATTTGATTTGCTACTGCAAAATTTTCATTTTCACTATTGCATTGTTGTCTTTCAGAAACAATTAGATATTAGTCATCAACTAGATATCATAGCAAGAAAAACTTAAAATCACCGAAGGCTCTTTGGTAGGAGAGCATCCATGATTAGTGGGATAAAATCTCAGATATGGAATCAGAAATCTGTTATTTTTTAAAAATATTTTAATTAATTATTTTTAAAATAATTATACATCAGAATTTAATTACACATGTTAACTGTTTGGTGTGTTCCGTACTGTAATATTTCGTACTAAATAGCAGTACTCGTTTAGTAAATGCAATCGTATACAAGATTCTCAAATGAGGAGAAAAACATGTCACATGTGATTATGTTTATAGATCCGGGTCTTTGAGAATGGAAATTTTTTTACTATCACCAAAATCAGAGAAGCGGATTTATAGTGAGATTCACGTGGATCCGACAGACTTGTGAAAATTCAAATTCTTAATTTGCTAGGGTTTGAAATTCATATTAGTATTACTGAATGAAGTAGCTCTGTAATGCGTTCCACTTTCTATATTATGAGTTCTTCATCTCATTTAGTAGGTGTTAGAAAGGGTTTGTTAATATTTCTTTTCAAATGAGTAAACTTCTACTTTGTTTTATAAAATTGTAAGCATTTGTCACTTAAGTCTTAATTTTATAAATATTCTCATTTTAGTCTTTTAGTAAAATGTTATTCACTCTATTCTTTTTATACTATAGTTTCCACTTACATTAATGATTAAAGTAAATGTCATTTGAAACAGAAAGACTAAGTTAGAAATTAAAGTGAGAATTTTATATATAAAATTAAAGACTAAACTAAAATGCTTAAAATTTCAAGACTAAAGTGGGAATATACTCCTTTTTAATACAAATATCCTTTGAAATGAATGAAGCAAAAAAGTGTTATTCCCTCATGTTGTGAATTACCATGTGTTGTTGGATATAAAATATGCACCGAATATAAACAATTTTCCTATAGATTCTCGTAAAAATGGGTGTGAAGAGTTGACAAAAGTGTTACCCTATATAATCCACCAATTCTCTCCAAAGAACAAAGAGAGGTGTGAATTAGTTTTCTTTTGCTTGCTAACTGAACAAAAAGAAGGTAGGATTAACACGCATTATGAAAAGATGAAAATCAATAAACGTGTGAATTGAGATGGAAGAATCAAACGGTATACTTGACGAGGCAGTGACATGATCATCAACAGTCATCACACGCTGATGTAATGTTTTGTTCACACTGGTGATCGTGGAAGATTTGGTTCACTAGTGTAGAGCACCTGATAAATTAATCTTTGATTATTCCCATTTAGCTACAGCCATTCCCTTCGAAGGCATAAGGTCCTTTTGTTGTGCACAAGCTCCATGCCGACCGTTTAATTATTCAATGCTTTGAACAGAAGCTTGTCGCTTGCATCAACACAGAATTTGAATTCAAGACTTGTACAAGCTATGTGTTGGTCACAGTCAGTGTTTTGCTTCTCACAAAGTCACAAGAAATGAAGAAAATAAATATAGCTTGAGGTGAGATAATAATTCTAAACAAATTGAGGCCTTGAGGGAGAATGACTCAACGGGATTCTTAATGGGCAAGGTAAAGTAAAATTATTTTAAAAGCATAATCAGAAAGTTAAAAAAAGAAAAAAATAAAGAAGATGCTGAAACCTATTGTGAGTGAAAAGCAATATGGTTGGCCGGTCAAGTATAAGGCAGATAAAGTTGACATCTCTTTTGCTGGTATTTGAGTTATGCTCGGCAAGCTTTTATTGCTAAATGTAGCTTATGTTAACTTGAAAGCATTAAATCAGCTTATATCATAAAGCATATTCATAAGCTTGACTGGAAAATTGTTGAAGTATGTTTAATAGGGTTTGTTTTAGTTGGTTTATGCGGGAAAAAAAACTTACAGAATTAGGATAAAGAATTTATGTGAAGCTATTCTAATCACCTCCTAAACATAATTGGTTGCTATGTAGTATGTATGGGTCCATGAGGCCCGCACATGAATTACTGCAGTGACTTTTGCACAGCATATATAACAGTCTTTAAGTTCTCTGTTTCATTCTATATATTTACATGGCCCATTTGAAGCTTAAAACTCTAGTTAATAAAGATTTAGAAGCTTAAATGTTGGGGAACCTTCCATTAGGGTGTTTAGCAACAATATTCTTGAACCACTTGTTCACGGTTTCTAGTACTTTTATCTTTTTATCCACACATGTATGTTGGACCACCACTATGCCTGCAACGCTCAAATACTCGGTATTATTAATTTATTATTATATAATATCGATATTTTATTCAATTTTCCCAATGAATAATATCTTTTGATCTGCCATGATCCTAAACAGCGATTGACTAAATAAATGATTTGGATAGAACAAATTATCTCAAAACCAAATGAAATAATTAAATATAATTCATGCAAACTCATGTTGAAAAACATCACTTATATAAACTAGTCTACATGTGATACTTGTCCATCCAGCAAGGAATATTAAAGAAAGCATCAAGGAAAAAAGTTGAGTTGGGCCTCATCAGCAACAGCCACATCATTTCTTTTAGCTAGAAATCCCAACAACTACAAAGTTTATTACAGCTGGTTAATACGAACCAAAATGGCTGCTTATGTAAGTAGTATACTACATGGAACACATAAAACTATGAACACGATAGTTTTTGTACTGGGAGCACATAAGTGAAGACTTTTAATTTCAAGTCTCTTCTTATACACAATAATTATTACATGGTCCAAGGCCATGTTGATCTCAACCAATCTTCACGTGACATGTTATCAACTCTTTTTGTAAATTGAAATATGAAGTTACATGTCACATAGAGAATGGCTCGGGATCACATAGTCCTAAATCATGTAATAATTTCTCCTTATACACCACGCCCGAGCTTGTTACGTATCTTACTGATATAGTCAGAAGCCAATCCATCAACACACTGCTCTTTCTTTGGGTTAACATCACCAGGGACTCTATCTTGATAAATCAAATGTTCGGTCGATCCATTGCTCCCAGCTGACTTGATCACATATGTGGGGTTGGCGCGGCTCTGTGGCTGTTGTGACCTTTTGCTTGCTGCAGGGAATTGATCAGGAACAGGAACCAGTGCTTCCTCATCCGGGTCCATAGCAGACCCTGGACCAGCCTTTGTTGTACTGGTTGCTCCAAGAGTCTTCTGTGCAATAGAGAAAGAGGAAAACCTAATGACATTTACTACAACCTGCATCGATTTCTCGCAAAGAGACATCTCACTCTTGGACTTAATTCTATCCATGATTTTTGGCTTAACAGGTCCTTGGTGTCTCAAGAGAAGATGGTTAATACAACATAAAAGGAAAGCAAGGTATATTTATAAGAGCATAGGATGTAGGTGGGTGAATTGGTCTTTTTGGCCTTTTCTGGTTTCGTGTAAACCCTCATCCAAATATATCCTAATCAGGCTTCTTTAGTGGGTGGATCCCTTGCTCGTTCAGTTAAATGAAGGTTCTTTTGCAAAGAGTAGAGCCCACGTAATATAGACAGAATCTTGTTGCCTTTCTTGTCTGTATGATGAGTGAAAGCATGTAGTAAGCACATACAAAATTAATAATTGGTTTGGTGAGTTTGGTTCCTGGTTGCACCATTTGTAAAACCATTAAGATTCTCGGCTTTATAAAACTATAAACTGGCAAAAAGTAGATTTTAGTGACTAGAGTATGTGGCCAGAGATTGGGGAGATGACAAATCCATTGAACCAAATAGTTCATGAGAGAAAATTGAGTTATTTGGACCCTAGAGGATTGAAGGGACGAACTGCTTGAACGAAGAATTTACCCTGATCTTAAATCATTCACGTAATTCACATGTTATGGAGGATTGATATTTTATTATATTTGTGTTCTAAAGTCGGGGAGGAATAAGATTCTTTGATACTGCTAATGCCTAATGTTTTATTTGTGTTTTTCAGAATGCTTCTCTCATTATTTGTGTCTTAATGTTTGTCTTTACATTTTCAATAACATTGTTCTCACCTAACTAGTGACGCTTTTGTGGAATCATTTCATCCTGTTTGTCTGACTCTAGTTGTCAAACATGCAGTGATGGAAGAAGGAGGTCCATCTTTAACAACCACAATAAGACCGTTTGATTAGACAAAAGTTTTTATAGATACTATTATTTAGTGTGTTCCTTCTTCCTATTTTCTAACCCCCAACCCCCCCCCCCCCAAAAAAAAACGTGCGCTTTTGCAGGGAAGTAAACACAACCGAAGACATTGGTGCCAACAACTATCTATCTTTCTAGATCTTATAATATGGAACATTTGATAGCTACGTGTTCAATAGCTCATAGTTACATATCTATAAAAGGAGCAATGATAAAATGCATCAACCTTTCAGTTGTGTTGCTGCAAAAAATAGGACAAACATAATTTGGCACGTGCAATTCTTTTGATGAATAATAAGTCAAATATGCTATAGCCTGTCACCCTCCTTTGGGCCCTGGCTAGTCAAATATGTTAATGTTGACCTGAATGGAAGGCAAAGCAATTCAAATCTTTTTCAAGACAAGAACTAAACCAAGCTGCATAAACATGAAAGGCCATATCAGAGCCACTAAACATTCTCTATTTTGTGCAATTTGCCTTTACAATTTATATTTAAGAGTTAACTCTGAAAAACAGATTGGGGGGCACCTTTGTGAGAGAAGATTTGGGTTACTTACAAGCTAAGAAAAAGCTTACAATCAGAAGATTTGGGTTGCTTGTCTTATTCAGGTCATATCTTGATTCATTCATACATATACAGATTTCCTTCTTCAGTCTAGTGAGCTAGATGAAAACCAAGGGTTGGGTGCTACATAAGTATAGCCCTGGAAATGGTCACCTGCTGTAGGTGTGGGTGCTGGCGAGTCATCAACAGGCATTGCTGTCCAACATTGGTCAAAATTAGCTGTACAATCTTTTGCAGACACATCTGGTTTGAACTTTGGTTCCAGTTCTCTTGCCTCCAATTTTTTCCAATTGATTGACCTAAACCATTTATGACTTTTGATCTGATCATCTCCATTTGGCCCATTGCCTAACCTTGCAGATGGATCCTTTTGTAGCAACTGTAACAAGTAAACAGAAGTGTGCAGTTTTTAGCATTGGACCCCTCTGTCTCTCTCCTTACCAAGGCTTTCTTTTTTTCATTTTTAATCTAAAACACATAAATATTTAGAGAACATCATGTCCCAGAGCACGAACATTGCCTGTATCCATGCATTCTACCATATTCTTTTTCAAAATTATCCTTTGAATGTTCACGCTTTGTAGCAAAATAACGTCTACAAAAATGTGGTCGTCAATGTTTTTCTTTTTCTAGAACTTGTCATTATATAAGGAGAAGTGGTTATTCTAATTGTGCAAATGCTTTTACTACATTCAATTTTGTACTTAAAAAATTACTTTTCTGAGCAAGATGATTGCATCTTTTCAGGATACCCTTGAAAAGCATTAGAAAATTACCCATTCACAAACAGTTGCAGGCAAATCATGGTGTATTTTTTCCACTAATTTTTATTAGAATATTAATATCAATTAAAATTTATGATTTATTTGATAAAAAAACAAAAAAACGCAAGTGAAATCCAAGTAGATTAACAATAGACATCAGGTTCCATTTACATACGCATGAAATAACAGAGATCTGCGTTTGAGTTAAAAATGTTTTGATAAATACAATGTGTTTACAAATTATAGGATTTGTAATTTTGAGAAGGCGAATTTAATTAACTTGAATGGTTTTCAGAAAGATACAAATCGCAATATGCCAATGAATAAGGTATTTAGTAGACATATATTTAGTTTCATTATGCAATGCCACGATTCAATTAGTCAATATAGAATAAATGTCAAATTTAATTTTTAATAAATAGAATTATCCAAATAGAATGTAGATAGGATCACTTTTGGAGTTACGTAAACCCTGACATGATTTCAACAAAAAATTATGAAAAAATAGAACATCGGCATACAAAAAGGACACCAACGAAATATTAAGGCAGTGAATTCAGAAATCTACACTATAAAACCTTTATATCATGTTTAGAAAACAAGCATTTTATACTTGTAAGTTGAAAGTATACTATAACAGGATAGGAGAATGTAGAGAAACAAAAAGGACGAAAACCAGTAACTGTTGTCTACTTACTCCTTTGAGCAAAGAGTGAGCTTCACTGGTAAGGAATGGTGGAAGTTTTACTTTCTCTTTAATAATTTTCTCCTGAAGTTTCTTTCTGTTATTGTGTGTAAATGGTGCCTGCCAAACAAAACTCAACAATCAAGAAAAACTGAAAGTACACACTTTGTAACATAGCAAAAGCCCTTGGTATGTGATAAGAGAGATTCTGCAAAGTGGTGCAAGGTGTCCTAGAGTAGGGAGCCTTCAAATGCTGATAACTTCAACATGTGCTTATATAGAAAAGAAAAGAAATAAAAAAGGTTCCTAAACAGCAAATAAACAGATTCATTCACATAACAATTTTGAAATAAAAAAAGAAGATTGATCCTCAATAAGATCCATTTTGATATAATGCAGTTCACAGCTTTCCATTACCATATAATTTGAACTTAAATCAATAAGGTAAAATTTAGAGTTACAGGCATCGTTTTACCTTTTCCCTCATTTCATAAGCAACTAAGCCTGGCCAACACTTGCCTATCTTGACTCCTAATGTTCTCTATTCAAGACTTGATTGCCAGAGACATAATGGATTCTAACCATGCATATTGTTATTGTATACCCACATATAATTCCAAATATTCAACTTAGTTACCTTCAAACATGCACACGTGCACACACAACCAACAGTAAACAGATAAATGATGAAAGATATGGCATTACCTTCCCTGTTAGCATTTCATACAACAGAATACCAACACTCCACCAATCTGCATCCTTATTATGGCCTTTAGCCAGTAGGATTTCTGGAGCCATGTATTCTACAGTCCCACAAAAAGAGTTGGATCTTCCCAATTCATCAATCTCTTTTGACAGTCCAAAATCAGTTAGCATGACCTATACAGGCAGAGCAAACATCAAAGTTGAATAACACACCTCTGTCTTCCAAGATATTCTAACAGTGAACTTGACATATCAGGAAGAGAGGAGTGTCAACAATACATTTCCAACACGCTTTTCCTAACACACTTTCTACTATTAGTTAAAATTTATTGAAAAACCGCAAAATCATGGGTGAAACTTGTTAAATAAGATGTGGGACCCACAAAAGATCATGATTTCTAATAAATTTCAGCAACAATAAAAAGTGTGTTGCTAACATTTCTCATCAGGAAGATAACCACACAGAGTCATATATTTAGATAGATAGATAGAAAATTCAAAATGTTCCTGCAAGAAAACAAAGCATTTGGGGTAGGGGCATTATTACATGCCCATCAGCATCCATAAGAATGTTTTCGGGCTTAAGATCTCGATGCACGATGCCATTTTTGTGAAGGTGTGAAACAGCAGATACTATCTCAGCAGTGTAAAGCCTTGCCTGATCCTCACTACTCAACACATACACCAAACCAAAGCCATAATTAAAATTAAACATATATATTTTTTAAATCGTACGCTGCAATACTCAGCATGATGAAGAAAAAAAATACCTGAAGATACCCTGGCGATATAATTGAAAGAAGAGATGCCCTCCATTAATGAAGTCCAACACTAAATACAACTTAGATTTGGTCTGCACATAAACACATAATAATAACAAACTCATTAAGTGTGTTTGTTAGTGGTTGAAGTGAGTTGTCACGAGTTCGAATCCCTAACAAAAACTAATAAATTAACAAATAATATTTGCCAATAAAAAAAATTATTTATTGTATGACTGAATTGAATTGAATTGGGTTATTAGTTAGTTAGTTAGAGACCTGGAAAGAGTAACGAAGCTGAACGATGAAAGGGTGAAGGACTTTGGTGAGAATATCTCTCTCGGCTTTCATGTAATCGATGTGGTTTTTTTTAATGATGGTGTCTTTCCTCATCACCTTCATGGCGAACACGCCATCACCGTCGCCGAAGCAATCACCTTTTTTTCTGACGAGAAAGACCTTCCCAAAGGCACCCTGTCCTACAACACGCAGAATATGGAAATCGGAAGGTCCAATCTTGGGGGGGTCGTGACCCAATGGTAATTCTTCTTCTTCTTCTTCTTCTTCTTCTTCTTCTTCCTCGTCGAGGAAGAAGAGAGGGGTGGAGGAAGGGGCGAAGCGAGGAGAGGGGCCCACGAAGGAGTGGGACCTACTGTGGATGACGTGGGGGCTTGATGGGGATGAATTGGGGGAAGAAGAAGATGAAGGGATGATGAGCTTGCTCAGGTTCTTCTTCTTCTCTAACGTCGACACCATTTTTTTGCCTTTTGATTTTCAGTTAGTTGGTTGGTTATGTGAGGGAGAGAAGAGAAGAGGACGATGCAGATTAGTTACATAGCACTTTGCACTGAATGAATCCAATTGATGTATTGAATGATTTGATTGGATTTGACGAGCAATGGAAGTGGAACTTGGAGTTTTGGAAGGATGGGTCCAAGCGCTAAGATCATCGCGCATCAATAATTGATGGTTACTTCTGCTTCTCGACCAATAGATGATTTGATAAATAGGATCTTGCTATTAAGTTCTTTAACTAATGTTCTGTAGGACATAAGTAGGCATGACAGCGGGACCTAAACCCTTGGGTATCCGTCGGAATCCGTCCCGATTTTAATGGAGAAAAATTGAATTTTTTGGATTCGAATTTTCCCCGGTAGTCAAAAGCGGGGGCGGGGACGGGTATGGGGTTATTGATACCAGCCCCGCCCCCCGCCCCGTAATAAATAATATTAAAAATAAAAAAATATATTATTTTCTGATTTTTTTAATTGAATTGATTGATTTTGTTTTGTAATTTTAAAATTATGATCTCATATTTTAAATGTGGGTTTGTTATTATTATTTTTTTATTAGATAATTAACTTTTTTATCCGATTTTTCAATAAAAAAAGTTATATTATTTTTTTATTTTTTAAAATTTAATCAAATAGCGGGGGCGGGACGGGGCGGGGAAAACCCGACCCCAAGCGGGGACGGGGATGGGGATGGATTTTAAAACCCGGCGGGGAACGGGGGCGGGGGCGGGGGCGGGGGCGGGGGCAGAGAGAGGGTTTGGGGGCGGGGACGGGGACGGGGAATGCAATACCCGCCCCCGCCCCGCCCCGTTGCCATGCCTAGACATAAGACATTGATTAATTTTTATCTTATAAATAAATCGAAATTAAACTTGGATTTTTCTTGTCCTTTTTTTTTAACACGATTTTCTACACCAAACCATGCATTGATAGTTATGTTAGCCGTTTTTGCTCATTTTGACCTAATAACAATTCTCTTTCTCTTTGTATCTAAAAATTATAACAATTGTAAATCTAAACATGCCAAAATTGGGGATTAAGAGTTATACATGGAAAGACATATTTGTATCTTGACAGGTTCTAGTGTGCATGCATAAGTGCAACAAGTTATGCATAGTACAAAAAGGATTTTCAACCATCCGATACAATTTTGTTTTGAGATTAATGTAGGTTTATTGTAAGATTGCTTATACCAATTTCTTTTTTCTTTCTCTGTTTTGGTTTTCCAAAAAATTGAAGTGTCCATTAAGATCTTGTTCGCCGAGATTGTCACCCAAACTAGTTCTTTACATTGTTGTCATCGCTGTCGCGCGGTGGCTATTGTCATCGAAGAGGATCACCCTCTTCCTGGATTGACACGATTGCCTGTGAATTTGAGTCCAAAACAACACAATTTTTGTTTTGTTGAAACACATTTTTGAGTTCATCAAAGAGAATGTTGACTGGAAAGGTGGTGCCGTTTTGGAGGTGATGTGGGTTTTTGGCTAAGGGGTTAATAACAATTATGGATGGCAATATGGGCTGGCTCAACCCACCAAAAAAAACGAGGCGGGCCGGGTTGGCCCACTTTTAGAAAGTGGGTTGAAAATCTTAGCCTGGCCCATTTTAAGGTGGGTTGGCGGGCCAACGGGCCAGCCTGCCAGCCCACCAAAAAAATTTAAAATTTTTTTTTAAGAAAAAAGCCAAAAAAAGCAAAAAAAAAGAGCAAAAAAGTCTAAAATGGATTGGCCCGCCTCTGGCCCATTTTTTTTGCGGGCCGGGTTGGTCCACCTCTGGCCCACCTTTTTGCGGGCCGGGTTGGCCCGTCCCGTTTTCCAAAATGGGCTGAAATTTTCAGCCCAACCCACCTTTTTTGGTGGGCTAAACGGGCTGGCCCGTCAGGCCCAGCCCATATTGCCATCCCTAATAACAATGTCGTTTTGAAGCTGTTGAAGGCCCTTGGTGATGGGGTTGGGAACGCCTTTTGGTTGAACTCAAGGTAAAAGTTTGGGTCGTTGAAAACATCGGGATTTTGTCGCATAAGAGCTTGAGGTCGAGAGACCTGTTTGAAAAATTGGTGTTCTTGTTGTTGGGGTGTGTCTAGGTTGAGTCATTCATCAAAAGGTTCGAGCTTTGGGATGGTGACGACGACAATGATTGTGGCTAAGATTGGAATTTCGGGCGATGGGGAAGGTTTTTCGGTGATAATTTATTTTTGATTTTGAAACACCAAAATAGAGAGAAAGAAAAACAAATTAAATTTACTCTAGTGTAAGCACTCTCATAGTAGTTTTTTTTCACCGAACTAACTACCTTTCTTTTGCATTGTGCATAACTTGTTGCACTTACGCATGCTAGAACTTGTCTTGTATCCCAAGTAACAATTAGAGTATGTCAAAATTAACACAAAAATTAGAAAAATATTTTTTTAGCATAAAATTATTTTTTAACTATACTCCCAACAAAGTTAAAACCTAAGGCATTGTATAATTTAACCGATGTTTCCCACATTTGGGTCAATCCTAATTGATTCGTTATTCCTTTTTTGTAGCATTGAGTGTATATGAATGTTAAAAATGAACTTTAACATTTGTCTATATAGTCTTACTACATTTTGGTTTTGGTGCTCTTCATATTTTTCATGTGTTATTATAGGCAAAGAACATTGTTACTAAACATGAATATGATGACTCCAAAAAGAAAGATGGTAATCTTGTATACCCTTGATTGAATTTTAATTTTGTCTATTGTTCTCGATTGCCCATGCATGATGAACGCTTGTACACTAATGTTTAGTTATGACAACTACAAAATAGAGTGGATGGACGCAAATGGATAAAAGACAGTGTATTTGATATAATAGATTTACAAGAAAAATAAATTTGAAGTAGTGGATCTTACTTGAAAAGTTTCTTGTCATGTGGGAAAATCCAGACCATTGATGTAATAACTTTTATATAATTTTTTTTTCTTGATCCTATGACTCAATAATCATAAGGTTATAATTTCTCACCTATTTCTCTTCAACTAAACAACCTAATATTCAATTTTATTTCTACTCTATTTTCCTTGTTCAAATTATCTCTTATTTATTTAAGGCCTGTTTGGATACAAGCCAGAAGTACTTTTGAGAGCTTTTCTACTGGAAATATAGTGCTTTTTTTTCAATAGAGAAGCTCTCAAAAATACTTCTAACCTTGTATCCAAACAGACCCTTATTCTATTTCTCTTCTTTTTACAAACAAAGCATAAGAGATCCATCTATCCAAAATCCTAACAAGACCATTATTCCTACAATATTGATTGCATCAAATGATTGTCACTATCTCATTTCCAACAACACTTCTAACATAAATTCCAAACTATCCCTTCAGTAATGGGTGCTCAAATGAATATTGAATGTTTAGGATTTACATGAGTGTTCAAATAGGGACACGTGAAGGGAGTTTATGTGTATGTACAAGGACTTGTTAGCAACCTACATGTTGTTCTCAAGTAAGCACCATAGGCATCTTTAGCAACATCAGTGACTAAGGGAATAAAACCGAAAATCAAGTGTAGGGATTAGGAACCAAATTGGTTAAGTATGAGGAATAATTTATATATTGAGAGAAATGATCAACTTACTTTAAGAATAATTTTTTATCCTCTATATGATTAGGATTTATTATAATCATTAGATTTCAGTGGAAATGGAAAAGAACTCTAAAAAATTACTCTTCAATTAAGTTGATCTCTCCTTACACACACACACACACACACATATATATATATATATATATATATATATATAAACCTTTCTTTTTTCTTTTGCCTCATTTTAAGTAAAACATTTACCTAGTCATTGAAATTCATATCATCAGCGAATTCATTACCCAATAATTTTTAACTTTTAACAATAAATCAGGGGGCCAATTTCGCTCAAACTGACAAAATTAGACTTCAGGAAAATTATACAACACAAATCGTAAGCTTGTAGTAATCCAAGTTCACCTTTGCACTAGACCCTCGTATAGCCCAATTTTAAGAATCAGTTGAAACTCTTTTTTCTTGTGAAAAGAAAGTTAGAGAGCGCTTATCCACTCGAAATTTAAAAGGCTGGATCCAGGAGAGCTTAACATTGTACTTTCATGGCATCAATAACACAAGTAAAAATCTGATCCAAAATCAGTCCCATGGGCCGCGTATTTACATCTCAACATCCGCCTCCATTCATTTTCATTTTAACAGATTGTCCGACTAACTGAACACAATTGAGTCACAGATTCCAAAATCGATATTCATTCCAAGCTTGAAAAATTGCAGCAACTTATCAATGTACTCTATTTTCCCCCACCTTTGCTGTTTCCATTAAATTACAATTGTATACCATGTAACATCCGCCCCCCAAAAATGACAACCGGGACAAACATCACTTACCAATCCCACATCTCAAGAAGAATAAAAAGATACAACACCCCAACGAATTTCTTCCGGCCAACACAACAGAGCATGCAGGGGCAAATTCTCCTAAAAAATTGGAGAATGATAATGGATAAAAAAAAATGAATATAACAGATAGATAATACACAACCAACTAGACTAACTAACAGACAGGACCTAAACAAAATGGCCCTCTCTATCAAAGGCATTTACCAATCCTCTATGATATATTCACCATATTCAACTCAAGCGGTCTCAAAGCTTCCTGAACTATTTCCTGAACGGCCCTGTTACGTCGGCAAACATCTGACAGCTCTTCAACAGGAACAGTAAGTCCATTAGTATCCCCTCCGGATGCTGCATCAGAAAGAGCTTTTAAGAATCTTGATTGCTCTACTTCTGTAACAGCTGTTGATGGAATTAGCAACACACTCTTTTTTGCCCATTCCCACGCTTGCATCCCATATGATCGAGTTAATGCCAGGAGTGTATAAGATACCTGAGGAAGGTGCAGGTACACACAAATTAAAAAGAGATAGTTGGACTTCATCCAGTCAAAAATGTGAATGAAAGACAATCAACGTAGACCTGAGAAATTACCACATCCACTCGAGATTTAGGAAGTGCTCCCGTTAATGAAGCAACCAAAATTCTGGTGATGCTGGCACCTCGAGGAATTATTACACTATCTCTTACTGGTATAAATTGCTCCCCCATAGAGGAATTTGCAAGATCAAAAATGTCAGCCAAGAAATGCAGTATGGAATTTGAAGCCTCCCTGCAGAGGAGGAAAACAACAAAAAGGGTAAACAACCACACTACATAGAGGAAGTAAGCCATGGAGCAGCATGAAAATTTGTTACTACAGGATTTTTTGCCTCTCAACAATTAGTAAACAAAAGGATCAAAAACACACATAACACCCTGTCAAAAGAATGGAGGATGCTTTCAAGGTTTTTCTTTTTGTTGTGTGTGTGTGTGTGTGAGAGAGAGAGAGAGAGAGATTGTACCTATGCTGTACTGTGATCCCAATCATAGCGCAATCCACTAAATAAGGAAAAACAGACGAGGGAATAAACAGTTGAGGACAGTAGCGAATACACCTTGAGGCCAACAAAAAACAATCATCTGCTATATCAGGCCGGGCTGTGAATTCCTGCAGCAAGAAATATAATCAAACATCCAAACACTATCAACATATCTGAAAGGAAGGTCTACAGCAAAATCACTTAAATCACACCTGAATATTTGTGAGAAGGCGTGTTGTGTGCTGGAAGAGTGCCTCAATCAAATTTTTCAGGTAGTCAGCACAAGATGGATCAGAACCAAATATCTGAAATGCAAGACACCAACTGTCAAAGTTATGGCAAACTAGTTCATTGACCACACCATGAAGGGGAAGGGGAAGGAGGAGGAATTTGTAGAACCTATAGTTGATGATAATTTTTTTATACAGTAAGAAATTTTTATTAGGAAAAAAATTAAGGGAGTAAATTAATCAAGGAAACAAAGAAGCAAGAATATACAAGAAGGAAAAGATGGAAATAGGTAAAGCTTGTTTTATTGATATTTCAGTCATAGAGAAATAGCATACAAGTAGAATACAAGTAGAATAAGAAACTGGGGGGTAATGAGAATAATATCTATGAAAACTCCTTAATTTAGAAAAAGAAATTTTAATAGGAAAAGAAACTGCAGGAGTAAATTAGTCAAGAATATGAAATCTTCAAATAAGCAAGAAAATACATGTAATAAAGGGACAGAGACAGATAAAATAAGTAAAGCTCATTTTTCCTGATATCTATCTATCAAAGGGCTCTTCTCTCTTTACTGCTTGTGAAAAACTATAACAGAAGTTCAAAGATTGCTGCATAAATCTACAGTTCTCTGGATACTAACTAACCCATATTAAAACACAGGAGGCAAGTGTCGGAATATATGGCTACTAGTGAGAACACATAAAATAGAGTCTACTACTGTGGTCTAATCTATGAATCACAATTCATTTTGTATTTTAACCCATGTACAGCACACAAGAATATTACCACCTTTGGGGGTTAGCAAACAGCTACATGTCCCTTTTGGGGAATAGGGTGAGAGTAGAAGTATTTAAGTGAAAATACCCAAGAAAAATCCTAAGTTCAGATCCTCACATCTGCAGAAGTTGGGCTGGTTATAGGTTAGCAAGCAAGTAGCTTCAAAAAATTCTTATTTGAGTTCAAAAACGTGGAAGTTCCCCAAGTCTATAGAATCCTGCATATCCACAGGCTCTCCATCAATCACAATGGAAAATGTTGCATCAGATAAGTAACCATCTATCCATCTTAGTGAGGCCAAAAACTTTCCTCTCCATAACTTCATCTAGAAAGCTTGAATGCACATGACCAAAGGCCTTCTTAAAATCTAACTCAGAGAATGTCTTTTTCCTCTTCTAAATACCACCTACCACTTAATTAGCACCAGCAATAAGGGCCAAAACCAAAGTCTTCCCTGGAACAAAGTTTTGTGTGCTTCAGAAACAAACTTCCTACACATCTCGCTCAAACATGTGGGCAAGATTTCATTCACAAACTTGTAAACACTAAACACTAGAAAATAAATGCTGGTGGTCATAGACTCAGTCCCTAACCAAGATAGACTGACCCTAGGCAATGAAAGTGATAACGGAACCCCATCCTTACCATTTCCTTTACATTTTTGAAAAATTATTACAAAACTGGAATTTATGTAAGTGTATGAAATCATACACATCTTCAGTCCTTTTCTTCCTATTTTTCAAAACTGGAATTTTGTACTGGATAAGAGATTTTGTTAAAGAGAAATGTGTAAATACAAAACAGACAACAGGTAGCTCATAAGTTCAATAACCATATAACTCTCCAATTCTTTAGTGTATATAGCATCAACACAGATCCAACCACTTTTCATGTGGTAGCACACTATGGTTGAGAGCACAATCACTAACCAAATCAAACAAAGCATGGAATTTTCCCTTCCTTATCATAAACTAAACAACATGATAAAATGCACTCTCAAGCATAGTTACCCTGCTGCTTTATGTGTTACTAAACCTGTTTTATAGATATTCTCAGTTTTTCCCCCATTTTACATCAGAAATGCATAGGGTTTCAGATTTGAGTCAACAGTTAAAATCTCCCCATTGTTGAGACCAAAAAGCACAAGGCACTTTTGTCTTTTTCTCTGACCCACTAGCAGATCTCCAGAGGCATTTTAACAAAGCCAGAAGATCTCCAGCGCTGTTTCCTACCAACCCTTTTTTCATGCATCATAGCACAGCTGTTTGGACTTTGTTCTGTTCTTGTACAGTTGTCTGTTTTTATAATTTATTTTTTTGTGTTATGTTCTTTCTTCACACTTCAGTCTATATATTTTTCCTAACTCCTTTGGTCTTTGTTTACACATCTGATTGTGTTTATTTTTTCTTACATAATTCCATCTTTCTTTTACTTCATTTCGTGCATTCTCATTTTTTCTTGACAGCCATGGCATCATCCACTCAACTGTGACTACATTGCTTTTGTTATAACCTTAGATTAGGGATGATTGTGTGAATGTGAGCTTAGAATTAAAATATGACCTTTGATGATTAATTATTAATGTCGTTAATTTTTACTTCAAGTTTTAGCATTAATGTGCATACATACCACCGTTTGCTATCCTGCTATGGTATTTTTGGGCTTGGCCGTGCCATGCCGCAGTCAAGGATTGACATGCACTCATGTTCACCTACGGTAAAAAAGATCTTATTTAAAGTTGAAAGGTAGTTCTAAGACAACCTTTGCATGCAGACTCATTCCTATCGTAAAAGATATTTACAAACATGCAAAATAAAGGTATCGATTGATCTAAAACCATGTATAACTTTGGCAACAATTGGTTATTAGGAATGGCCAGTAACGTAGCTAGATATGAATACCTTTATAACTTCACTGGAGAGATAAAGAAAGCATGGTTGGTGGTGCTGCCTGTAAAGAATCTGAATCTCTTCCAGCATGGCACCAATTGTGAGCCCCATGAACCTTCCAGAAGTTCTCACCTAGAAACATGTGATAGAATATTGCCACATAGCATTCAATAAATCAAACTAATCTTTTCAACGTTGATAATGTATAGAACCAGAGTTGAGCTGGTACAGACTCTTTATGAGGAAGAAACCACCAGGGAAATGACATTAAATTTTAAATTTGTATCACAGACATGGCTGAAAAACAGCCAACTGAAAACATGGCTTATATTACATGCTGGAAAAAGAACACATCATAAACATAGCGTGTTGTGATCTCATGAAAATAATGCATGGCCATATGACAGGTTGAGACAAATAGCCTGGGTTGAAAGTTGAAACCACAAACAAAAATTGCAATAATAAGGAAATTTAAGATAAATGCCTAATCGAAAATGAATGGCTCAATACCAATTCATGTCTTGTCATGACTAATTATTTTCTTTAAATTGTAAATGTGCAAATGGAGCAGAGTTAATGGTTTAGCTTACTGCATATTTACATGCTCGGCAGAGAGATTCCATTGTTCTCATGTCCCAAGCACGACTGGCATCAATATCATCATAAACATGTCTTAGACAAGCAAGCAAGCTTCAAAAAATAGAAGAAAACAAAGAAGCAAAGAAAACAAAAGAAATTATAGACATCACATAAGCAATTAGGGATTACTTACATATCAAAAATAGCCTTAAAAATTGGCCATAGCCGTTGAATAGCATCTGCCACAACTTGAGGATGATTTACAAATCTAGAGAAGATTCAGTCATGTGTTCAGGATTGTTGCAAAATTGAGTTAAAGGGAAAAAAAAAAGTAGAAGGGTGCATAGACATGACAATATTAATTATGGAACACACCTAAAGATGTAGGCAAATCGATCAATATGAACCGTTAACTGACGAGAAGGTCTTTTACTCAAGCTTTCTGGACCTTGATTGATAGCTTCCTGATGGAGCAAAATATAGAAAGCAAAACCATCAAAAGAAAATGTATAACTAAAAATATCTCTGCAGTTTGGACACTAACCTGTAAAGGAGTTATGACTGGTATGCATAATGCCTCAAGAGCTCTCTTAGCATCATCTGGAGGAAGTTCAGTAACAACCATACTGCACAGAAATTAAAGATATTTAAATCAATACCTACCATTCATGATAGAAACAATAGCAAACAATCCTAGATGCAAATATTTAAAGGAACCAAACTACCTCAACGCTTCAACCAGATGCAAAGAGTCTTCTGCAGGAACTTTAAAACTATCTTCTCCGTTAACTGTCTTGTTGTAGATGTGGAATAGACCTTCTAAGCATCCACAAAGCTTTTTCCGGCAGTCTGAAATCAGAATAAAATCATAGAGTAATGATTCACATATCAAATACTAAAAACTGCCAATCTCCAACTTGCCTACACAGGCAAGAGCCCTTTGGGCTGGAGGCACTTCTATTTAAGAGATGAAGGACAGCAATAATTGAATTCTTGACCACATCGTCAAGAACCAACTATCTCCCAAAAGTTAAAGCTGTAGGGTGAAGGCTTACTAACGGCTTTATATCTAACAAAAATCATATAAAATTTAAAGCAAAATTTAATAATTTGATCCATCAAATATTCTGTCTGAATTAACAGGCCATAGCAAAAATAATGGAAATAAATTAAAACATCTTCCCTGTTCTCCCCACCCAATATTCTCATTTTTATTCATCTTCTGAAAATTTCAAAGAATCATTACAGATTTTATTTGGTAAAAGCAGATAAAGTAAAATGAGAATGCTAGCAACACACTATCGTACTCTTTTAAATAAACCCTCTACCATTGGTTGAAATTTATTGAAAATCTCAAATTTGGGTGGGTTTCACCTCTCATTTAATGAGTCTCTCTCCTAATTTTGTAGTTCACAATAAATAATAGGGTGTGCTAGAAAGAATGTGTTAGAGTGTGTTGCTAGTACTCAAGTAAAATTAGCTTTTTTCACCTTTTTGGTGGATAATTAGATTCCTGCAATACTTTCTAGTAAAACAATAAAAGCTTACTTAAAGAAGTTCATCTCACAAAAGCACAAGTGTTTTTCATCACTGTGTATGAAAATGACCAAAACAAATGCTCCATGTAACACTTCATAATCAAAACCACACAGTTCAGAAATCAGAAGTTTATTCATTATTGTTTAAACTGGAGTCACTCATCTTCGCTATGTTTGCACTGAATACTGTTGTGACTAACCCAGCTAATTCCTCAACATTCCAAAGGATAAAAAGAAAGTGAACAAATATACTCAAATAGAAGTTGACTATACCATCACAGATGTGTCTAAATGCCAAAGCAGCAGCAGCTGCACATTCTTCAGATGTACCCATGGCATTCATTAGGATATCTAAAACTGATGGCAGTACAGACAGTCCACAAGATGCAGAATCAAGCCATTTTGAATAAGCTCCAATAGTTAAACACACTGAAAATACAGCAACAAGACATAACAAGCATTTTAAAAGTCAGGTACCATACAAATTGAACTAGAAAATCTACAATTTGCGTTTGACATAAAATTACAAGATGGCAAGCATTAACTAAAAAGTTGATTGGGAAGAGAATAACATAATATATATATATATATATATGTACATATATATATATATGTGTATATATATATATATATATATTAAAAAGGCAGTATAAACATTACCTGTCTGAAGTAGTTGGGGTTGATGAGGAAGTTTTGGAAGCAAAGCCATGATCTATATGAAGGCAAAAACAATGCAAATATAAAACAATTTCTTATGAGTTTGCAAGAGAATGGACTTGGATAGTGTCATTATACTAGCCATTGAAACAAGGGGCGCTTAATTATGCCATTTCAGATGGTGCTATTGTACTAACCACTGAAGTAAGGGATGCTAAATTATGCCATTTCAGATTGTACTAGACCCTGAACTAGGGGACACTAAATTATGCAAAACAAACAAACGTACTGGTGGTAGACACTAAATAGAGTGCCAAGCATATTGACATATTGAAGAGGTAAAAAATTAGTAAGACTTTGAAATCCACCTTCATAGTTGTGTCTCAGTTCAAAAATTGAATTTGCAAAACCAGAGTCAAATCATTAGTATATCAAACAGGTTATAGATAAAGGGAAATTAAATTAACTTCCCTGGGATATGGCCAAATATCAAGACTACTTTTTAATATTAAAATTCACTCCATTACTGTTCACTGCCATATTGAGAGAACCCCAATTGGTAAACTAATAATATAATACTAAACACAAATCACATACAGTACAGCAATACACTTGCTATAGCAAGGACAATAGTCTCCTACAGAGAATATTCTTTACCCACAAACCGCACATACAACACACTTGCTTAGTTATACACCCTATTACCAGATATAATTCTAGTACATAACTGCCATCAGTTATTTTCTATGAATAATTTTCATCATGCAGAACTAATACTGAATTTCTAATAAAGGATAAGTTATTTTCTAACACATAATCTTCTAATAATAACTGCCTCCAGTCCATCAACGGATCCTTCCTAACCGATCAATGGATAAGTTATTTCAAGCCATCAATGCATCCTTCCTAACCCATGAGGAATTCTCTACCTCTCATCAAAACCTCCTGCTGAAAATTCAGCCTTGGGGGAAGAAGCTCCTTCCTTATTCTCTTCATTCACTCCCATAGCAATTACCTCTCCTTCATTTAGAGCTTCGTTATCTCCCAAAAGGCAAAAATCACCAACCTTAAACTATTTTTCCTTCCATTGGTGTAAAGGATGGAATTTCTCTCCACAAAAAACATAACCCTTAAGTTTTTGCCTCCATAAATTTATGATTAAGTTAAATGTCGCAACCCTTACCTTTTCTCAACAGAATTCCATTGATCCCCTTCATTCTTCCTCCATGTTGACGTTGAAAAGGAAAGGTCTGTTTTGAGAAAAAAATTCTAAGCCACTAAACCAGAATTCATGCCATTTCTTATTCTAACTGCAACTTGGCTGGGTTGCAGCAGTTTAGAAATTAGCCCCCAATTTTACATCCCTGCTCCAAACAGCGTAACCAATTGCATTGCTTGAAGGTGGGAGTTGCGGATGGTTGAAATTGTGTGTTTGATATGCCCTTGAAACCTAAAGCACTAACACTTATTTATGCTAATCATAATCCTAACTAATTACCTATTCTAGCATTCTGTAAGGGCCACCTCAACTAACCAACAAATCCTATCCTAATGCACATATACTCCTAATATTAATTGCCTCCAATCCATCAAGGATTCCTTCCTAACCCACTTGGATCTTGGTTCTCATCAGATCTTAAAAAAAATCTTTGTTGCCAGAGTATTATTTTTCTGTAAAAGAATTACTTTGTATCGGGAAAAATCCAAAGTCCCATATCAACTAGAAATAGTGCAAAGATATAATATACATAAGTGGGAGACAACCCTCACCCCATGAGCTAGTTTTTAAGGTTGAGTTAGGCCCAAACCCACATTCTAAGATGGTAGCAAAGCCTATCCTAGATCCATAAAACAAGTCACCCATCATGCCATCCATGCACCAAACTCGAAAGTGTTGGGCATGAGGGGGTGTATTGGAAAAAACCCAAGTCTTACATTGGCTAGAGATAAGGCAAAGATAGAATATATAAGAGGGGGACAACTCTCACCCTATGAACTAGCATTTGGGGTTGAGTTAAGTCAAACCCACATTCTAAGATGTTATTAGAGCCTATCCTAGATTCACTAACGGACAACCCACCAAGCCCAAAGTGCTGGGCGTGAGGGGGTATGCTGGGAAAAATCCAAGTCTCACATCGGCTAGAGACAAGGCAAAGATAGAATATATATATATATATATATATATATATATATATATATATAAGTGGGGGGCAACCCTCACCCATGAACTAGCCTTTGGGGTTGAGTTAAGCCCAAACCCACATTCTCAGACTTTGTCACTTCTACAATCTCCTTCAAGGTGAGGTTGAAATGACAGGAATGTTTTCTCATATTTTCTGTTTAGAATTTTGATATAGATAAAATTTAATAAGATAAAATAAACAATAAAAAAAACATTTTGCTTTTTCTATAAAAAAATTAATTTCCTTTTGGAGTTTCTTTAATATAAATCACAAGATACTCAAGGAGTCAGGTTCTTTGCAACTAGATATGTACAAAAGGGCTTAAGTACAGATATAAACCATCTGTGTGGATAAAACTGTATAAAATCAAGGAAGGATTTTATAATGTCACATTAAAAGCAAAAAACGAACTGTAATATTTCAAAGTCAGCAGGAGATTCTACTCACTTGGCTACATTGTAGAGAAGAATATATAATAATTATTAAAGGTGTAACCATACCTGAGGCATTACTTCTGCTTCAACAATCGACACATAATTTGATATAGCCCGAATACAAAACAAAGCAGCCTCCGCTGGACGCCATTCCTTGTGTTCATTATTACCATGGCCAGATACAGCCTAAACAGCGGGACAAGGAAGTTCAGAAAAAAGTGAGATGTTTAGGAAATAACATTCACATTATTTAAGCAAAAGCATATATAAGCAGAAAAACATAGCCAACATCTACAATCTACTTACTGATATTACGGTTAATGCAGAAGAATAAACTTTAGAGACCCACAAGTTCAGAATGAAACTTATGCACTAAAATTTGATTAAACAGATAAGCAATATCCCACCATTACAATAACCTTATATTAATAATAGGTGAAGCATATTTAATTTAAATCACTTCAAGATGTAATCCGCACCTCAAGCAGTTTCAGGTATAGAATTTTAAGTGTGGCATCACCGCCAAGAACTGATGATGCATCCGTTAATACATCCGCAACAGCTGAAACAACAATTTGCAGTTAGCCTATTAGAAATGTCATCTAATTCTGGTTGAAATAAAAATAACCCTTATATTGTTTGAGGAGTATTATATATAGCTTTGTTGATAAGTAACAACAATCTTTATATGGATTGGATATCCATCCACTAAAAAATAATAATGGATGAGCTAGATTTTTCTAAAATCAATCATAATGCACTAATGTCTGTGACGTATCCATTTCAATCCTACTCAAAAGGTATCCAAACTATCTATTTTACACCCTGTATAACATTGAAGGACCAAATTGACATCCAAATTCTTTTCTGAGGGGCCAACCTACTGTCTCCTATTGGACGACCACCTTGAGAGAGTGTGTGTGTCCAAGCAGAGAAATGGGGTATTAACTGTCAGCGGACACAACAGAAGTAATCCATGCAAATTATTGTGTTCCCATTCAACCATAATAACAGGGTAAAAGTTCTATAACTCTACATCCATCAACATTGCAATACCACTATTTCACAACAGATTAGGAAACTCACTATAAATTTGCAATTCAATACTAAGAAAATTACTGTAAAAAATGTATTTTACAAAGCCCCAGCAACTGCAACTAAAAATGCCATATCTAAAGACGTTTAGAGTGTGTTTGCAGAAAATATATTAATTCAATAATTAACTATAAATATAATCAATTTTTCTTACAAGCAATTATAATCAAATCTGTTTTTGTTTGGGTATATTTGTTGAAAGCAATAAGTTATTTGTTTATACTGCGTAAAAAAAAGTTACTTTAACATAATAAATTACAAAAAAAAAGAATATGGCAGTATTTATTATATTAATAATAGTAATGATTTATTAACATTTAAACCTTATTGAAATATAGTTTAGGGTTTATGGTTTATGCAGAAGAATATGCAAGAGAAGTAGAAGAGAAAAGAGAGTTTGGGATCAGCATATGAGAAGTAAGGTCACAGGTTAAAAAGATAAATAAGGTCTGTTGTGGTAAATGCGGTTGCTGCTTTGCAATAAATGCAACAGTCAGGATAAATGAATGAAAATGGAAATTTGACATTTGAGAGAGAATATAATATAAAAAATTGAATCAAAATGATCAAGCTGAGAGATGGAGACTCAACAGCATTTTTTTAACCATGAACAGCTTTTTTGAGTTTTCATCTCAATTGCCAAACATACTAGCTTCTCTCCAAACAGCTGAAATGTGAAATCAATTATCAATCTAATGTAGCCCTGAATAGAATCAATCTAATGCACAATAATATATGGAAAACAGCAAATGAATCACACACCACCAACCCATTACCATATTTAGTCTGCTTAAATTCCTTAAGATCCTCATATGAAAGGTCTTGATAATCTTCAGGATACTGAACCCGAAAGATAACCTACACAACATCCATGAAAAAAATAGCATAAAAATAATGACAGGTAAAGAATCGAGTCATGACTGAAAATAAGAGTGTTATGCATGAGTAACACAGGCAATAAATCATATTTCATAATGCAACAAGAATGTTGAGAATAATCATGTAAATAGTAGAAAGTCATGCAAATTTTTGTGGGATATAGATAATTACAAAACTGGTTTTAAGGTAGCACACGAGAGCTGGAAATCATGCATAGCAAGGGTGTTTAACAGTTTCAGAGGAAAATTTTAGTTCCAACTTCAAGTTTCCAACCAGGAAGACTCACCAGCGATACAAGTGACTCATATGCAGGTCGAAAAACCTGCAGCCTTCTATTTCTCTCAGCTTCAATGCATGTTTCGTTGCCATATGAAATATAGGACTCCCTGACAGATTATGTAATAATCATATTTCTGGTTATAGCAATGCCAAGTAAAAACCGTACTTTCTAGAGTGAAGAAAAATCACCTTTTAGTCAAGTTTAACTGGAGACTATGCCAAAAGTTAAAAGTCATAGAAGCAATATCATATTCGGGATGTGAAGCAACTTCCAACAATGCATGCACTATTAACATCGATTCATCTGAACCTGGAAAATACAGTCATGACGCAGACACAATAAGTTCAACACAACCAAGAACAATGAGATACTAGCCATGGCAACAAAGTTTTTCACACAGAGAATGAGAAAGCATCAATTCTTCTCAAAGAGAAACCAACAAAGATTATATCTAAGTACAAGTACCAGTTGCAATCAGTTCCACATATGAATCACCCATGTCTGCAAATAGCCTAGCAATCGCCTTCACATCTTCCTCGTCCTAAAGGCATATAAGAGGATCGTGAAAAAGACACTTATAAGTATAGCAGGCAAATGTCTTTAAACTAAGAATGTCAATATCATATATGATGAAACAAAACATCGCTATGATTGGAATATAAACTAATCAATTTCTATATTCATGGTCATTCACATAGTCATACAGTTTACAAACTGAAATCCTTAAAAAGAATTTTTAATTAAAAAAACATTAACGTAATACAGATATGATATATTTTTTTTCAGAAAATCTCGCAGATTATTCAATTTCTGGGTGACTGAGACACCTCAACAAATTATATAGACCAAGTGTCACACACAACAGCAATAACAGCTACACACACACAAACAAACAAACAAACAAACAATAATTTAGCAAAGTAATTTAAATACCTATTTCCATTAGCCCGAAAAACATAGCAAAAAATGCAAGTAAAAAACAAGGAGAAAAAAAACTCAATATTTAATTGATCATCGATTTTGAAACCTTTGAGCCTAAACTAAAAAAATAATTATAAGGCAAACTTCCAAAATATTACAACTGGAACTTGTGAACTTTAGTAAAATCAGAATGTGAGTTTGCTTTGTAATATCATCATATATGATAAAAATTATACAGTTTATGGTAGTTGAACTTGCTCTTGTATCAGTGTCACCTCACCTCACACACCTGGCTGCTATGGTATGTTCACCAAGTCATGCTTTTGGGAAGAAGAAATAACAGCTGTCTTTACAGTCAAATCAAAGCTGTCAAGATACTACGACTGATGGGACAAAAATTCCTGTTTTTCCCTGCTTATGTTTGACTACCACACTGATCTTAAAAAGGCAATTTTTGAAATTCCATCCCTTTTTCACCTACGAGATATGAAAACTGGATTGAAAACCCCTTATGTTTCAAAGAACAATGCCCTAGACTGTTTTGGCTACTGCTCTGTTCCTTCAAACTTCAGCATCACACCAACAGACATATACACCTTGATCATACTAGCGAGCCTGTCCTCATTAACTTTATTTTACTGTGAATACAATGTCTGGCAAACAAGAGGGCTGGGACAAAGAATCACTGGGTTACTGGAAAAAAATGGCCTAGGCTGCTGGAGGTACGAAGGTGTTAGGCCCCAATTAACATGGTCTATAGGAGAAGGAATAACAGGTCCATATTAGAAGAGCCCATCCTGTTAATGATAGGATTGTTAGTTATGATAATGAGATGAAACATAAAGTTAGTTATGATAGTAAGAGGGAAGTAAATAGCAACAGGGAGAGGGGGGAGGAGTTTTGGGGAGTAGTTCAGATGTCTCTCGAATTCCCTGAATTGTATCATACATTCTTTCACATCTTCTGAATGAAGCTTCATCCTGGGAGATTGGGTATCCGAATAGAAGTCTCTTTCTCTGTGTTCTCTTTTCAGTTTTCTTCCTTTTTTAAACCAGTATCTTACAAAAAGGTTTCTGCAAGTGCAAGTGTGCAACCCAGTGGTTTTCCAACCAAATCATTCTGTTTTGAATGTGCCACCTGTTGGAAGACTTCTCATATGATGCATGTCCCAGTAGAATCCCAGTAGGCAGCAGACAACCAATTTTCCAGCAAAGCCAACCTAGGTTTCAGCATGAAGTAATATTTGCAGTCCCCCTACCAGCCTCACCCACCAGTGTACTTTTTATTTTGCCATGCTTCTTGAAACTAATTTATTAGTTAGATTAATTATTATTGGCTTTTTATATAATTTATGATTATTAATGCTGAATATGACTTCAATTTCAAGTATTTTAAATTTTTGAGCATTTATACGTGTGTAGTATAAATTATTTGCATTCTATGTCCTTTCTTTGGTATTGTGGCTACTATAGGTTTCTTAGGGTCAGCTGCTCAGCACGGGTTTAAAGGTTGAGTGCTATGATATAGAGCGAACACATTATATTCCTACCTTAAATTCTGAGTGAAATTCAGAAATTGTCAACCAGAAGAGAACATAACATTTAAGTAGCTAGCTGTTAGCTGCCCACTAAATAAATAGAGAAACGATCAAAGGCTGGCATGATTCACTAAATATTTCGTATTCACAGGATGCCCCTAAAACCATAGCTGCTACTCCCAATCAACCATTTGATACATCGCAAACAATAAAACTAGCAGTTTAAATTTTACATTACTGTTGACTATAACCATCGAGTAAATGCCAGCAGAGAGAACAGAATCAGCAATATCACAAACAAAAACTGTTCCAGTATGCTTCGGAATTATCAAGTAGGCAATCTCTCATGCCCCAGAGCATGCAGATTGAGTACTAAAAAGTGTTTACCTTCGTAGAATCACTAAGCTGGGCTTTTAGATTCATAACTTGAGGTACAATGACTTGAATTAAGGGCATATTTGCAGAAACACCATCAATGTTTCCTGCTGTTGTGTAGTGTATTAACTCGGAAATCACTGCAAAGAGAGCACACACAAAAAACAAAAAGAATATTATGTTGACAACAGGAACACCAACAGCAATAATCAAATGGTGGTAATAATAACAAATGCTGAAAGTGAAAGCAACATCAATCATTAAAAATATCCAATTTCTAAGCAATCGAGCAAAGACGGCACAACTACTGCTGCTGAAGGAAGGAAGTGGGACACATGGAACTTTATTTGGATGTCATGCCAACACGAATTTTTATCATACAAACAAGCTTATAGTACACATTGTACAGATTCATTTTGCACTAGCAGTTCTTTTCCTTCTCTAATAATATTCAAATTTCCAAGCCATCATATTTTTTATTTATTCAACATTTTTTTAGAAGCATATCTCATTACAGCAAGACTGCAACAATAAGCTGGTCAATGGTAACAGTTCCCAGTTAAAATTGTAAAACCGTAGAGTGTAGGATATGAAGTGTTAATTAACCTAAATCTTATATAATTTCTAGACCAAATCATGGTGGAACCAAATCCAACATCTAAAACTAATAGGGTTTTAAGATCCAAGGCTCCAACAAACACTTATATGGACCAGAGAAAATGCCTAGTTTATTTATTTTAGGAAGCCTGTTTATTTCTCATGAGCCAATCACCAAGTGACTAACTTCTTTTATTCTATAACACCAAATTGCTTATTCTTTTAAGTTTGAAATGATCTCTTTGATAACAAATGGCCCATTATTTCTTTAAATATGAAAGATTAAGAGAGGCATTAAACAATACAAGTCAAAAGTTGATGAGAAATCTTCCTAAACAACAAAAAAAACAATAATGTCAAAAAAAGATAACAGCAGAAATAATGTTTTTGAGGAGTCCTAGCAACACTCTCTAACACACTCCTTGTAACCCACTATTTTTTATTTATTCGAATTTATTGAAAACTACAAAATCATGAGAGAAATTCATTAAATAAGACGTGAGACCCACAATTATGATTTCCAATAATTTCAACCAATTAGAGAGACTGAGAGAGTGTGTTCAAAAAAGCGTGTTAGAATGCGTTCTAGCATTTCTCGTGTTTTTTTCATCTTAAGACAAAATTTTAACCTTGAAATATTATTGCAAGCTTCCCTTAATGAAGATTTGCTGGCTTAGCAATGTCAATATTACTTATATGGACTTGGGTGAGCAAGTAAATAGCTAAAAATAAAATAAACAGAACACAAGATTAATGTTTTCGCAGTTGTCAACTTGTCATACCATTTACAGATGCCTCTGAAAGTAACTCAGAATTCAAGCTTGACAACGCCGTGAGAACTAGCGGATGAGAACTAAGAACTGATCCAGGAATCCTGGAGAACAAAAAAAAAAAAAAAATCACTGGCTAATAGAATCAAATACTTTTTTCCCCACTAGAAGATTGAGAGAAGAACAGACCTGAATAAGTTTAAAAGAACATATATAACTTAAATAGTCCATCTAAGTTTCATCAAGTTGTAATAAACAGTCCCCCAAGCCTATTCATTCAACTTTATGAATGCTAAATTATAACCCATTCCCAGCATTTTTAGATATGCTTCCCACACCTTCTATCACTTTCACAAGCAGACTATAAATGTAGAACTCAGATAAATTATCCACTCCTAACATTCTTTCACATGAAAGCCAAATTTTAATGTTCATTAAAACACACACAACAAAAAAGAAAGACTTTTAAATCTTAAACTGGGGACAACAGAGCATTTATGTAATTTTAACAAAAGCTTACGGTCATTCATTAAATGGTTTAAATGAGTCATTGATACCCCAAAAGTTCTTAAAAAAATAACATTGAGGAAGAACAACATATTACAATTATCAGTAATGCACCATGTGATGAACAAAATTTAGATACAGGCCTAAATAAAGAGAAATTCCGTACCCATGCTTTAGGCGAAGCCATGAAGCAAATGCCTCAAGAACCTGACCATTTAACATGAAAACATCACCATAAGACCACTTAATAAACCTAAGTTGAAAATACCTCACAAGAACCACATAATGGACAGTGAGTAAATGGATAATAGCCACTGCTCACCTGCTCCTTAAGTTCAGAAAGACTCAAACATGCTGTCAAGATATTAAGAGCAACTTCCATTTGAGATGTAAGCTCTTTTTCAAATTGACGTCGCCTTTCTGGGCGAGCTGCTATCTTATAATTTAATACTTCCTGTGTATAAAGATAAAATATACAAAAGGCATAATATGCAACACAAGCATACCAATTGTTAATAAACTTACTTTAATTAAAATACTTTTTTACAACCATTTATATAAGAATTTATGAGTCGTATGATGTTGAGCTAAGCACTACATAAACAACAATATCCGAGTCCGACAAGAAAGCAACGTTGTAAATTATAACTTGGCATTTAGTTATTCAAAGTTCAGACATGTGCCTAATTAATAAGATGAAAAGATGACGCATGTTCCTCACACACTACAGATGTCAGCTTATATACCTCCGGTAGAACTGTAAGTAACTCCAAGAATCCCGGTATATATTCCGGATGGGAATCCATCTCATCCCTAAGCCATTTAACTATACCACCATCCCCCCAGTCTTCTGCAGGCACGTGCACAGCCAAGGCAGCCACTGCAATGCTAATCTACAGGTGCAGACAATTTTGAAGAATACCTTTGGTTACATTAAATTCCCATATAAAAAGCACAAAAAACTAACCAATAAGACAAACTAAAAAGAAGACAGAAGGTTGCAAGGGACTTCTATATGACACCTGTGTTCTGACTTTTGGAGGACCCTTGTGGAACTTTTTCAGCAAGGTCTGCATTCAAAAACAACTATGAAAGTAAAGCATATAAAGTATTATTTCTACTTAAACATCTGCATGGTCATGGCTGGGAGTCCATAAATCAAACAATTTTACACCGAGCAGGTTTGAAAACAGCAGTATATATGCAATCCTTTCAAGACGGAATAAAATTACACATCCCAAACTTAAATAAACACCCTAGGAATAGCACCAACAATACATAAACCCTTCACTCACATTCAATGAGTCACGCAACGGCCGAAAAGCTGTGGAAGGGAGCTCCTCAAAGTCCCTTTGTACCTAAATCATACCAAAAACAAGTACTCAAAACCCGAGAAGAAGAAGCAGCCCTCTCAGCGCAAGTATTTTGCATTCAGAAACTAACATCCAACATTCTTAAACACACATAAGCGTTAACTACACATCAACATGAAGTAGAAGAACAGCAGAGTTACCTTGCTTCTCAAGGTCTGAGAACAAAATATCAAGGTTTCTAGATTGCTACTGGGATCATGAAGTAAATTATCAGCCACCTGCAGAAAACAAAAGTAAGAAACATGTGTACAGTGCGCAAGCCCGTTTGAAACTTTGTTTCTGCACCAAATTACAGAGCTCACACAATTCAAAAGAAAAAGAAAAAGAAAAAGAAAAAGAAAAAGAAAAGCCCTAAGTGTCCTTGAAATCCAGAAGACACGGAAATAGAAACATTCACAAAACACAGCTAGATAAATAACTCTCAGCGAAGTTCACAGCTCCAGTGGTCATCAAATCAAGTACCGAAAAAAAAAAGATAGCATCGACAAACAACACAATTATATAGTGATTCAGTGAAGATCAAATCGGCGCGCGGCGAAGAGAGAGGTAAATCGGAAACGAAACGAATCGAGTAGAGCAGAGAACGGATTGATGGAAGAACCTGCCACGCATCCAAAGTTCGCTGGAAATCCTGGAGATAGCGATCGGCTTGCATGCGCACCGCATCATCGGGGTGATGGTACAGTGCATTTAGGGCTTCCTTCACAGTGTTCTGAAGGTCCATGCTCCTCAAATCGAAACGAAACGAACCGAATCGAATCGCAGCACTGATACAAGAAGACGAAAGCGAAGCTCAATCTGGCACTTTCGGATTTGTATCTGCAGCTTTTTCAATTTCGGTGTTCTGGTTTGGGCACTGCGTTTGAAATGAGAGAGTGAGGTTTGTTGATAAAGCGACGAAAGGGGTTTTTGGCGCCCGGTGAGAAAGGGTTGGAGCCTTGCACTTGCTGGTTTGGAGGGGTTTGATGGACGTCGATAAGCGATCGTGGACGGAGACACTTTCTCAGCCGTTTGATCGATTGACACTAGGTCAACTTATGTGTCTTGCGCTTTTGGCTGGAAGGGTCAAAATGCGATAGTGTACGTCTGATCTAGACACGTGGCTGTGATCGTTCAGGTTGGAGTGTTGGGGCCCATTTTACAGACCGTCATCGTGTGAATCCTCGTGGAACGAGGACGCTGAACTGCGGTTGATTATTTTTTTACCTTTCGCTACTTTCCCTTCTTTTGTAATTGGCATCACATTTTTATTTAAACTTTTATTATAAAAAAATCTTGTTAATTCATATTATTAGAATATTAGTTAAAAAATATATATTTAATATAAAAATCATCAAAAAAATATAAAATTTTTTGAATAATACAATTTTATTTATCTTTACAAAAAAAAAAATTTAATAACCAATATTCAAATAACTTAGTTATCATTTGCAAAAGATAAAAAGTTTGAACTAAATATTTTGTTTGATGGTCACAAAGGCGTCCATAATAAGATTCATGTTAGTTGATTCGCCGACTCGATAATGTTCATGACACAAGTTTGATAGTGTTATTTTCTTATTTATATTTTGAATTAGAGTTTAATTAGTATTTTAGTTTCTATAATTCATAGTTTTTATATAATTAATTTTTTTTAATATGTAAATATTTTTAAATATTAATTTATATTTAATTTAAATTTATAAAAAATTAAACATATAAATTATTTATCATAAACTTAAAATATAATTTATATTATGATAAAAAATTATTTTTAATTGTGATCATTCACGTGTGAATTGTATAAATATTTATTATTGATATTTTAAAATATATATTATAATTCAATTTAAAAATAAATATGAAAGTGATAAATTATAAAATATAAATTCACCTTTAGCCTTTTAAAAATATATGAGATTAGATAAGAAACATGATTCAATGAGAGTGAATAAAAGTCTTTAAAATGTTATCTACGAAAAACTTGTAACAAAATCTTATTTAAAAAAAGTCTTTATAAATACTTTCATTCAATACGAGAATTCAAATTATAATATAGAAGTAAATTATTGATTTCTTATTGTCATCATTAGGATTTAACTTTTTAAATAGATGTTTAAAGAATATAAAAAATATGCATATTAATTGATATTTTTAGAATATTGGTTAAAGAATTAACAAAAATTATTGGAATGCATAGAATTACATTACTCATAACTTTTTTTATGCTTTCTTATATTTTTCACTAATTTTTTTTTAATTCCTTAAACAATATTTTTAGAGCGCCAGTTAGCCATACCCAAAATATATATATATATATATATATATATATATATATATATGCATCTATGAATATTTGGTACGACTAAGCTAATTTATAAATATCTCTATAAATTCATTGAATCCTGAGTCCAGCTCTTGTCCTGCTGAATCGGATCTAACAAATGACACATGTAGACAATTCATGTTTCCTCGTAATGATAGACAGCTTGTTCCACTCAAACTAAAACTGGGGGGTTTTGAATGGTGCTTTCTCTTTCTCTTATAACCACAAGGAACATTTGTTGTATGGCAAATGGAGGAGTATGAAATTGATAATTAGTGGACTCAATTATTGAGATTCGGTATTGGTATTCCGTTAATAGGCTGTGAACAATAGGTTCTCCAGTATTTGCTTTAATTAAATGACTATCTAATAAGACAGATAAACAAAAGCAATAAGTAGTCACACAAATTTCTATGAAACAGAGTGATATAAAAATTTGGATATTCATAGTCTGAAAAGGTGACAAAATAATACTTTAACTTGAACAAGGGGAAACTAGGTACGAAATCATAATCATAGATGTGTGTTATGTTGCTGGAAATTGTAAAATGCTCTACTTTATTATATTATCTCTTTGACCCTACAACATTGCATGCTTTCCAAATCTTGACATTATCACGATGCCACCATTCTCAATCAAGCGTAATCTTGGAAATAAACATTTTTGCAACCAATTATTAGGAACTTGATGATAACCAATTATGAATAATTGAGTCCAACAATTCACAATTCCATAATCCTTCATAGGCTTCATCTGCCATACATAAATAGGCCTTGCACTTGTAAAAGAAGATAAACATTATCCAAATCCCCAACGTTAGTTCGATTGGATGATGTCTATCATTCCGAGGCAACATAAATTGTCTCCTTCGTTAGATCAATTGAAACAACCAGATTTCGATCCCTGTCATGATAATAGGAGTGATATGTTAACCAATTAAGAGTACCCTTCAAATATTTACCATCAAATCGGAAATGTAGAGAGATGGGAAACATAGGCAAATGTTGAATGTTTATCCAACAAAAGTCACCTATGTTGTAAACTTACACCTGAACTGCTGGTAACATAGCTCTATTGTACCAATTGAAAATGATTACTACGACTTTGTAACTGGGTTCCACAATGGCAGCATATGTGCATTAGAAGGGCTATCACCACCAACATAAGCAATCAACCCATTACATGAACCAATAATGTGATGTTCCTTGGGTGTCTGAACAATGGTACTGGTGGATGATAGGTTCTTCAGAACATTGCAATGTTTCAAAGAGCCACTCATCTTAAATAGGGTGCTGGCATTTTTCTGTGACCTCTGAAGATGAAATTTCACGAAACTTGGAACGGAGGTCGAGGATTTTAAGGACATGGACATGCACCTGCACCTGAATCGAACAAGAGATTTCACAGGAAGCCATGGCAGCGGCAATGGCAGCTGCTGCATCATATCGTGACAATTCTGATTTTTGGTTAAATTTCCCATGCAATTTGAACTGCTTGGTCCTTTGGGGGCGGCCCTGTTATATTACTGAGTATTAGGTTCTTGCTTCCATCTTGTCAGTTATTGACTATTGATTGTGGCAACCGTGTGTACGATTTCTTGGCAAAAAGATTGGATTGGTGCGAAGGGGGGAATTATGCAATTGAGTAAATTTTCGATTGGTTTTAGTTAAAATTTCAAAATGATAGGTTTTTTTATATTCAGAAATGATAGGTTATTAAAATAGATATAGAAAATTCATCCTCAAAAATAGATATAGATAATTCCCAAACATTTGAAATTAGTATGTTACTTATTTTGTCGTAATCAAACATTTGAACATCAGACAAGGACTCAATTACGACCTTGGGGTAATTTTCATATTGTTTTCTTGGAAAAGACAAACTTAGGCATCAAAGTGCAGAGAAGAATCCTACCACGTCAGAATTTTTAAAACGAAAACCAAACCACAATAAGATTATTCCAATTGCTAACATTGTGAAGCACTCTACATTCCCAGTCAGATGATGCACGAGGAAATTAGATGCATTTCTTACAATTGATATCATACTATGACAAAGAACACACAGACTTTACAACATTTTGCACCAATTGACTAGGTTGTTAATAGAGCAGACCGTGCTAACCAACCAGCCCAAGTGACTTTTTTCCTTTTCAATGTAAAACCAATCACACTGATTGATCTGTCATTCCCTATGAATCTCCCTCGAATTATGTTGCTTTCTCAAAACCACCAGCTATCTGCATATGCAGCCATCCCAGTTGTGATCCTTGAGCATATCCCTTGGCCGGTTGTGGTCCAAATATTATTCCGGCAAGGTCAAATGGCTGAGTGCCAACCTGAACCAACAAAACAGCAAATCAAAATCACAGTATTCTGGCATACCCCATTGCCCGGAAGCTACTCACTATGAGAAGGTATGGGGGAGGGATATTGTACGCATTACACAGCCTTACTCCTGCATATGCAAAAAGGCTAGTTCTGGATAGAATCCATGACCAACAGATCACTAAGACACAACTTTACTGCTGTGTCAGAGCTTGTCCTTATCAAAATCACAGTATAATGAAAATAAACAGTCCCCAAAAAAATGATGTGTTAAAGACATGTTCTAGGTCTAAGTAACAATACTTAGATGACATATTGCCCCAAGAACATCACACTCTATGATTCAATGAAATCCATGCAGGTCTTAGTCCTGATTTTGCTCATCCTACATTACTTAATAGATTTGAGTCCATCATAATGAATGTGTTGAGAAGAGTGAGTCAAAGAGTGTGTAATTAGCTCTCTACTTGTCCCAATTGAGATTATTTCTTTGATAAACACTGCAAATCTTTTAAAACGGTAGGAGGGTTCGTTAACATAGTGTTTGAAGCTGACTTGCTAGATTACTTGCATTTACACCTAGAGCTATGCTAGTACAAGTATAAAGGAAAAAGGGTAAGTAAAAAAAACCATATCGTAGAATATATTTGAAGCCAAAAGTAGTAAATTCATTATTGACTCACATTACTTGGATAGAAAAGTTAATTTTGCCGTGATTTGGAAAAGTTCATTTGGCATCATCACTGATTGACTCTTTTTTTGGCATAATTCATTTTGTAGTTAATACAATAGAAAAACTAATTTTATTTTTTCTCTTAATCTTTCAAAGTTCAAACAGCACATGCCAAAAGACCATAGATAAGTAACCTAGGTACAAGAATCTCTAAATTCTTTTAGAAAATTAAAATTAATAATGAGAAGGGAAAATCTCATGAATGATGCCGAAAACTATGCAGCAAGCATACCAAAGAAAAATATGGTCAGTAAAAAGCCCAAGATAAACATGAATCCCAAGGAAGTTAGCAATTAGTAAACCAAGATGCAGATCTGGAGTGGAAGATTGTTAAAGCTTACAGAACATTCCCTAGAATCAGGTAAATATACTTGACAGCAGGGTTCACTTGAGCTGAGGATTCATGCATCACTGTACCATGATACATGTAGTCATGTAGATCACTGTATAGCGATAGTGATATTACATTGACATGAAACCAATCTGGATGACAATAAACAAGGTAAAAGGATTCTGGGTTCACAGCATTCACAAAAAGATTCAACTCATTTTCTTAAGCTTGCAATGTCTCAATAACTGCCACCCCTGCTGGAATCAGACATTCAAAATCACAATTTCAAATTGATCCGGTGCTGTTGCATCATTATATTCTTCCTTTCCCCATAAACTTCTCTTGGTTGGAAAATGAATTTTACCGTATCATTTCAATTTCTATCAAAATCAATTATTTTCAGATTTCAATTTCTATCAATATCAATTATTTTCAGTTTTCCCGCTATCATTCTTCTTTCCTTATCCATGTTACCATGTCTGAAACATCAGTATGTTAGAAACCAGCACTGGGCATTTCCTGGGTGTTCTAAAACGCCAATAACACCCCACGATGTAACATTTTGCTTAACACTTTCTAAACGGAATGAAATCATGAATGGCTTTGGCGTTAGATTAACATACTTACGTCAATACACTTCTTTTGAAGGAAAACATTCAAGAGTAGGGTTCATGCTCAATCTCGAATTAACTGCCTCAAGCTTCATTGAAAGAAACTGCAGAACAAAAAATAATCAAGTTATTTTACATAGAATTAGTGCATCAAATCATTCAAAATCACGTTAAAATATAATCTAACGTAATTTTAGATAAATCAATGTTCATACTATTTAGTCTCATATTAAGAAATTGATTTCGAGTTAAAATAATTTTAAGTAATTTTTTTCGTTAATGTTCATTAGTAACTCTTAAAATAAAAACATATAACATAGACAATTTCATTTCAAATTCAATCTTAATCAAAATCAATTTTGTAAAATCAACTTCATTAATAAAAAAGTTAATTTTGTAAAAGTTGTTCAGCTAAGCACACAATTAGATTCATTTCAGTGGCGAAAGATAAAAGCAAGAAATGGCATTGGGTGGTAATGCTAAACAGATACCCACCTCAACCTGACGCTGCAGTGACTGGACATAATTAATTATCTCATCCAGCACAAATGCTTTACCAATTACCTGAAGAAAAAAAATTATGCAATAACACGAAACAAAATAAATATGGAAAATAATAATTTAGCACTGAAGCAACGAAAAATATCATGTTCAGCTATTGTTGTGCCATCGAGGAGGATTAGTATCGAAAAGATTTAACCAATATCATGAGCAATCATAAAAGTGAATCTTTACACAGTATTTTAATCCAAAACTTTTAAGATTTAGATTTATGGATTTTTCCTTCGGTTGTATGGTACTCAACTTAGTCATTCCTACATGTGAGACTTCACCTAGGACTTGTAATCCAACCAACAGATATTAATTAGTTACCTTGTTGCACCCGGGGACTAAATCCTGAAGAATTTTCATCCTCTCACTGATCTTTTCCCTTCTAGCCTGCCAAAACAACAATAACAGTTATCGAATATACTAAGAGAAAGAGGTGAATTATGGAATTGTGAATTACTCTCTCAGCCAGACTGTGGCTATCGGTGGCTTGGCCTCTTCTGGCTCGCACGTGTATATAGTCTTGCTTAGGTGGCTGCTCCGAAGATTTAGGTTTCGCGGTTTGTTGAGGTAGCTTGTTACCGGCCACGGAAGTCGCGTCTATTTCACCAACCTTCAACGCACCGTTTTGATCCTGGGATTCTGGTGCTGATAACTTGATATGTTTATTGTTGCCAGAATCACTCTGTTCAATTCTCAAACAGAAGAGAGGGTGTGAGAATTGAGAGATTAAAAACTAGGAAATGGAAATGAAGAGAAAAAGGAACGAACCGAGGGGGAGAGGTGCCTCTTCCTGGGAGTGTGATCGGAGGGGAAATGATAGGGCCAAATCTCAGAGAAAGAAGGGTTAGCTGAAGAGAATGTGGAGTCGTTGAAGAGAAGAGATTCCATTGAGATTCATGCAATTCAATTAACTAAGCTACCATTGTTTGGTTTCTTCGTTTTCGTAATTTTATTTAATAATAATGAGTTTCCATTTCAGAGATGTCGATGGATGAAAGAGAGTGTGTGCGAGTGAAAGCTTAGTAGTTTCTGATATTTTCTGGCTCGGCCTGGAGTGGTGGAAGCGGCAAAGGCAAAGGCAAAGCGGGTTTGGGGTGGACAAATTAATTAAATTTAAATAACTCATTTTTTATTTTATTTAAATTATTATCTGATTTTGTTAGCTCTCTTCCTTTTACTCCTAATTATTAATATGTTCTACATGGGTTAGAAATATGACTAATGTTTCTTATAATATTTGGGTAATCTTTTTTCCTTAAATTGATTTTTGTGAATATACATAGATTTAGTGCATGTTTTGCTTTCAGGTGAAAAAATATTTTGAGGTAAAAACAATTTTATCAAAGGATCATGATCTTTATATTTTATTTTTATTTTTCTTTTATTTATTAGATTTACATTAGAATATACACGTAATATTTTTAACTTCAATTAAAACATACACTTGATTTGTATTTAACACAATATTAAAACATACCTGATCTTAATATTTGATCACACGCGTGTCCATTGTTGCAAACATCACTCTCTAGTGTCCAATCTTGAACGTGAAAAATGTATGTTAAGATGTCTCTTATTGTCCAAATAATTTACGTAGTTTGTATTTTCTTACCTATCATTTATGTTAATGTATAGAGTGAATTCTTGCCCTCCCATGCTCGGTTTAATAAAAAATATTGATTCAATTGTTGATGGGATAAACTGCATTAGTTAGAAAGTTTATGAGAACATATAATAAATGTTATGATTAGTGTAATATTATTAAATGTTATCATGAATGTCTTGATTGTTATGTTACCTAAGATATCTCCTAAATTATTCTTATGTAGTTATGTTATTATAATTTTTTAAAGAAACTCGTGTATCTTAGAGTATAACCTTGCATGAAGTAAAAAAAAAAAATGGTATAATCATGCATTAAGAAAATTTACAAAAATAGTGTATGAGTTTTTAACGAGACACGATGTATATGATTGAAAATTAAAATTCTCTGAATTTTGATAATTAAAAAAATAATTTTTAAAGCTAAAGAGGGGAGACTATCACAGAGGGGTTGGTCACATCCCAAATATGTTAGCACTCAACCAACATCCCCTCACCCCCAACCCCCTCCCAAAAAAAAAAGCTCCCAAAAAGATATATATATATATATATATATATATATATATATATATATATATATATATATAAAGAAGAAACAACATATCCAAGTAGGACAGCAAATGGGGGTCAAGCCAAGTGTAAGCAAGCAAAGAGTAAGAACTATCTAAATCTGTAGTTAGGAATGTTGAGCTTAACATTAACAAAAAAAAAAAAAAAAAAAACTATTGAGGAAACTCGGCGTAGAATCCTACCAAGAGCAGCTAGCCTATCTACATAAGTGCTATCCTCACGGAAAATATGACCTATCAAAAAACAAAAATTAGAATCTAGAAGCATTTTAAATTTTTCCATCTAGTTCTAAGACGCCAAAGGACTATGGAATGCTACTTGACCGCAAGAACAACCAATAAGGAGTCACATTCTATCCATAATTTCCTCCATCCTTTCTGTTTAGCAATGTCAATTGCCTGGATCACAGCTAAAAGTTCTGTGAAGAAAGCATTTTGGCAACCAATGTGGAGGGCGAAACACCCCAAAAATCTACCCTAGATTTTTATAAATCCCGCCACACCCAAAAAAATCTACCCTATTATTTCTATACATCCCGCCACTCCCTGCTAATAATTGTTCTGGATGGTTACAATTATCTTAATTTTCCTAATTTGTTTAGTTTGTTCTCAATAATTTAGAATTTAATATCTTTTAGACTTTTTGGCTTATTGGATTAAATTTAGCAAAAATTTATTAATTTTAGCTGTATTTTGTATTTTTTTTTTTTGAAAAATAAGTAAATATGTATATTCCCCAAAGATACTTACAAAATATACATGTCATACCCTGGAAAGATCAGATGAGAAACAAAACTATACTTGCCAAAAGAAGCAAATATGGACAAATCGAAAAATACAACTCCGGAAAGCAAACAACAAGCAAAAAATGATATACCGGAAAATACAACTCCGGAAATCAAAAAACAACATATTTACTGATACAAGTGCTCTAAGTGAGCATATCTAAGAATTCTAAATTTAATTTTACCAATTAAATCAAAAAAGTTAAATCTATGATTATCAAAAAACATACAATTTCTATACAACCAAGTACAGTAGAACATAGTAGCCAAAGTCAAACACCAGACTTTACCCGCTTTGCCTGAGGTAGCCCGACAGTGCAATAAACTCAGGCAAAGAGGATAACCCGACAACTGAAGAAAAGGTGATCATTAGTCTCAGCAGCCGAGTTACAGAATTGGCAAATCGACCCTTTGTCAAGAAAATGAGCCCGGTCTAAGGTGAGGCATTTCTTACTTGCAGTAAGCCAAAGGAAGAAAGCTTCCCTAGAAGGAATACCGGTGTTCCACACAACTTTTGTATAGTTTTGGTACACCAACAGGGAAGAAAGCATGAGTCGACGTGGAAATGAGAGGGCTAAAACAATATATAGTAAATTTATTAGTTTTCCTTCTTATATGTTTCCTTATCTTAAAGTTTTGCTTCCGACTTAACTTGTACGCTAAAACATACATGGGGCATCCCACTACCTTCTTAGCCCAAGAATCCTTAACTATCTGAATGTAGTCCTCATGTCCCAACCACATTTTCATGAATTGAAAATGAGAAGGATGCTTAAGCTATTTCTACTAGAGAGTAAGCAGAAGTGGGTGATGATTTGATTTACTGCGAGGCAATGTGCCACAAGCAATGGAACCCCAAGCAAAAAGGCAAGCATCGTTGTAGTGTTAGAATAACATAATATATCATGTTCATAAAACATAAAGCAAGAACATGATAAAGGATCTTGGGAAATCATGATTCTCACCAATATAGGAAGGATAAAGACATATTCGGAAACGTTGATGATGGAGTAACAACCATCTCTTTCTTTACCAACACCGGTAGGGTGATTTCTCTCTCTAAGCCTTCTTTTCTATTCTGTGTTTTTCTGATGGAAGAATAACACTTGGTGTTAAGGGGAGAGAGGACCAACCCTATTTATACATAATTGTCTTTAATCTGGTACGTCCATCATATACCATATCAACGCTTGAGATCAATGCATTTTGTAACCGTTTTGTAGCGGTTAATTATTAATTGGGTCACATCAATAGTTGTAACTGTTCACATGAATAATTGTAACTATTCACATCAATAGTTGTAACTATTCACATCAACAGTTGTAACTAACAATATTTCCATTATGTGGGAATATATTTCTAACATGTAGATGACTCTGTCTAATCTTAGATCATCTTGGCATTTCCTCTTCTAGCGTTGCACCATGAGAAAGCATCTCCCCGCGTTGGAAGATGGGTATGAGTGTTGATCTGAGACCAAGCATATAACTCTTTACATGCAAGCATAGAAGGAAGCGTACCCCTTTTCTTTTCATGGGCACTGAGAATAGTGTAAAAGTCCCCAAGAAAACACCAAGGACCCATATGGCACTATTGAAGGTTAGAGAGTTCCATCCAAAGCTTTTTACGTTGAGTATAAGATGTTGAGGCATAAACATAGAGAAAAGGGAGTTGTTGATCAATGAAGTATGAGAAAGAAATCTGATGATAATAGCAAAATATAATAGAGGCGGAGAGGCTATTAGAGCATAAACACCAGAGGTTAGGCTGCTTGGAGGGTCTTCGGTTAACAGTGAAAGGTTTTAATTGTAACTAACACCAATAGGAATCATGGATTATATCAATATCCGTCATGGACACTACAATGAAAAGAAAGTCATGCTTATTGGAAAAGCATAACTTTTTGAGCACTAACCTGGTGGCTAGGTTGGCAATGCCTCTGATGTTCTAAAAGATAATCTTCACGAGGAACATTGTTATTAGTTGTCGCAACGCGATTCTTGTTTCCTTTCATGCGAAAGCTAGATTGAGCTTTGTTTTTTTTTTATTATTCTTTGATTTGGAGAACACTTGGGTGAAACGGACTTCTTCCTAATTCTGATCAGACTGTTCTGATTCTTCCTCCATTTGGTCTGCCCAGAACTTAGAGAGGACATGGAAGTCCTGTATGCCTTGACAGGCAAATGGTTGTCTGTTTGGATCTGTCTAGTTAGGGAGGACAAGTCCCCCTTATCATTCGTATCCCTGACAAAATCTACTTCATCAAGGGCCATTCCTCTTCTATGTCTCAGTTGGGTTGATGACTAGAGTTTTCCCTAGTGATATAGATAAATTTTGTCTTGCTTATTATCATTGATTGGAATATCCATTGGTCGTTGGTTCTCTTTAACTGAAGCTCCCTCCTAGGAGGGTTGTCTATGGACTTTGATCGAACAGGTTGTGGTCTAGTCGTAATGTTAGTACCTGCTGGCTTTGAAGGACCCAAAGCATTTTCTTTTCCTTTGATTTCCTTCCCCTTTGAGAGGATATAGCTAGGGAGCTTAGCCTTATTCTCCTTAGCTTCCTTTCTCTTGCATTGAGGGTCATTGTGACCTACAGACTTGCAAAAATCACAGAACAAAGGGAGCTTTTCGTACTCTACCTTGACCAGAAAAAGCAAAAGCCTCTCATTCTACCAATTTTTTTGAATGTAGCCGTTGTGAGAGCTCTAAGTCCACGAGGATGCAAGCTTAATGCCCGACGAATCTCTTTCTCGTTGCTTCATCCAGAGCAATAGGGGAACCAACTCTAGTCGCAATTTCAAACAACAACTTTTGAGTCTAGGACTCCTAGGGTAATTCAAGTAACTTTAGCCAACACTTGAACATGAGTTTGCTTGATGGTGTTGGGGTTGAAATCCGGGTTCCACTATAATACGCGCAGTATCCCAAGTTGCAAGCCCCAAGCCCTCATCACCAAACACTTCGAAGATCTTTTAGGGAGACAAAACTAATTTCAAAAAAGCCCTTTCCTAGAGGAACGAGTTTCCATTGATTGATTAGGCACCAAAGCTCGAAGAGAATTTCTGTTAGTTCAATGGCTTCAACGGAGCAGAGCCCTTAGGCAGAACCAGTCTTCCATGAAGTTTGTTTTTGCAGTTGTTGATGCTCGTCTAGTATTCCTCCTCGGATATTTTAATGGAAATGGTATCTCCTTCGAAGCGAGGCTTTGGGAGTTGACTCAAAGGGATGTCATAGGAGTGTTGGAGAATGTTTGTGAAGGATTTGACAAGAGGTTTGGGGTTTGCTGGATGTATGCGAATATGTCCAGATCCAGGAAATCCCAAGGGCACACCAAGCCTGGTTCGTCCATCATGGCGTGGCGCGACAAAGAGGAAAGGAAGAAAGAGAACCTTAGCGGAACTTATCTCTCATCACCTGCATGGCAGTCATAATTAATCTTTAAATTCACCAAAAAATAATATATTATTATTATTATTCACTGACTAATCATTGATAAAAAAAATTCAATAGGACCTGAAGAAAAATGTAACTTGGGTGGACGAACCATAACTTCTTGTTTAATCAAATTTTTTTATATCAGTTGAGTGTCCTTATCATTATAACCGAACCAGAAAAGAGGATTTGATCAATTTGATTATGACGATATTCAATCAATGGAGAGGAGATAGCGAAATTGTAAGAAGAAAATCAGTTGTCCTTGATACGTGGCAATTAACAGGGAATGCATGATGCTTGCAAAATGTTACTAAGTTGGTATCAATTATAGACTATAAAGTATATGTGAATGTCCCAAACCACGATGAGGAATGTGAGTAACCTGAGTCCAAGTTTGTGGCCCTAATCGAAAATTCTATAATGTCTTTCTAAAGAAGGACAAGTTCCTCAAAGATAAGATTGCCAAATATGGATAGAGATTTAAGTATATCATGCCAAATGTCAAGTAAGATATCGAGCGAACGAGAAAGTTCAAAAGTTGTTCAATGCTCACTTTTATATTTAGAGAGATTTCTAATAATTAAAATGGTATTTTCAGGACAATAATTGAATAGTTAAAATAAAAATGTTATGAAAGTTAGTTATCATAATTTTTAATATATATATTTTTATCTTGCATTTCAATGAAAAAAATTATTTATTAATTTCTTAACGATATACTCCAAGAATTCTTTTAATCTTATCTGCATGAAAAGTTTCGATGTGTTTTAAAAAACTGGCCTAGTTAACTATTTGATGATTGTGTCTGCCTCATAGTCTTAGGTACAGTTGAAGTGGTAGGCTGCGCCGCATGAACTAAATATTCATTATTCAATTGCAGCAGCAGCAGCTGCTACAAAACCTACAACACCGGCAAAAGAAATTCTTTAAAATTATTTGAGTATTTTTAAAATTCGTTAAATATTTAACAAACTATTCTTTATTGATCACTGTTTTTTCTTTCTTTGTTTTTATGAAAAAATTGTCCTCCTAATTCATACCAAATTCTCATTGGTAAACCTAATAACCTAATGATAAAAATTTAGAATAATTTACGTAGAGTCTTTTAAATTCTAATTAAAAAAACTGTAATAAACATATAGTCCTGGATGATAATTACCACAACTGCTTGGTAAATTGCACTTAACTTTGTAACTAAGGCTTCAATTTAAGACTTTATTTAAAATATTCGACTCAATTAAATTTATGAATAGTTAAATTTTTTTAATTTACTAAAATTATTTTTTTTTAATGTTGTGACATAGTATAATAAAAAAAATTAAATTGGGACTTTTCCATACGATTTAGATGGCGAACTATTGCAAGAATCCCTCCATCCACTGCCTGTCCAAGCCCAATCAATAGAAAAATGAAATGTGTTGAACATGGCCACGCATACTTAAAGCCCATGGGCCATGGCTGCGAACATGACAATAGTAATGAAAATTGGTGTGGCTTGATGAAGAAATGTTCTATTTCAGTTTGTGTATTAATTATCTAAGTACAAAGTTAATTTGATAAAAAATATATTTACAGTTAACGATGTATGATGTATCATAATATAAGCTTCATGCCCACTAGGGTTGGAGTGAGTGAGAAGAGTAGGGGTAGTAATCACCTACTCACTAAAAATATGCCTAATATTTGCTGCATATCCACACTAGTATCCATTATGTGGATACTTGAGTTTTGATAAAAATTTACGAATATTCATAAACATTTTGTTAATATTGAAAAATTATTTAATTAATAAAATCAGACTACATTTAGCTTAGCTTTAAATTTGATATACTTATAATAACAACAAAATATTTAGCATAATAGAACTCTATATATGTAAGACACTTAAGAATGAGGACCCAACAACCTTCTAACTTCTGGAGATCCTCTTTTATTGTCTCAAAAGATACAATAGAGACACCCTCTTTCATTCACCGTTTAAACCCACCTTTGTTTATTGTGTAAATTGTGTAAAAATATAGCTTATTTTTATGCCATTGCATTTTAAGAATATTTTTAAGTAAGTTTCCATTTTAAAAATCATAATCGAGTTTGTATAGTTCCAATTTATTAAATTTTTTCCCTAAATTCCGTTTATTCTTAAGTTCTTACAAGAAGGCAATAAAAATAACCATCAGGGTTGGCCTTGTGGTGTGTTGGAGTAATAAGTCCGAATTGAAATGGGACAATTGTATAAAAAAAAGATAAAACAGAAAAATTAAATTGAATTATTAAACCACAAAATTTATTTAAATTTTTAAACTATAAGAATCTATTTAATTTTTTTTAATACTGCATGAACATGTAGATTAATTTAGTGTTTTTTTGGCGTATTCTACGTTGAAGCAATGTTATAATGATAGATATGACCATGGGGTTTGTAGGCCATAGGGTATCCTCGAGGAAGTGCCAAGGGTACATTTGGATAATACATCAATGAGTAGTGAACAAAACGGGTTAGCAAAAGTGCATCAAGAACACAAACATTTAGGAGATCTGAGAGACCCTTTTTAGATTGTTGTCGTTCTCGATAAACTTCTTCATAAAAAATAAGGCATGGTTTCCACTTTCCACTAAGCTGCAAAGTACAAATACAACAGCCCCATGCTTTTTATTACAATTTCTTGCCGAAACCACGTCAACTATGTTGTAATACTAGTACAATTGTTGTTTGGTTTTAAAAGTGCTTATCTGCAAGTGTGAGATGATACTTGGTCTTGAAACTATTCATCAAATTAATGACACGTGGGTATGAGTAAATAAATTTCCAATACGAGAGAAAAGGAAACAAAACTATCACGGCTCTTTATATAGAAAAATCACTCTAAGCTCGTTGTCATTAAATTCAATATTTAATGTAATTCACGTAATTAATATAACCCACTGAAACTATAAAATTCCGGTCATAGAACCATATTTGTGACATTTGGAAGACATGACATCAAATATATACCAAACCCCACTGTCCACTGCTACCAACAATTTCCTGGTTATTCGGGTCAATGCAACAATTTGAATTAATTTTAGCTAATCTATGCAATGAAAGACGGGATTCAAATTCTCTATCAAAGGATTAAGAACTTGTATAGCTCCTCACACACGAGAAATAAGAAATGGACAAGAATGAGAATGGGGACTCATGCCTAAAATTTAATGCCATGGACCCCAAATATATGTGAAAGTTGAATGATTGCACATTTTTTAAGGCAAGAAGTAGTGAGCGAGAGCGACGTGATAATACAAACAGCCCCTTCTGTGCCCTTTCATGACAACGAACAAAATGCTTGATCAGATTAGAAATCCCAGCTATTTCCATTTTCTTCTTTACTTTAGCACATTGTTACCAAGTTGTTTGATAAACAATAAACACAACAATGACTGATAGGGACACTGTATTTTTCGTAGTCACGATATTGCTAATATTGAGATAGCAACTAAGATGAAAATTACCCCTTACCAAAATTTGTAACTAACACAATATGGCAACATCACATGTTAAGCTGCAGTTAATTAAAACAATTTGGAGGAGCATACCCTCCAAACATAAACAAAACTTTTTAAATCATAATTGTTAGGAAGAAATTTGTTGTTAAAAATATAAAATGTACGCATACTTTAGATACAATTGGAAAGTATGAAATACTTTATAAATTAAAATTCTAAATAATTGTACAATCAAATTTGATTTCAGTCAAAAAGATAGGTACATGTAGATACACAAACAACAACAATCGGTGCACGTGGCTTGTATAGTTGGTTTCTTCTATTAACTCCATTTGTTACACACTGCATTAACATCTTCAGACCCACTTAGGTAGTAGAATTAGACCGAAACAAAGTGGGTGATCCCTTTTAGAAGCAGAGGTAATGTGCAGCGGAATGCTGCCACTCTAAGCCTTTTTTTCCTTTCTAAGATAAAAATGTATCCCAAAAATCTTATGTTCTGAGCAATAAAGAATTCACCCTCCTTCAAGCTGCTTTTTGTACAGCGGTCTTAAATAAGAGGATGTATAATTTTTGATCCATGGAGAAATATAGAAACCCTCCAACAGAATGGGTCACAAAAGACCCAAAACTAGTCCCCACAATACAGTGCCATGCCGGTCCATACACCCCATCAAATTCCTGCAAAAATCACAACCACCCAACCAAATTTCATTGACCAGCCAATCAAACCACAGAGACAAATTTTGAATCACCAAAATTTACTAGTAAGTCCCAACACGAATAAATTAATTAAAAAAAATCAATTGAATAATAATAATAATAATACATACAATGATTATTGCAAAATTGTACCTTCTTGAGGGAGAGTGCAAGGGTCTTGGATGTGAACTTCTCCATGCTATCTATGGCCTTTCTAGCACAATCCACAGCATGGATCTGCATAAAGGGTGGCATATCAACCGAAACCATTTTCGCACCATTGATTGCAAAGACATCTCTTAAATCAGTCTGTGTCCCATAGAAGGATCTCCTTCTACCCCCACCCCCACCCGGAGCCAAAGACACGGACATTCTCTCAGCAGCAGCAACAACAACAACATCATGTTTCTCCAAATGAGGATTCCTAGGTTTTCCTTTTACAACCTTAGCATCCTCCACCATACCCTTATCATTAGGATCACCAAGTTTCTTCCTTTCCAATTCCAAACAGTGCGTTTGGGGCTTCTCTTTGTGGGTTCTATTCACAGGCACGGTACTCTCCTTCTCTTGTATGGCAGAGGTTGCCATGGCTTTTGCCTGCAAATGGGTGTCAATAACAGGAGAGTGTTTGTGAGATGGACGGCTTTTGTGTGTTTGACTCAGGTTTAGGTTTGTCAAGCGTTTTACCAAGAAAGAGGGTTTATATGTTTGAATGAGATCTGGGTTTGAGTTTGGGATTGTAGGGTTAGATTCTGGAGCTGCTAGATTCCGACGTTGTGAGGAGTGGTGTGCCATGATAGAACGGTGTTGGAAAATGGAGGAGGTGGAAACTGGAAAAAGAAAAATGGTAAGTGACTCTTTTTTCTCTTTCGGTTTGGTTTTGTTTTGTTTGTGGGAGAAAAGATGAGATACAGAGTGAGATGGGGTTGTAATGTAGGAGAGTTGTTGTATTGTATTGTAGTAGTTCTTTTTTTTTTTTTCTATTTTTTTTGGTGAAGGTATTGTAGTAGTTCTAGGCGTTGTTGGGGAAAGTAATAACTTAAACTGAAGAAAACAACGGTGGTGGTGGTCACTTTGCGTCTTCATTACCACTTATACTGTGCAATAGATGGGGACTTGTGTGGTGAGATCGAACATCACGCGCCATGGGAAGGGTGGGACCGGGGATGGGGAATTGTTGACCGTTGACCGGATACTCTTAGTCTTACGTATGAGAATGGGTATTGGGCACACAGCTTTGTAATAGTAGGGTTGGATAGGGTAGGTCAGAGCCATTGGTAACAGACAGAATATAATAGATTATTGTTGATTGATATTTTGAACTTTTTTTCCCAAGCTAATAAAATGGTTTTATTGCTTGCTGCTGTTGTTGCCTTGTTAATGCTAACGTTACGATGTTTAAAATTTTGTAGGTTTGTGTAAGGTAAGCCTAAGGCTTGTGTATTTTATGGAAAAATAAAAAATATATTCAAATGTTTCAATTGTAATCGTGTTTCTAGATTGGTAGTCATAGCACACGTGTGGGTGATAATGGAGTCGTAATTGTTGTTCGGTCTTTGTTTAGTTAAAAGCCAATGGGGGAAGGAAAATGTTGCCATGATGGACGCTTTACATGTCATTAATTGGAAGGAAAATTTGCTTTCCCCCTTTTAATCTAACAACGTTCATGTACACATTAATTAAAATTTGTTATTCTTTGAACAATTTATATCATTGGCTCCTCTAAAATTTTAAAGCAAAGACATATATTTAAAATGCTTTCTAATCTTAAAGTTCTTTCCAAGCTTAATTTATTTTAAATTAACGATAAATAAATTGATATATAAACAAGTTTTACATTAATTGCTGAAGGCTCAACATCTATCCTTAGAACACAAAATCTATCTTAAGTGCTCCATGTTTGATATATCAACAAGTTTTACATTAATTGCTGAAGGCTCAACATCTTTTTACCCAGACTTACAATCGACTATGAAATTATAGGTGAAACTAAATAATATTTTTAATATTGTCTAGAAAAAAACTTTAAAAGCTAGTAAAATAAATTCGTTCGTTAAACACCTTTATCTTAATAAAACAATTTTATAAGTAAACAACAATTATAAGGTAGTGAAAATAATTTGATAAATGCATTCATAATGTTAGGGATTAAATCTTGCAATTTCCTTATTTATTTCTTTTCAATTTCTATGCATCTAAATAGCTCATATTTTTATTGTTATGTCTCTTTTATTTTATCATTCCTATTTTTTTCTTCGTATTTTTTCATCTCCATGTTACTCCTAATCCAAACAAAATATTAGTTTTGTATTTGAAAAAGGATTACTAAATATTTATAAAGACACAAAACTAAAGATATAAGGCTAGAGGTAAAAAAATATTCATATTTGAAAAAGGTTACTAAAACTATTCTCTCTCTCTCTCTCTCTCTCTCTCTCTCTCTCTCACACACACACACACACACACTATATCCAATTTTAAAAATGGCACTTGTTATTGTTTTCTAAGAGACAAATGTGTATTACACTTTAATACAAGCAATTTAAACAAACATTTAAACAATAATAAAACTTATGAATGTGACTTGAATGACATTTATTTAGTTTTCCCTTCAAAAGTTAATATTCTTAACAACTATTTTTTTTATCAACCTATATTATTTGATTTTAAGACTTCTGAAGATAAAATGATTTTTGAAACCCTTAACAATTAATTTTGAAAACTCATTTTTAATTTTAAGCCCCTAACATTAATTACTTATTTAGAATATTTTTTGTTATATATATATATATATAAATTATGATGACATTTAATAATTACACTTTGAGTTTGACTTATTCATGATTTTATAAGTGGAATTTTGTTTGGAGTGACTTATGATGAGTTAGGTCACTTATATCCCATTTGTTGAAAAAACTTTGCTTTCATTTGTATACTTTTTTATTCTTATAGTTTTATGTAATTTCTTCAAAAAAAAAGTATAATTTTGGTGTATATAAAAGTTTAATTACACATTTGATTTTCAACATTTCCAGTCTATCATTAATCTGTAATCCGAAATTAAACAAAAAATATTGATAAGCACTGATTGATAACATGTGTGACTAACTTATTTAAATAGAAAATTAATAATATTAAAAATAAATTGCTTTGATACATTTTAGAAATTATTTCTTTCAAATTATATATTTCAATTTTTAAAATGTATTAAAGTAATTTTTATTCTTTCAAATAAGTCCAGCAAACATATTATCAATCACTACCACTTCAATATTTTTTTTGTATAATTTTAGATGATAGACTAATGTTAGACTAAAATTGCTTAATTTTAAAAATGTTGTGGACCAAATATGCAATTCCTAGATCCTAGCGCATCAACATGGCTGGACAAGACCCCTGTCAGGCATGCGGAAATGCAATGTAGATGCCTTAGTTTTTGTGGAGCAAAACCTGTATGGTCATGGCATCACCAGGGATGATTTCGAACAGTTTATTATTGCAAAGTCAGGTTTGCGTAAGGCATTCCAGCACCTGCAGAAGCTAAAGCAGCAACCCTGTTAGAAGCCCTAAAATGGATTCACCAAATGAACATGCAGAATATTATTGTGGAGATTGATTGCGAAGATGTGGTCGATAGACTCTTTAGTGATTCACTTCTTTTTTCAGAGTTAGAACTTATTGTTATGATGTGTAATAAAAAAATTCTCCCACTTAAAAAATGCAGAGATTGATTTTATTAGGAGGCAAGTGAATCATGTCGCTTGTACTCTTTTAAGGGTGTCTATATTGTATTTCGATAGTTTTTAGTTTGTTCCTTTCTATATTTTACTCTATTATTTTGAATGAAATGATATAAGCATTTGTAAAAAGTATATAAGGGCCCATTTAACAAAAAGGTTTAATTGACGTCAAGTGTTTTGAATATAAAAATAATGTATATTATAATGTTGAAATAACGTTTACTGTTCAGTATAATGTGGACAAATCGAGCAGAATCTTTCATACTATTTCAAATTTTCAATGAATTCTCAAACAATTCGGTCGACACCATTCCCCACCCCATTGCTCCTTTTTTAAATTTCTCAAACTACATGTATGAATGTTCTGACAATAGAAGAACGGAAATGCATATATAAAAACTTATTCTTTAAGTTGAAATTTTAGTTAGATATCAAATAAAAAGAGAGAAGCATCATAGAAGATCTGTATGAATTATGATTGTATCCTTGACATTAGCAAAGAAACTGTTTCTTTAAGTTAAAACTCTTTATAAATGCATAACGTACACTCATCATATTACACGACTTAAATTAATTGCTTTAAAATTTTGAATTATTAATAATAAAGGATCAAGTCAGCAATAAAAAAAATAATAGTAAAAGATCAGAAATCGTTCAAAAATATCAGAAAAGAAATTGTTCAAAAGTATATATTAAATTATTTTCGAAAATAATTACATTTATACTTACCAAGATATAATTATTTTCGACAATACACTACCCCGTGAGCATATAAAGTAGTAAAACTGAATCATTGACATTTTGGTAAGAAGCTAAAAAAGAAGACAAACAATATTTGACTTGTCCTTCTCTTGATCTTGTTGATAGAAGATTTCAGCAGTCATATAATATCAAACATGGTCTTGCACGTTGTAATTTAGAGACGGATGGATACTTCAGTTCTAATTATTTTGATTTGTAGCGAAATATCTTTGAGCTTTTTCTAGTAACTATGTTGTTTGTGAATAAGTTGTGTACTTGTGAGTTGTGTGTGATATATTTTGAGTAAGTTTAGGTTTGTAAGCATGCTAGTTTATTAGAGGCTGATGGAATATTTAGGAAATAAGTTTATTGGCCATTTTAGTGGCCTTATATACAAGTAGGTCTGTTGGAGGTATGTTGGCCTATTTAGGGACAACCCGGTTTATTAAAAGTCTTTATTATAGAATTACTTCTACATTAATTTTAAGATTAGGTCAGATTTATACAGACCAGGTTGGTCAGGTCATAAACAAAGTTTGTAAGAAATAAACCAGCCCAATAAGAAAAAAAAAACAGGTTTTGAAAATTAAAAATTAGTTAGCTTATTTCTATCTCTACAGTGAAAAGTATAAACACAGACAATTACCTCGTAACATGAATGAACATTTTTTTTTGTCCATCTAAATCTTTTTTTAAATCCTTTTTTCCGGTAGAAATACTTTTTTAAGTCTTCTTTATCAACATTTTTTTTAGTTTCATAAGTCGGTATGTTAGTAATTAAGTGATTCACATACAAACAAAAGTTTGTCGAAGTGGATAACCCAAGTTACGATGAACTAAAGCCCAACTTAAAACTACCTGTTCAGAAAATTTATGGTTCAATGTCATTTCTTCTGCAAAATAAGGGAATTGCTATTCTTACTCCTATATTTACAATTCACACGTCTCATGTGGGCTTTGTTTTCCCGAACGAAAATACTATTTTCACTGAAATACTGTTGACAAACACAATTACACAAAAAGGAAATGTGTTTCTATCATGTAAGAACTAAGAAGGGGTTAAAAAAAAAGGTAATAAAAAAATATTTTTATTGCATAAAATATACATTTTATAATGTTTAGTCTCTTTTTTGGGATGAGTTTCACATCTCAAATTAAGAAAATATATATTAAAATTTTCATCTTAGAATTAAAAAAATAAATGATTAAATCGAACTTTTTAAAATCAAATCGAATCAAATATAATTTAAGACATAATTAGCCTTTTTTTATTTATTTGTAATTCATGTAAAGTAAAAAATAACATGTTATCGCAATTTTCTGCTTCTGAATCCCACCAAGGTTTCAACTTTCAAGGTGGATGGAATTGGAAAGATGTAGCAAAAAAAAGCGGAACAGAAAGTGACCTGAAAAATGTGGGAGGAAAATAGTGCACTTGAGATGCATCAACATCAACATACGAGCTCAATTGCGTGTGTTGGTCTGTGATCATGCGTCACCACGCCAACGATCCCTTCATCACATCACTCCTCATTGCCAACCCCACCCTAATGCCAACAACAAGAACAAAAACGATGTCGTCACGGTCACAACCAACCTTAAACGAATTCTGAAGCCAAAACCAGAGATGAGAAGAGGGAGAAGAGGCCAGTTTGAGAATTTGGTCGCATTGAGCAGACAACGATCCATTCAGATTCTCATCGCCATTGCTCTCTTGTACGTCCTCTTCTTCACCCTCGAAATCCCCTTCGTCTTCAGAACCGCCCTACAATTCACTCGCACCCGCCATCAACTCGTTCCCCGCCAAAACGGCGTCGTCTCCGCCTTGGTCCTAAACGACGCCGCATTCGATTTGGAGCTCTACCAATCCGCCATCCGCGCGGGAAAGACCGTCTGGGAGGAACTAAAGTCAGGAAGCCCGCCAGGCCCCATTCCGAGGCCCGAGAATCTATCCGGGCCGTGCCCGGGATCCGTCTCGGTGTCCGGGCCCGAGTTTCTGGCCCGCGGGAGTGTGATGGTGATTCCGTGTGGACTCACGTTGGGGTCCCACGTGACGGTGGTTGGGAAGCCGTTAAGGGTGCAACGGAAGACGTGTCAGTTCGTGATGGAGTTGCAGGGGCTGAAGACGGTGGAGGGTGAGGAACCGCCTAGGATGATGCATTTCAACCCTAGGTTGAAAGGGGATTGGAGTGGGAAGCCTGTGATTGAACTCAACACTTGCTACCGCATGCATTGGGGTACTGCATTGCGCTGTGATGGTTGGAAATCCAGAGCTGATGAAGATACTGGTAAGAAAAAGTATGTTTTATTCACTATGGTTGTAATGTATGAAACAATTCAATTCCGATACTTTTGGATACTTCAGCTACTCCTTTTGTCCTTAAATATAAAATGAATTAGTTAAAAGAGTCTTATATTTATATTTGGGAACGAAGAGAGTATTTGTGAAGTATCCAAGTCTTAAAAAAAGTTATGAAAATCCAATCCGCATGCATATAAACATGTATAATATTGAAACATAGAAGCACTAAAAGATGGAAATTGTTCTCTTTACGAATGATTACAAGAAAGGAGTGAGATTGATACTATTCCAACTTGTAGACTATAGGAAGTGATTTATAATTGCAATGATTTATAATTTTTATTTTGTTTCGCAATGTCAAAGTAGTATGTTCTTAAAATGAATTTGCAAAATTGCAATTATACATTTATTTATTGCATTTTATATTTTTTTTATACTTATTTAGATATATCTTATATGTGTCTTGCGCTATATGTTTTTTGAGAATAATTGTATCGTTGTTTTGTATCTGATACACTTATAGTATCCATACATCATAAGTTATGATAGGGATGAATTAAGTTGTTGCTTGTGTTTGATACAGTTGATGGGTTGGTGAAGTGTGAGAAGTGGATTAGGGGTGATGATGATGATAGGGATGCAGTGGAGACCAAGGCAGCGTGGTGGTTGAAGAGATTGATAGGGCGGACAAAACGAGTAACAGTTGACTGGCCATTTCCATTTTCTGAGAACAAGCTATTTATTCTTACTCTTAGTGCTGGATTGGGGGGTTACCATATTAATGTCGATGGGAGGCATGTCACCTCTTTTCCTTATCGCACTGTGGGTAATCAATGTTCTTCAACTTATCAGCCTCATGAGGGTTCTGCTATATAATAATGTTAATGTTTTAATTTGAACAGGGATTTACTCTTGAGGATGCCACTGGTCTTACTTTGAGTGGGGACATTGATGTCCATTCTGTATTTGCTGCCTCTTTGCCTTTGGTGCATCCCAATGTTTCTTCGCAGCAGCATCTTGAATTTTCAACCAGATGGCGTGCCCCGAATCTTCCTCGCTATGGTGTGGAATTGTTTGTAGGGATCCTTTCGGCTGGAAACCATTTTGCTGAGCGAATGGCCGTGAGGAAGTCATGGATGCAGCATAGCTTTATCAAATCTTCTAAAGCGGTCGCTCGTTTCTTTGTAGCACTGGTAATGCGAACAAGTTTCCCAATTTTATTGTTATTTTGTTTGTTGTGTAGGTTTCATAACAGTTGAATGGTTTTAACAGCACCCGAGGAAAGAAATTAATGTGGAGTTGAAGAAGGAAGCAGAATATTTTGGTGATATTGTTATAGTTCCTTACATTGATAACTATGACCTTGTTGTGTTGAAAACAGTGGCCATATGTGAATATGGGGTAAGTTGTTGATTGTTTAAAGTTCTTTCAGTTTGATAAAGGAAATAGTTTTAAGTTAATATATGAGATGTGTTGAGCTGTTCACAGGTTCACACAGTTTCTGCGGTGTATATCATGAAAGGTGATGATGACACTTTTGTAAAAGTTGATGCTGTTATGAATCAAGCAAGGAATGTTCCACGTTCTATGAGCTTTTATATTGGGAACATTAATTACCGCCACAAACCCTTGCGCCGTGGTAAATGGGCTGTGACATATAAGGTAATCAGAACCTGTTGGCTGCTGCAATGCTTTTATAATAGTTAATTAAGCAGTGAGCATTGTCTTGGAAAAATATTTGTTTGTTATAATATGTAACTAACAAAGTGTCTATATTTGATCCAACGAATGTATGATCCGTGCATGAGCACGGTTTCTTTAGGCACAACTAAGCAAAATACAATATTATTATGATATAAATAACTTCAGTACCGACTTGACTTTAACACAGACTTCATTGTTATTTTAATACATTGCAAGCTTTTGATTGGTTGTGGTTATAAGCATTGTGCATATACAAGAATTACTGTATGCAAGAATTGCTATTCTTTCCTCTCTGCAATCAGCCATCAGGTCCCCATTGTTTATGGTTAGCACCTAGTTGCAGCACCATATTGTCAGTTGTCTGAATTTTATGGGCAGTGGAGACCACGATCCCTACCTGAATTTACCATACACAGCATTCAGTGAAAAGCTTAATCGAGTATTCAGAGCACTTACTTTAATAGAATGGGCTGTGATTGATTTATAATTTAACAATGGCTCTTGCTTCCTTACTGTTGTCATATCTAACTTCTTGCTGGTGATAATTTATTTTGGTGTTCTTTATTGTTGTCTTTTGCTTTCAGGAGTGGCCAGAAGAGGAATACCCACCCTATGCTAATGGACCGGGTTATATTTTGTCTTCTGATATTGCACACTACATTTTATCTGAATTTGAGATGCATAAATTAAGGGTTAGTGTACTAATGTATCATTGCACATTCTCTCTGTTGTCCTGTAATGTCTCAAGTATCTTAATGCTGGTGCATCTGGTGTGCATAGTGGTTGAAGTTGTCGGTGTTTTCTTCTTTATGCAGTTGTTTAAGATGGAAGATGTGAGTATGGGAATGTGGGTAGAGCAGTTTAACAGAACAAAACCGGTAAACTATTTGCATAGCTTCAAGTTCTGCCAATATGGTTGTGTAGAAGGATATTACGCAGCCCATTACCAATCGCCTAGGCAGATGATGTGCCTGTGGGACAAATTGCAGATGCAGACAACGCCTGAGTGCTGCAACATGAGATAAAGTTGAGGTATAGGTTGCCATTGAATTCAGTGAGGAACAAAGTAAACAAGTTTTGCAGTCATAGCTTAGCTTCAATATTTTGTATATATAGTGGAGCTTGGTCTGCTTGGATAGTTAAATAAGCCCTGTGTATAAAATGTGGCCTTTTAAATTTCGTTGTTTATTTATTCATTTGGAAAGACAATTCGATTATTTAGGTTATTCGATTTTGTTTCGTCATGGGAATTGGATTGGAAGATCAACGTGAGGGTGGGCGGGAACTACGGGTAGGAGTAGGACCATACGTAGCGGGAACATTTTCTTTTTTTGAGGGAGAGCAAGAACATGTTAAATATACAAGTTCTGTATTTATTCTATCTTACTCTTTTTGACATTTTATTCTTCATCTTATTTTCTAAAAGACTAGTTTAATCTTTATATCTATAAAACTAGGTTTTACTAGTTGAGTTTAGTGTTACTCGCAATACTGAGTCCTGCCCCGGGGCTATTTATGTAAAATAATGAAGTCTAGTTGTCTTCATTATTTTTAAAAATAAGCTGTAAAATAAAATTAGCAATTATGTATAATTTCTCAATAAAAAAAGACTTGAAAACTTTTTGGGGTACATATTAAAAAAACAATTAAGAGACCTCAAAATAACAAGGATCACGGTCAACCAATGAGACGATGCGAAAGAGGTTGCTCATCAATACAATTCAACTCATTAACTCGTACAGCATCATCCACAAAATTTGAAAACAATTTTTTTTAAAAAAAAAATGAATAAGCACACAATAGGAAGTGTATCAGGTGACTGAAACCAATTTTAAGCATTCCATCTTACATAGATGGTCAAAATTAGTTTCATTTAAAGCTTATATATTTCTTGTTGCTAGGGAGATAGACAGTAGAGCAATATTTGAATTTAAGGCTAATTGAGCCTTCTAAAATTTGATAAATCAGTTTACTATTGTCAACCTGATGATTTTTTTGTAGTGAATCGACAACACAAACGAAGTAGCAAGAATAGACACAGCCTGTATCCTTCATTTCTTCCAACTGTGAGTAAAATTGATAGTTTGATTTTATACTTTCCTGATAATATGCTAGTGAATTAACCAAAATTGCCGAGGGATTCAATGGTAATGATAATTTTTCACTTAACCTTCATCTAGGAGTAAAACTAGTGAACCATTTCACTAGTCTACCTAAATTATACTCCAAGAAATCCAACGAATTCACAGGTCAGATTTGCTAGCCATGTAAGTATTCGGTTAAACAAACTCTTTTAGATGCAATAGGATAATAACATTGTGTTAGGATTTATATATAAATCATAATCCTAATTAACAACTAATTAACAACAGTTCCAATTAATCAGAAAAAAGGAGAAAAATAAATTAATAAAATAATAGAAATTTCCAGAAATACAAAAAGAAAGAAATCATTATTAAATAACTTGGCAAAAAAAAAAAAAAGAAGAGAACATACGTAAGTACAAAAATCCCAAATTAAACAGCAACATTTAGGGAATAAACCAACGAAGTTGAAGAAGATTTCGTGTACCAACCAAATCAATTCACAAGAACAAAACTATGTTATCCAAAAAAACTGGTAACAAGAAGTTGATATACATATCCAAAAAACGCGAGAGGAGCAGCGAACGCAGCCAAGTGAGAACGAACCAACAAACCAAATCCATTTGGTGAACTAATATATATGAAACGAGAATGAAGACGAAGATAATATAGAAGATAGGCAACTTCAAAGGAGGTACAGATAATATAGAAGACAATGTAATTTCATAAGAGGGATCAAAACCAATTACAAGAAAATGCATCCATCAAAGCTCATCCTCCATCCTCAAGTACTCTCCCACATCGGCCTGGTGCAGAACAACAATCCCATTCGGATCCAGCTTCCTACAATCCAGCGTCGACTTCGCGGCGACACCGAAACCCAACGGCACGTCGGCCATGGAGAACACGACAACCCCGTCGCCGGCAGAGATGTTTTCGGAGAGTTTGCCCAGCGCGCCCTTCAAGACATGGTTGCCGTACAAGAAGGACATCTCGGACTGCGGCTTGAGCCAGACCTTGTGCTTGGCGTTGGCGGCGAGCAAGTTGAGGGCCTGGACGGTGAGGTGGAAGCTGCCGCCGTGGGTGTATTTGCCGATGCAGGTGCCGAGGGAGACGAGGTTGGGGCGCGCAACGTTGGTGGCGCGTTTGACGAGGGACTCGCTGACGTAGAAGATCTTGTTCTTGTGGAGGCGGAAGCAGTAGCGGCCAGGGTTCGAATCGGGACCTTCGTGTGAGGGGTTCTCCACGATGTTCTTTAGGTTGTTTCCGACGAATTTGAACAGCTTCTCGAACACCGCGCTCGTCTCCTTCTCATCCAAAGGTCTCATCCTTCCTCCTTCTAGGGTTTTACACCGCAATTAGGGTTTATTCACTTTGTTTTTGCCACAGAAAACAAGAGTTTAAAACTTGAGACGAATAAGAAACGAACGTCGAAAAAAGAGTACTAAGGCCCCAAGTCTAAGAAATACGGGCCTCGTGAGCCCACTACCAAACAATTCAGGTAACTACTATTCCCACTACCAGAAAGGGACGAAATGTCTCTTTTGCCCACAAGTCCAAATCCCTACGCCCTCGACCTCTATTCAGGAAACTACCATTCCCACTAACAGAAATGGATGCCATATTCATGCCTGTTCAAAATGTAAATCGTAGTATTCATTCTTATATGAATGGGAATGAAAAACAAGAGATATTCTTTCTCGAAATATAGACAAATGGAAGTTTAACTCCTAAGAAGAAGAAAAAGGCGAAGGGGATGCAAGGGATATTCTTTTCTTTTTTTCATCATCTTCTAGTGGAAACCACTCTCATGTGTTCAATGATAAGCACACAAGGGATAGCAGTTGCAACCGCCATGGCCGTCTCCGACACGGTGTTCCTCCTCACGGAAAACTTTTATCCCCTAGCATGTACGCAGCCTCTGTGTATAGCAATGCCGTTGCGACCTCCTTTCTTTACTTTTTGGTTTCGCCATTCGTTCACAATTTTCACAGAAAACATTATTTAAGAAAAAGAAAAAAAATTCCAAAGCAAGCAAATAATTAACATTAAGTTGAAGGTTCAAAAGGGTTAAAATAAAGAGTTGAAGATAAAAAAAAAAAAAAATGTTGCTAAAGTGATGCCAACTTTATTCTCTTTCTCGTTGTTCAGTACTTCGTGACTATCCTCCACTCTCAAAAAACTCCATCCTAATATTTTATTATTATATATAGGGCTGTGAAAGACTTTGGCACTGTGCATGACTTGAGGGCCTCACATACGCTAGACTTAATCCTTGTTTGGGTTTGAATCTGTGTTGTTTGTTGTGTTTGGGTTTGGAATGTGTCAGGGTGCTTGTCCAACGGAAATACGGAATCTCGTTTCCATCTTCTCTTTCTCAACGGAAGTGTATTTTCGTTTCAGTAAGAAGGAGCATGAAAAAAAAAAAAAAAACAAACAACGAAGCAATACCCAACAATTTTGGGTACCAAAATTTTCAAGGCTCTAGCTATTCACAGTCCCGTTGTTTCTAAGCCCACTACAAAAGAATTCAGGGTGTACATAGCAAAAATGGATGCTAATAGTAAGTGCCAATTTTTAATTTTCCACTCTCACTGTATTTTACCAGTCAAACAAACTTATTTTTTCAACAAAACTCTTAGAAAAACTTATATAAATTTATAAATCAGCCCTAATTTGATTCAAAATTAATCTTGAACCAAATTAGGCTTGTCATGTTTGGATTCTTATAAAGAGAAGGAAAGGGATAGAATGTAATGAATTTATATTACATTACTTGAATTGAGAAATAAAAGAATGGAATGGACAAAGTGGTGTACGTAGCTCGTTTTTATTTAAAAAACTCCTAATACCCAAAGCTAAATTATAAGATGAATAATGTTATTATATCTTCTAATTATATTTCCTATTAAGTTTTATAATATAATATTTTCTTTTTAGCAATTCTAACAGAAGATACTTTGAGAGAAAAGAAAAACTTTAAAAATGAAAAAATGAAGATATTATTAGCCACTAAATTCAAGGTTACAATTTGAAATTTATAAAGTGAATAGTTTAGTTATGAAAACTGTGAAGAGCGGTCATTAACTAACTGAATAGAATTAACTAGAGTAACTAATACAAGAGAAGAAGTTGAATAACTACAACTCTTACAATGGTCTAATAGTTTCAAAAGTAAAAAAATGAAGGATAAAAATAAAAATAATTCTTTTAAATTACTTTTTGAAATAATTTGATCTTATTTGAATATAAAATATTTATATTTTTTCTTCATTTGGTAAGTATCTAGTCATCAAAACAGAAAATTACACCGACGAAATCACATCCAGAGGAATCTGATAAGCAACTTCAAAGGCAAAAATAGTAGATAAATACATGTAAAGTAGAAGATAATGTAACTTCATAAGATGAATCAAAACCAATTAAGGGACTAGGAAAATGCATTAAAGCATCATCCTCCATCCTCAAGTACTCTCCCATATCGGCCTGGTGAAGAACAACAGTCCCGTTCGAATCCAGCTTCCTACAATCCAGCGTCGACTTCGCGGCGACACCGAAACCCAACGACACGTCCACCATGGAGAAGACGACAACCCGGTCGCTGACAGAGATGTGTTTTGAGAGTTTGCCCAGCGCGCTCTTCAAGACATGGTTGCCGTGCAAGAAGGACATCTCGGACTGCGGCTTGAGCCAGACCTTGTGCTTGGCGTTGGCGGCAAGCAACCGTGGGTGTATTCGCCGATGCAGGTGCCGAAGGAGACGAGGTTGGGGCGGAAGCAGTAGCGGCTAGGGTTCGAATCAGGACCTTCGTGAGAGGGGTTCTCCACGATGTTCTTCAGGTTGTTTCCGACGAACTTGAACAGCTTCTCGAACATTGCGATCGTCTCCTTCTCGTCCAAAGGTCTCATCCTTCCTCTTCTTTCTCCTTCTAGGGTTTTACACCGTAATTAGGGTTTATTGACTCTGTTTTAACAACAGAAAACAGAGTTGAAATGAATAAGAGACGAACTTCCACACACCACATCTATAAACCGAATAAGAACCTTGAAGTATCTAAACAGTATCTACTGCAAAAGCTTATTCTAATTTCACATTTTAAAACAAATAAAACTATCCCAAACAAACAAAATTGTGAAATTTAAAAACCAAATCCACTAACATCTCTAAAACCAGCGTCATAGCCAGCTTCGTAAGAATTGGCCTCAGAAATCATGTCCCCAATAAGAAGTCCAGCCAAGGCTCCTCCAAGCAACCCCGCTCCCAACCCCGTTACGAAATTGTTCTTCGCCGGTTTTTGAACCGGAGGAGGAGGAGGTGGATAACTGTACCTTAGTTGTGGCACGTATCCATAACCCGGTTGTGGCGCGTAAACCGGTTGAGGGGGCGGCGGAGGATACAATTTCGGAATGGGATACGGTTTTCTGGTCATACCCTATGTTCTTTCACATGATTCTGAATTGAATTGGAAATAAAACGTCTCTTTTCTGCTAATAAATGGTTTATCTACTATCAATTCATTAGCTAAAACTAAATAAAACCAAAGGGTGTCAAGCGTCAACCCAGCCTGTTCAAATTTCAAAGGTGGCGGCAGGTAAGAGGCATCACATGGGCATTACTTTGGAGTGTGAAGAGATTCTGCTGAACTATATAATTGACATTGTTAGGGACATATAACACATAGAACAATTGATGTTCAATTTGATTTTCTTCTTTCTGCCAAATAAATATTCTCTTCAATGTTTTTTCATTTAATTTAAAATGGGTTAAATTAGTTTTTTAATTTTTTAATTTATTTTTTAAATTTATTTTAATTATTTGATTTTTTATTTAATTTAGTTCTCTAATTTTTTAAATTAAATCAATTTCATCATTTTATCTATGTAAAAAATCATATTTTATAACTGTTCAAAACTATCATAATGTAATTTTAAATAATCAAAATATATATTTTTCAAAAAAATATGAATCGGGATCTTAAAATTAGAGGACAAAATTTTTTAAAAAATTAAAAGATTAAATTAAATCAGTTTTAAAAATTAGAGAATTAAATTGAACTAAAAAAAATAAAAAACTAAATTGAACCTAAATACTAAATTAGAGAAGTAAAAAATTAATTTAACCTTAAAATATCTTTTGTACACAGTTAAGGAAAGCAGCAGATTTCTTCACCCGTAAGAAAATTACAGTTACCGAGTTACATTATCTAATTTTATTTCTTAAATTACAAGTTAAGGCTTGAACAGTATATTAGACTGAGTATTAGATGTACTGGAATGTTGTCGATAGTATTTAACAGAATCCTACTCTCTTAAAAAAATATTTGTATTTTCTCTGGGCTAATTAATTACCAACCTGTTTTGTTTTGTGTTTTATATTTTATTCTATTTTTTTTTTCTATTGCCGTTGGAATTGCGACAGTGTGAATTCCAATTCCAATGCTTCTTCACCGCAGACTTAACAAAGTGCATGTTTGAATTTATGGTAGAACTGCGGCAGCACGAAGTCTAATGTTGTTTCACCGTAGAAGTATCAAACTTGATACTTTCAGTCCAAACATATAATATAAAGAGAATATTTTTTTATTCTTAAGAATTAAAATTTATAATATTTATGTATTATATCTAATTAATTGAGCTAAATTTATTGGATGACTTCTTTTCTTTTTAATAAGGAATATTTCTGATTCTTTACTATCCAATTTAGTTATGAGAATCTGATCCACCTACCTGATCAGACCGGATGTACATATATGGCCAGAAAAAAATATTAGAGGAAACGTAAGTACGAAAAGTTTAGTCCAGAGCCACTAATTTGATGACCTCAAGGTTCTTTGCATCGTTATAATAATAAGTGAATACTCCGTCACACATTTTAGACCCAGGTTAAACAATGAATATACTTTAATAATCTTAGTGGAAAATTGTAACAGTGGATATGAAACAAACGTCTAACATGGATCTAATTTGGAAAGACATTAGTGGCGTAACTTTATTAAATTGAAATATGCTTGTAATTGTGTTATGTTTCAACAACTTGAGGAAAATGACAAGAAACTGCAACAAACAATGAGAAAGAGACACAAGTACTTGGAAATTAGTATAGTGAGCATGAGAAGGACCCCATTATGTGGTATGTTGAGAAGCCCCGTCATCTCCATTGACAGGCAAGTAGCAACCTCAAATAGAGAGGGTTTAATTTTCACTAGTCATGCGCAAAAAAACCCTTTCATAGATAGGGGGCCACATTTGTTCTTTTGTTATGGTATTTGCTAAGCAATAATGATACATAAATCCTTTTTTATTTTTATCTAAATCACATATATTTTTTATTAATGTATAATTCAAAATAGTAAAATGACACTTGATCATCTCTTAGAAGTCATCATACACGTGGACACCCTTCACGTTAGCACCACCATATTAAAGAGATACTTATTCAGCCTTCAAGTATCAACCCTGATATACTATCATGGTCTCATGTCAACATCGCTACATTATCAAGGACATTATTATCTTTTCCCCAACCGCATATCTATTATATCAAGATATTCAAATAAGTGTAACCACCTTATTATATAATATCTCAACAAGTTATCTACAAGTTGTTACTTATCCACAAATAACATTATATATCAACATACCAAGACCCGTACTTCACGCTATAAATACAACCATCCATGTTCTCTCTACACACTCCAGATTGATTACACACTTATCACACATCTCATTCTCATCTATACTTGAATGCATACTCAAGTCTTTATTTCTATACATCTTTTCCTTTGTTATGCACGTCTCTCCTCTAAACAAAGCCTATTCACTTCCCGACGTGAAATTTCCAAATTTTGGTAAGAACAATTAAATATAATTTTATTCGAGTTTAATAGAATTATTATGTGTGACAAAATTCTTTTTCTTAGTATTTAACAACTGTATATCCAATATTCAAATCACATTTTCTTCTAAACATTATCATACCATACTTATCATTTTTGTTTATTTTCTCTTTAATTATTGAATTGTAAGATTTATCATTGTGGCTCATTTAAATAAATGTTATTTGATTTAATGAATAAAGGGCATAAAGATAATTGGTTACAAAGGGAAGTTATTAAAGGATAATTGTTAATAAAATAATTATCTTAAATATATTAAAAAGATAACTGTTAATATATGCAGTTATATTAAAAGATAATTGTTGATAGGTACATTTATATTAAACGTAGTGGTTCAGTTTTCTTAAAAAGTGAGATATGTAGAAAACTGAATACCATCATTGTCTGCCCATGAGAGTTGTATCCAATCCCTATCAAAGAAGATACAATAATTGAAAGGGTCAAGACTATGAGAAAGTATTCTGTCATTAAAAGATCTTCCCCAAAGAATCTATGAAAGCATTCTACCAATAAAGATCTTCCGCAATTATGGATAAATGTATGTTCATGTGAAACTCATGAATTCTAAAGATCTTTTTCATATTCTTGATGTGATTGTTATTGAACATGAAATTATAAATAGATGATTGCTTACATGTGGTATCAGAGCATGGTTTAAGAATTTGTGATTTTCCATTACTAAGTTTTTGTTGATACAACGATAAAGTATTATGGTAGATTTTGAATCTTAATTTTCTGCTTGTTGCGAATATTATTGATCGAATAATGTTGATAGAATAATATCATAGAATTGTTATTTCTCACTTGGTATGTATTATGTTCCAATGGATATCATGATAAAGCTCTTATGGTCTTTTCAAACAAAGACACATTAATGTTGGTGATGAAAAGTAAACAATAATGATTGATCACTTTATTGCTCTCCCTAATTAAAAATTGTACCAATGCATATTTAAAATTATATTTGATAAAGTTATATGCGTTGATGTGTTGTGATCGAATGACTGTATACTTTGTTGATATTGAAAATTAATCATGATGTTAGAATCTGTTTGAATGTTATTAAAATCTTATAATTTTAACATATTTTTGTACTTTATGATGTGTTTATATCTTGGAATTAAAGTAAGGTGAATTTGTTAGTCACCAAAGTGGTCAAATTTGTATAAGTAATTTAATTCCAAATTGTAAAATTTCAACCATCCATAATTATGATGCTATGAATGTATTAAAATTATTATTTTATGGATGAGTTGCAGTTTATTATTATGGGACAGTTAAGGATCAACCCAAAGGATGATTATTTGTCGTCATAATAAATAAACATGAATGTTGACATAATAGATACACGCTAGTTCTATTTATATATCCAAAGATAGTAAGTAATCCTAATTAGTGTATGTATTATTGTCAAATTATGAAAAACAAAATTTATTAGCATCATTATAGCTTAATGTTGTGTATTAATGGATCCCCAAAGGTGAACATTAGTATGCATTTTATGATGTATGAATCTGTGAATTATGTTAGTATGTGACATATATGATTCAAAGCAATAAGTTTTCAAATTTTATACTTTGCAATACCTGTTGCTACACATTCGCTTTTCCCAACTATTGCAGTTTTCAATGGACTAAACTTCTCTGAATGGAAAGAGTAAATTGAATTTTACTTTGGGGTAATGGATTTGGATTTGACTCTTAGAGAAGAGAAACCTAGTACTATTATTGATTCAAGCACTGAGTATGAAAGAGTCCATTTTAAGAACTGGGAAAGATCAAATAGATTGAGTCTGATGTATATGCGAATGAGCATTGCAAGCAACATTAAGTCAACTCTTCCGTAAATTGAAAGTGCTAAAGAAATGATAAAACTTGTGGAAGAGTGCTCCCAAATTGCTGACAAGTCTCTTGCTGGGACACTAATGAGTACACTGACCACCATGAAATTGATGGTTCACGTATTATGCATGAGCATGTTATTGAAATGATAAACATTGCAGCAAGATTGAAATCATTGAGAATGGTTGTGGATGAAAATTTTCTGGTGCAGTTCATATTGAACTCATTACTGTCTGAGTATGGTCATTTCCAAATGAACTATAATACCATGAAAGACAAATGGAATGTGCATGAATTGCACAATATGTTAGTTCAAGAGGAATCCAGAATTAAGAACTAGAGAATTCATTTAATCAATTATGTCAAACATCAATAAACTAAAAAGAAAAGTTGTAAGAAATATGAGAAGAATGGAAGAGGACCATTAAAGATCAATCAGGCCTCCTCTTCTCAAATGCACAAGAAGGAACCTAATGGAAACAGATGTAATTTCTGTGGTAAGGCTGGGCACTTCCCAAAGGATTGTCCAAAATGTAAGGCTTGGTTTGAAAAGAAAGGTACGCCTTGTGCTTGAGTATGTTATGAATCAAACATTACTGAAGTTCCGTATAATAATTGGTGGATTGATTTTGGATGTACAACTCATGTTTCTAGTGTTAGTTTCAGTTTGTACTAGCACAATCGTTTGATTGACAATGGTACCTTATGTAATGGATTATACTATTATGTCTTGATAATCTTTATATTGAAACGCTTATGACTCTGCACATAATGTTGGTACTAAACGTATCTTAATGAATGAATGTTTTGCTTACTTGTGGCATAAACGATTGAGACACATTTCCAAAGAAAGAATTGAAAGATTGGTGAAGAATGAAATCCATTCCGGATTTAGATTTTACTGATTTGAATGTTTGTGTGGATTGTATTAAAGAAAAACAAACAAAACACACAAAGAAAGGAGCCACAAGAAGCACTCAGCTTCTTGAAATTAAAACTGATATATGTGGTCCGTTTGATGTTAATGCTTTCAATAAAGAAAAATATTTTATCACCTTCATTGATGATTATTCACGTTATGGTTATGTCTATTTGCTGCATGGTAAGTCTCAAGTTGCAAATGCTTTGGAGATTTATATTGATGAAGTTGAAAGGCAATTAGATAGAAAAGTAAAAATTGTTAGATCTGATAGGGGTGATGAGTATTATGGAAGGTATGATGAAAGTGGACAACATCCGGACCCATTTTCTAAATTCCTGGAAAAGCGTGATATTTGTGCTCAATACACAATGTCTAATACATCACAACAAAATGGTATTTCAGAAAGGCGTAATAAGACCTTGTTGGATGTGGTTAGGAGTATGTTAAGTAATTCTTCTTTACCTGTTTCATTGTGGACTTATGCTCTAAAAACGGCCATGTACGTATTAAACAGGGTTCTCAGTAAGTCAGTCCCAAAGACTCATTTTGAACTTTGGACTGGAAGGAAACCTAGTTTAAGACACCTACATGTTTGGTATTGTCAGGCAGAAATTAGATACTACAATCCACAAGAAAAGAAACTGGATGCAATGATAATCAGTGGCTATTTCATTGGTTATCTAGAAAAGTCGAAAAGGTATATATTTTATTGTTCTTATCATACCACGAGGATCACTGAATCTGGAAATGCTAGGTTCATCGAGAATGGTGAAGTTAGTGGGAGTGAAATACCACGTAAAGTGGATATTCATGAAGTGAGAATACAAGTTCCATTGACTTGTAGCTCTAGTAAAATGTTGTTCCTCATGTTATTGAATCGATTAATAATAATGAAGAACAACAAATGAATGATCTCATTACTCATGATGAAACTATTGCTAACGAAATAAATGAACCTGTTGTAGAAGAACCACAATAAATAACATTAAGAAGATCTGAAAGCGAAAGAAGATTTGCTATTTCTAATGATTATGTGGTATATCTACAAGAGTTTGAATTTGACTTGGGTGTAAAAGATTATCCAGTAACGTTTTCACAAGCCGTGAATAATGAAAATGGTGATAAGTGGTTAAATGCTATGAAAGATGAGTTGAAATCTATGAAACAAAATAAAATTTGGAATCTTGTTGAGTTACCAGAAGGGTGCAAGAGAGTTGGTTGTAAGTGGGTATTTAAGACCAAACGTGACTCTCTTGGTAACTTAGAATGTTATAAGGCCAGACTAGTTGCAAAGGGATTTACTCATAAAGATGACATTGACTGCAAAGAAACCTTTTCACCAGTTTCAAGAAAGGATTCTCTAAGAATCATTATGACATTGGTGGCTCATTATGATTTAGAGTTACACTAGATAGATGTGAAACCGCCTTTCTAAATGAAAATTTAGAGGAAGATGTGTACATGGACCAACCCATGGGGTTCATAGAAAAGGGTAAAGAGCACATGGTGTGCAAACTTAAGAAATCAATATACGTACTTAAATAAGCTTCAAGACAATGGTACCTTAAGTTCATTGATACCGTTGTTTCCTTTGGATTTAAAGAAAACACTATTGATCAGTGTATATATCTAAAGGTCAGTGAGAGTAAGTTTATATTACTAATTCTGTATGTTGATGATATCTTGCTTGCGACTAATGATCTTAGTCTTTTAAATGAGACTAAGAAGTTTCTCTCTAGTAACTTTGAAATGAAAGATATGGGTGAGACATCCTATGTGATTGGGATATAAATATTCCATGAAAGATCACAAGGATTGTTAGGATTGTCTCAGAAATCATATATTAATAAAGTTTTAGAGAAATTTAGAATGCAAAAATGCTCATCATTTCCAGTACCAATTCAGAAAGGAGACAAGTTTAGTCTCATGCAATGTCCTAAGAATGAATTGGAATGAAAGGAAATGGAAGCAATTCCACATGCATTACTTATTGGGAGCCTAATGTATGCTCAGACTTGTATGAGACCAGATATTAGCTTTGCACTTAGAATGTTGAAAAAATACCAGAGAAATTCTGGTATGGATTATTGGAAAACTGTAAAGAAAGTTCTGAGATATTTGCAAGGCACTAAAGGTCACATGCTTACTTATAGGAGGTCTAGTACCCTCTATATCATGGAAAAGTGTGAAGCAGTCAGTAATTGCTGCATCCACTATGAAAGCTGAATTTGTGGCATGCTTTGAGGCCATGGTTCAGGCTAAATGGCTGCAGAACTTTATTTCAGGGCTTGAATTGGTTGACAGTATTGATAGGTCGCTGAAAATTTTTGTGATAATTTCGCAGCAGTCTTCTTTTATAAAAACGACAAGTATTCAAAAGGTGCTAAGTATATGGAATGAAATACTTTGTCGTTAAAGAAGAGGTTTAGAAACATAGTGTCTATAGAGCATGTTAGCACTGATCTTATGATAGATGATCCCTTGACGAAGGGATTATCGCCCAAGATGTTTACTGGTCAAGTATGTAGTATGGACATTATGTCAGCTAATGAATGTTGATCATTATCGAAATTATTAACTATTGACATTCTGAATTCAATGATGTTTAAGTTTCTGAAAATTATCCTGTTTTCAAATTTATATATACATGCATGTATGAATGATTATTTTGAAAAACAAGATTTGTTCCTAATGAAGACATAATAGTATTATTATGGGACATTATGATATAAACTTCATTAAAGTATCATATTAGGAAGAAGAGCTAATATAGTAGTACATTGAAGGAACTATGCCGATTTGATAGCATATAACCGCCATGACTCTTATTGGTTTTATTTCTGATCATGAAATGTATGAAAACTTTAGCCCTATGAATGCGCATTATAATTGTTTTCATTAAATCATGAGATGAAATTTATGACATGAGCCAAGTGGGAGAATGTAAGATTTATCATTATGACTCATTTAAATAAATGTTATTTGATTTAATGAACAGGGCATAAAGATAATAGGTTACAAAGGGAAGTTATTAAAGGATAATTGTTAATAAAATAATTATCTTAAATGTATAAAAAAGATAACGGTTAATATATGCAGTTATATTAAAAGATAACGATTAATAGGTGCAGTTGTATCAAAGAAGATATAAGAATTGAAAGGGTCAAGACTTTGAGAAAATATTCTGTCATTAAAAGATCTTTCCCAAAGAATCTACTAAAACATTCTACCAATAAAGATCTTTCACAATTATGAATAAAGGTATGTTCATGTGAAACTCATGAATTCTAAAAATCTTTTTCATGTTCTTAATGTGATTGTTTTTGAACATGAAAAATGTATGTTTATGTAAAACTCATGAATTCTAAAGATCCTTTTTCATGTTTTTGATGTGATTGTTATTGAACATGAAATTATATTATAAATAGATTATTGCTTACATGAATAACATAAGAGTATATATCAAATATTTTCCTTTTCAGTTTCACTCTTTCAGAGCGTCCAATAAGACACAACATACCATGAATCAGCTAATAATTTTTAGGCTCCTGGACCCCCTTCCACATAGTCCCACCAAATCAAAAAACACTTAGTGGAACCTAATATTCTATCTCACTTGTCCTTTTCCCATTTTAATAATACTCCACACCGTCTTCGATAGTGTCATTTGACTCATTTTGGTTATAAACACTGTCCATTCTCTTTCTGAATTCTCGTCCTCACCCACTCACTCTCTCACACTGCTTTTTTAGTTTATTATTTTTTTTCTTTTCCCTTGGCTTTTTGATAACACACCAATTTAACACACCCCCACAAAAGAGTTGATCAAAATCCAACACCACCATGAAGATGAGTGAGATGTGGACAACAATGGGGTCAACCTTAGCCAGCTTCATGTTCTTGTGGACGATCATGAGGCAGTACTGTCCCTACGGTGTTCAACGTTTCTTCGAGAAGTACACATACAGGATCATGAGTTACTTCTACCCTTACATTAGAATCTCCTTCCATGAGTACATGGGAGACAGGTTGAAGCGCAGTGAGGCCTATGCAGCTGTGGAGGCATACCTCGGTGCCAACACATCAAAGAGTGCCAAAAGGCTCAAAGCTGAAATGGGAAAAGATAGCAGCAACTTGGTTTTGACCATGGATGAGTATGAGAGAGTAACGGATGATTATGAGGGTGTGAAAGTTTGGTGGGCCAGCAGCAAAGTTATGTCACCAACAAGGTCCCCAATGTCTTATTATCCAGAACAGGAGAAAAGGTTGTACAAGCTCACTTTTCACAGCAAGCATAGGGACACAATAACTGAGTCCTATTTGGAGCATGTGATGAGGGAGGGAAAGGAGATTCGTTTGAGGAACAGGCAGAGGAAATTGTATACTAATAGCCCTGGCTACAAGTGGCCAAGTTACAAGCAAACGATGTGGAGCCACATTGTGTTTGAGCACCCTGCAACGTTCGACACAATGGCCATGGAGCCCGAGAAGAAACAAGAGATCATTGAGGATTTGGACACTTTCAGCAAGAGCAAGGATTTCTATGCAAGAATTGGGAAGGCTTGGAAGAGGGGGTACCTTCTCTACGGCCCTCCCGGGACCGGAAAGTCCACGATGATCGCGGCAATGGCGAATTTGTTGGCCTATGATGTCTATGACTTGGAGCTCACTGCAGTGAAGGACAACACCGAGCTGAGGAAGCTTCTGATTGAGACAACAAGTAAGTCCATAATTGTAATTGAGGACATTGATTGCTCTCTTGATCTTACAGGGCAGAGGAAGAAGAAGGGAGATAAGTCGCCGTCCGACGACGAGGCCGAGAAGGATGTTGTGGGAAGGAAGGAGGCCAAGGAGGAAGGAGGGAGTGGCAGCAAAGTTACACTCTCAGGGCTTTTGAATTTCATTGATGGGATTTGGTCTGCTTGTGGAGGGGAGAGGTTGATTGTGTTCACAACCAATTATGTGGATAAACTTGACCCTGCACTCATTAGAAGGGGGAGAATGGACAAGCATATTCAGCTCTCTTATTGCACTTTTGATGGCTTCAAAGTTCTTGCCAATAACTACTTGAAGCTTGAGGCTCATCCACTGTTTGATACTATTGAGAGGCTTATTGGGGGGGTCAAGATAACCCCAGCTGATGTTGCTGAAATCCTTATGCCTAAGTCCTTACTGGATGATCCTCACAAGTGTCTCTCAAACTTGATTGTAGCACTTGAGGAAGCTGCAAAAGTTGAGGAGATGAAGCAGAGTAGTCCCATCAAGGAGGAAGTTCTTCAACAAAATGGGTCCATTAAGGAAAATGGTGAGCTTAATGGTGACAAAGCAATGAATCAGTGCCAGATAAGGCTCGTTAATAATACATAATATTGTGTAGAAGAAATTCTGGCATGAGGCAGGCACATTTTCTCATTTTACTATGTATCTGTTAGTCAATTCCATGAGATGATTAAAAGGGAGGGATTATATACTTCAAAACGCTCTGTTTTGGTTCAGATTGTAATTTAGCGTCTGAAATCTTTGGTACCCTACTAAATCCTCTACTTTTGGGATTAATTTTGAACTTGTATCAGAGAGTTGATGAAATTTATTGTTATTGGGATATATCCCTTCCTAATTGTTCTTTTTTCCCTTGAAACAACTAGCTGTGGCTCCAAAATTGCTACATAAATATTATATGAAGATTACTGTTGCACTGAGGATGAACCAAATTTAGTTTCATGTTTTGCATGAACACAATGGAACCTTATATTATGTGGACTATTGCTGAATATTGTTTCTACTATGCTAAGATGTAAACCTTTGGAACCATGATTGAGGGAAAAACAGAGAGGAGAGAGCTCAAGTTAACGTGGAAGAGGGAATATTTCAGTGTTTTTGGTCGCATGTAAACTGAGAAGCACCCTTTTTTTTATGCTTAAAGTTAAGATAAGAAATTGTATTTTTTTTTAAATTACTATAAAAGTTAATATAAAAAATAAAAATAATTAATAACTTATTTTTTTTATAAAGTAAATGACATCAAATAATGGTGAAACAAAAACAAAGAGTAAAATATAAAAATATTCCCACTCTTTAAAATAAAGAGCAAGGAATATATTCAAAAGACAAGTATAAGAATCCTAAAAATAACTTGTATGGTCATTTCACAGTTCACATTTCGATTTTTTTATTATCTAGTACTACTATCAGATTCCCTCGTGAATTGAAATGTGTAAAGCGATTGTTAACCAACAAATTTCTAATGCATGCAATATTTATATACCATTCCAACATGGTCCTAGAAAAATAATATGTTCGATAAAAAAAAAACAACACACGCATTGCCATTTAAAGGAAATAATTTATATTAGACTTGAGTACTTGACAATAATCTGTTAAGAAATATAGCATCACGTCATTGTTGATTGTGTATTAAAATTGAAAGCGACCTACAAGCACAATTGAATCTAATAAAAAATTATCATTGGTATAATCAATTTAAATTGAGTTTTTTTAACAAGTCAAAAGCATAAATTTTATTGAAATAAACCAGAATTTAAAAAATTGAGTTTAATTTTGATATATTGTTGTTGTGGGGATTTTTATATTTTAATAAATTAGAAATGATTTTAAATATAACTTTTAAAATAATTATTATAAAAGTTAATAATATCACCATTATCATAATTTATGATTTAATGATGTTATATTTGATGCATAGTTAACTTTGACTGAATTCTACAATTCCTTTGATCGATGTGTTTTATGTTGATCGAGATTTAAAGTGTATCGATGGTTGACACTTCACTTTGATGAGGCCGGGATGTTGTGAATATAATGGGTTTTTATAAATGGGTTGGATTGCTCGGCATGAGGGCAGCTACTGAAAATTCTTTGATCTGAGGTGAAGTGGAAAAAATGAATCTTTAATATATAAATTTTTTGAAATACAAATAATATTAAAATTAAGAGATGAAAAAATAATCTCTAATACATAAATTTTTTAAAATATAAATAATATTAAAATTAAAGAATAAAAAAATAAATTCCTAACATATAAAATGAATCCCTAAATTAAGTTTTATTTTTATTTTATTTTATTTTTAACTTTTTTTTTACTTATTATTGGTGTAAAAAATTTTGGATCCTAGACGGATGTGCCGTTTACCGTGCCCTAGGGCCCGCCCTGCGTGAGGCCCAAGGTCTCTCAATGAGTTATTCTATCTTGGTGTAGCAACATGCTAACTTTACTATAAGACAAGGTGTGCAGAGATGTATTGTAAGAATTCTACATTTATAATGAATTATCCTACACGAGGTGTTGACTTCGATCAGGACCTACCAAATTAGATTGACCCTATGCTTTAGGGCTGGGGTGGATAATCATTCAACATGGGCCTTAAGTCTAGTCCAACATAGTTGTCTCCTAGCTCAACATATTTTATTAAAGCATCTAGAATGAAATTTCTTGAAAAGTTTGTTAAGTGAAGAAATTGTTTCTTACGAATTTTTTTCCATTGGAGTAAATTTAGGGGGCAGGGAGAGTTTCTTTGAAAAAGCAAAAAATGAACATTATGGGGAAGAAGATGAACAACAGTGTAACAACATGAATAGGAAGATAAAAAACCACTCTGCCTTGCTGTGGTGGGTAGGTTGCAGATCTGAGTGGCAGTGAAGCTCCCTTTGTTTGTGCTGCCACGACTCTCGCTCGGATCCACAAAACTTGACCACTGTGGGCATCGGAGGAGGTAACACAGACGCGGGGAAAAGAGCAAAGAGAGACAGAGAGGAAGACGAAGATATGTGGAGGCAGGGAGAGACGCTCGAGGAAGAAGATGCTAAGAAAATTTTGGAAAATGAAAAAGAAAGATGGGTTCGCTGAAAATAAAATAAAAATATAAAGTGTGAATTTTTTACCATTGAAATAAAATTATGTATATATTTATTACAATGACATAATACGAGATCATAAAAATAACTTAAAAAATTTACTTAAGAAATTGTTATGGGAGATACTCTAAGTAAGCATGTCGAGTTTCTAATTGACTTTTAAGATCTTTTTATATTTCAAGATAAAATGTTATTTTTAATTAAAGTGTCATTACAACTTTGTCTTTTCAAATTTTGTTTGATTTGTAATTTAGTAATTAGTGGGACATGTGCAATTTTTGGTTTGATGCCGATCCATATGCATTGGAATAGTTATAAATAGGGGCTCCATCTGCCTTATCCTTTTTTTTTCTTTGAATTTCAAATCTTCTCTTACTTCTCTTGTCATTTTTTTACATTGTACAACTATAATTTCTTTGCTTTTTTTTGGGATGACTTTTTTTTTTTCCCTACTCCCCTCTACCATAGATACTTCCTCCACCACATTCTCGACCTTTTTCTTCTTTTTTTCACCATAGTTAATCTCAAAGAGGTGGAAGAAAACAAGGGTGGGGGATGTGTGAAATTTTTTTAGAACCTACACTGGCGTGGCTAGATCTCGACCACGAGTATTTTTAACGACAACCTTAAGAGATGAGTCTTCTTTTTAAACTAATTTTTAAAACTGAGTTAAACTCTTATTTATAATAGAAAGAAAAATAAATTGTATGAAAAAACTCAAGCATTGCACATGTACCTTTTATTTATTTAAATAAACATTTAAAATATAAATTTAAATAATTAAAATATAAGAATATACATCATCATTTTTTTAAAGTAAGTGATGTTATTTAACGGTGAAACAAAAATAAAAAGTAAAATATAAAAATATTTTCTCACTTTGAAAAATAAAAAACTATAAATATAATAAAAAAAATAAAGACTACAATTTTTTTCACAATTCACATTTCAAATGTTTTTTTTTTATATATATTTATTAGATTCCCAAGTGAATTGAAATGGGTAACGCGATTGTTAATCAACAAACCTTTAATACATATTTATATTTAAATGAGAAAATAGATTAAATATTGCCAGATACCTATAAAAGGTACTATGATGTTCAAGTTAGTTAGAACTTCTCTAAACTGACGATGTATATTAAATACTGACTTGTTGTAATAACATTAGTACAAATGTATGTTATTTATAAGGTCTATAGTGGAGCGGATTCCTTGGCACGAAGCCTAAGGTTTCTCATGGTTAATAATATATCTTATTTTAGAATAGCTACAAGGAAACTTTATTTCTGGCTGAGGTGTAATTCATTGAGTATAAATGTATGTTAAGGCTCATGTTTGTGGTGTTGATCTTAATCTAACACTTATGGTTATGGTTTTGGATGCATGTTTGGATATATGTTTATAAAATTGATTTTGAATCAACATAGTTTTAAAAAATTGATTTTAAATAAACGTGAATCAATTGTAACTATATATTAAATAATTGATTTTGACACACAAAATTATTTAGAAACTTGTAATCAAAATTTATTGTTTGTCAAATTACTAAAATATGCATGCACATGTGTTTGATCTTTGTTATTCATCAAGACAATAGGAATATATTTGAAATACATTTTGTGATCCAAGTTTAGGGTGACGAAGAAGCTATTTTGAATTGCTTCAATGAAATTTGAATCCAAAATTCGGAATCATATTTCCAATACACATCCATACATCATGATCAATGCAAAAATCATGTTTTACCCATCAAAGACGCTAAATTTTAAGCTTTAAGTGCACATTCAAACATACTCTCTTAGTGTTTATTAGGCTTGGATAGGTCACCATACGAATTGGGTATAAGCCCAATCCATAGCACTTGTCCCCCATCTTGCACAAATTAGATCCTGTCTTTTTCACTGTTTCATACCTTTTGATGTTTTTTGTGCTTAGTTTATGTCACCGCTTGCCCCTTTCCACTGATTCGTCATTTCGTTCCTTTACATATATTGTTTCTCATTTCCCCCGTAACATTTTGCGCCTAATGGAGACCATATAAAGGGAGATTCATTCGTTTAACTTTCATCCTTTAGCTAAACCTACGTGGTACGTGGTTAGCCACTTTGATTATTCTAGCATTAAAAGGTGTCCAGAATAATCGAGTGGCTAACTTTTGTGTCTTGCTCATCATGACTTATGCACACTCCTTGATTAGAAAAAATGACAGCCCCTTTACCTTCAGATGGTGACTTTCTCCACTGATCAAGAATATTATTTTGGTGGAGACGCATCTCCATGCTCGAGAAACAATACCTACCTCATTGAGATGAATATTTTACTAGTCTAGTTGAAGTGACTCAACAATCTCTTCCCCTAGATTCTCCTTTCCTGAATAGCATTTCTGTAGTTTGTAAATTGTGGCGGTATTGACAGAGGAAGAAAAGGTGCAAGAAGTGTCATAATGCTAGGACCTTTAGTGGTTCCTCTAAGAGAATATTGCCAACTTGGAAAAAATTAAGGAGTTTCAAGTCTATCCCGGGGAGGATGTGCTAACTTACTATCTATACTGTGAAGGCAAATAGTATATCTTAGCAGCTAGAGATGTCGAGTAATTAAGGATGCTAATATAATATATCTTGCACTTTTTTATTTTTTATTTTTCTTGATGTAAATGAACCAACCGAGATATCTTAGATGGTTATAGACCAAAGTGGTCAATTGTAACACTAATGATTTCAATCAATAAAAATGTTATATTTTCGTAGTTTTTCTTATTCATGCCCGAATTCGTAGTTTAAGATCATGAGTTGACGTGCTCGATCATGTCAAGTTTTCCAAATGTAATTACAGCTTTTATGACGCACTTTCATATTTATTTATTAGAAATACAATTACCTTCATTCCTCTTCGCATTTTATCAATGGAGTAACACAATAATCCAACGAGACATGTGACGTGCTCTGATTGAGCTTCCAGTTTTTCAAACCTTGGGAGAGTTATTACAACCATCCAAGTATTGATGTGAAATTCCATTCATACCTTTGTATAAACTGACTTCTTTCTTTTTCTTTATTTCGGAAAACTTCGCGTAGCTTCCAAGTTTCTTGACACCCTCAACATTTTCTTTACATTTTTTAGTAACAGGTATCCTCCACATTTTCCTGACACCCTCCTCACTATGATTAACCTAATATTATGTTCTGTATGAAATTGACCTGATTTTTTTTTAAATAATATTAATCTTCTACTGTAATGCTAATCAGTAATGATTATCAAATTCAAGAAAAAAAAGAAGCAAAAGTTCGGGGCATGATAATCTGAAATCCACATCTTTTTTAAAGCTAAAGTACCTGTTACAGTTATTGTACACGGATTGGATGGGCTAAATAACGCCCAACAATTTCTCATTTTCGGAGGACCCTTTGAATGTAAAAATACTAAAAAAAAATGACTACCTAATCTACATAACTAGGTATCACGCTGCTTCTGGTTGCAAATCATGCACCAAGGGCTGCTTAGATTGTGCCATAGGAAGAGACCTGCTCGTAACTTCCTCTGGGGCTTATAACAAAATTTATAGTTCTATTATCATACATACACACTGGACTCCCTGATAGGAAACTACACTCCCTGCTCTCAAGCATAATGGGAAGCTTCAGTAATCATTGTCTTCATCTTTCATTATTGTGTTTGGACCATCATCGAAACCAGTGCTAGGGGCAAGCTCATTCAAATCAAGGAAGCGTCTCTTTCCTGTGCTGCTCTCAACTTCCTCCTGACCAGGACTACCCAATTTTTCAGGAGGCTGGTTTTGTTCATTCTCTTCTACTGCAGGATATGTAACGGGCTCATCTACTTTCATTTCTCGTTCTTCATTATCACTGCCATCTGAATCTTCACTTTCCATCATGTATTCACCATTCTCACTGGGATCTGAGTGATCAGCTGATGAATTAGACTTCTCAGATTTGATAAACTCTGTTTCTGATTCTGATGCCTCACATTGTCGGTAATTTATACGATTTTTAGTTGCCCTCTTACTGCGTCTTAGACCAGATTGTATCTCACCCACAGACCTGAGTTTGGTTTCTCTCCTTGTACGGCCACGCAACTGCAGCTGTTTGACCTTACGAGGCTTGTCACTATCCTCACTGATGCTCAAGGAATCGTCATCGTCATCATCGTCTTCTTCTTCTTCATCTTCCACATTGTATTCGTCCCACTGATATTCTTCATCTCCTTCAGAGCTACTAGAAGACATCCTTTTCTGCTTGCGTTTCTTGAGATATTCTTCATCATATACGGCTTCTCCAACAATATCATCATCACTGTCGAAGTCTGCCTCATTATCTGATACTGCTTCAACAAACTCTCTTTCTGAATACCGTTTAGGTCTCCGTCTTTGACGATTGCTAATGTTAAAATGAAAATTATTAGTGAAAATTTGGAAGAAAACACTTGAACATATTTGAAAGAAACAAAAACTACTCACCTTCGATCCAAGTTGTCAGTTTCATTATCTTCTTTGTCATCATCAGAATCAGATGATTCTGGAGATGGTATACCAAAATTCCGATCTTGTGTGGCATGTGGAGGACCATATTCACCATTAGACAAAGCTTCAGCTTTTGCTACTGATTCTCTCCTGGGCATATGTTCTGGAGATGGCTGTTTCTGCCTGAAAATGGAAGAAACAGATACATATGCCATGAGTACATGGAACGAATGAATTAATATTACCAACCCATCTCCCTACCCACATATACATGACAAAGAGAGAAAGGATATAAGTGCATACTTGGTTACTTTAATTGCCTCATTGATTGACCGATCATAATCATCTGCAATAACAGTAATTTCAAAAGTTAGGTTAGGGTAAAAAAAGAACATAGTGGTTTGCTGAGGGTGTAAGTTGATTTGAGTCCAACCAAAAAGAAAATCAGGAAGTTCAGGCATAACAATTTGAACAAAACCACAAGGAGTGGGTTAGATGTAAGCGTTTTAGATAATTTGCAAATCATAGGTTCAGACCATCATGCTCAATGTAAAAAAAAATGGACACAACTTTAGCTTTTACAGAATGCCAATGTATAAAGTTGCATCTTGCATAAAAATGTGACAATGAAAAATCTACAACGGAAGACACAACCAAAATTACTTGTTTTTTGGAGCTTGAACCACCATGATTTGAAAAAGAAAAATCTACATCCATTGTGATAATGGGAAAGGTTACATACGCTTTTACCCTTGTGAGGGGAATTGTTTCCATATGCCTAAAACCAAGGACCGCCAAATCACAAGGTCAAAATCTTACCATCACAAAGGGCCTATCCTCTTAAATTACCCAGGAACTGAGTATGAAATAAAGAATCCAAGATTTATATTAAAAAAAAATTACCATGTTGAAACCGTAGAAAATTAAGGAATATCAGTGACATAATTATTAGGAATATCACCAGTTTATTTGTTTCCATAATTATTAGGAATATCATCAGTTTATTGGTTTCCATTATTTCCTTTTTATTAGGATTGATTTTGTAATTAGTTAGTTTCCTTTTTTGCTCTTTGATCACTTGTATAAATTGAAATCATTCCCTTTAGTGGAAACATATGAAAATCACACATTCACAAACAAGCTGACTGGTAGAAATGAAAAATTCAATGTGACAATGTTTATCAAATTGAGATAGTGCCAAGATAGAGTATATAAGTGGGGGAGGGGGGCAACACTCACCTTACAAGTCAGTTCTATAGGGTTTAGTTAGACCCAAAACCCAAATTCTTAGATGATAGTAGAGCCTAATCTAGATCCAGGGGGCACAACGCTCACCTTACAAGTCAGTTCTGTAGGGTTAAGTTAGACCCAAAACCTAAATTCTAAGATGATAGTAGAGTCTATTCTAGATTCACTAACGATCCACCGACCATATTATCCACACACCAAGTCCAAAAGTGTTGGACGTCTATTCGGAAAAAATCAAAGTTCCACATCAACTAGAGATAATGCCAAGAAAGAGTATATAAGTGGGGGATAACCCTCACCTTACAAACAGTTTTAAGAGATTGGTGGCTCATTGGATGATCCAAAAACAGAGCCACAATTAGGTAGTTCCAGATCCAGTGCAGTATCACTAAAGGAGCCAGTGGCAGCCCCCAAGCCATTGGGGGTTATTACTAAAACCAGGCATTCCCAAGAAACGTAACATAGATGACAAGTTAATGGATCCATCCTAAGTGGCTCAAACAATAGGAGGTGCCTGGGGCACAATCATAGAAACTCAATTTTTTGTTGAAATTATAGTATTTAGGTAGGATGTAGAAAACAATACTCTTCTATTACATCAATAAGTGTTGCAATCGTGTAACAAAATACTGATTCAAAGGTCCTATTTATCCCAATTACTAGTATAGAACTTACTAGAACAAGCCCAAGCCCAAGCCCAAGCTCATTAATACAATAAAATTATTAATCTTAATTAAATAAGAAAACAAATCAGGAAATATCCGGAAACAACTCCCCAGATTGCTTCCCCAATATAAGGATCATGTAAGATGCACTAACACATTCAACAATAGAATCAAGATATTTTTGAGATGTTTTTTCAGATATTCTAACATTTACAAGAGGAGTACAGACTAATCAACCTATAATGTAGGCATTAACTATCAATACCATGAAAACATTGGCTCCAGTTATCATTAAACATTCGTGCTCTTACCAAAAGTGTAGGTAACAGGTTTCCTGTCACGAAGAGAACGTCCAGGACCAAGCCCGTCAACAACCAAGTAATTATCAAGCAGAAGAGCTTGTTTGTGTTGCTTTTTCAGCAACTTCTCTTTTTTCTGTGGCAAACAAATCAATTTGGTATCATTTCAAAATGAAATTAAGATCCTTCAAGGACCATAAATCAAGATTTTAAAAAAAGATAGAAAATTTTGAATTTAGTATTACAAACACCAGTTCTTCTCAAATTTCTCAACACTAGAGTACCTTGTGAACTTTTTCAATTTCAGGAAGCATGTCTATCTTCAGCTTTTTCCCCACAGAAGCCTCTGTTCTGTTTTTACTTGAGAAAAGCTTCTCCTGTGTGAGCAGATGAAAGAATTGATTAAATTCATGTGACGCATCTAATGTAAAGAAAATAGCTAAATAAGGGTGAATCCAATCATCTGGATAAAGTTTTATCTGCTAAATAACATTAACCAAAAGAGAAAAATCATCAAACAACTGAACATGACAAATGCTTCCACTTTGAACATTCAATCTTGTTAATCAATAGAAACAGCTAACATTGACCGCTGTAGTTTGCATTACAGATGAAGACTGCAGTGAGTATAATTATAATTCAATAAAGGTTTAGCTACAAACATTTATAATGTTTGCTTGTGAGATCAATAAAGGTTTAGCTACAAACATTTAGAATCAGGTATTATGAAGCCTACATAACAAAGCTACAAAGATGTCTTGGAATTTTGAGAACCACCCACAACATGATTGAGGAAGATTTTTCCTGCCTTTGTGTAAAAACTGTTAAATCAAATAAGTAACAAGTAAAAAAAAAAAAAAAAACTGCATTTGTTTAGCAATTTATTTTATTAAAGAAAATCTTTGCAGAATTTTCAGAAATCATACTTTATAACTTCATGAGGGCGAGTCCTAGCACAACGGTAAAGTTGTGCCTTGATAACTCGTTGGTCATGGGTTCGAATCCGGAAACAGCCTCTTTGCATTTGCAAGGATAAGGCTGCATACAATATCTCTCTCCTTTACCTTCGCATAGCGAGGAGCCTCTGGACAATGAGGTACGTAGTTTTATGCTTTATCACTTCATATGTTTGCTTCTGTGAACCGATGGACAATAATGGTATGTTTGGTTTAGGGAAGAAAGTGAAAGTAAAGAAATGGGAAGGAAAGAAAATGAGAATTTTGTGGGTTGTGTGGTTGCTTAAATAGTGGAAGGTAAGAAAAAAGATATATATATATATATATATATATATATATATAATAACACAAATATCCCAAATAAAAAAAGGAAATGTATAAAAAAGGGTATTTTTGTCTTTATACTCTTATAAACTGATGTCTCTCTCTAAAATGGGAAGAAAAAATATTTAGGCAGAGCCCACATATTTTCTTTATTTCCTTCCTTGTCCATGTTGGTATGTCCTACCAAACACAGGAAATATTGAGTTTTTGAATTTTTTCCTTCCATCAACATTCCTTCCTCTTCTTTTCCACAGTATCAACCGAAGTGTAAATGATGATCTTTTTCCTTTGTATGATTAAATAATGAAATAAAAAAAAATCAATAAAATATGTAAGAAATAAGAAGCTTTGGTAATTTTAATCAAGCAAGTTTTTATTTGAATTATTATTAGATTCTGATAAGTAAGCTGTGAACCTAATATGTTCAGAATTAAGGGATAAAACATAATTTGGATTTCCAACAAAGTTAATGTTTTGTGCCTTAACAAAGTTTGCTTTTAGAATACTGATTTGGGTTTCTAATCATAACTAAAGTATAATTGTTTTGTGTTTTCCAACATAACAACACTATTATGTAATTTACTTATAAATTTATTAAGTGATTCATTATCTAAATCACAAATCTATAACACCAATGTCCCAACTCCAATCAAGCCATCCAAAAATTACAACAAACATGTTAGTTGTTCTGTGTTTAAGTGATAAGTAAGTCATTAAAATGAATGTAGATCAACCAGCTTTAGTAACTTACAGAAACATCTTCAAATTCATCAAAATTGGTAGCAACTGCTTCCCACTGGTATGATGTATTAGAAAGAACCTGGGAACCTCTAGGTTTCCCTTTCTTCATTTGAACCACTTCAGTTTTCCTTTTCTCTCGATACAACCTATGACCAATAATGGGGTCATCTTCATACCTGCACTAGTCAAATTTCAAATGAATAAAACCAGACCTAAAAGTACAATACTTTGTAATATAACATTTCAAAATTTTACCATGACATCACAAAAACAAAAGTTTATTACCAATAAGAAATTCCATGTGAATCACCTCCGATACGCTCTTTACAGAATGTTGAAAGTTGAACACCGTGTTTAATTGAGTTGTCAATATAAATTCGGATATCTTCTTGCTGCAAAATATTACTTATATTTGATCATTACATCACTCATACAATACGAAAAGGGATAACAGAGTAAGAACATTTGCGGAATTGTGGGTGCAGTCAGTGGGTTTTGATCTTGGGGTCCAGGCTTCTCTGACCCCTTAAAAATTCTAGGAGGCCTAAAAAGAGACAAATTTTATTGGCCCTCAAAAAAAGAAAATAGAACATAGCCACAGATATATGTGAATTGTAATATGGAAAATGCTATTTTGTACGAACAATTTTTGTAAAAATAGTGCAGATGAATATCATTGATTGAGAAAATAAAAATAAAAGGATGCAGAGTAACAGAAAAATAGCAATTTACAAGGACCCACCATGTATGGTCAGTTATTTTCCACTATTTGTGCTCCCTTTTGCAACAATTGGTTCATACTAAACAGCACTACTCTTGTAATATGACATGACAATATATTGATGCTGATATAACAACTTGTTAGATACGCAAGCATAACAGACTCGTTTATGTGAAAGATAGAAGGAGCATGGCAAAATAAGCCAAATAAAGAGACAATGCCATGCATAGAACATAAACAGCATTTGACTCAGTGAACAGCATGAATGGACTTTGTATATAACCATCCATTAAGATTCAAGCTGATATCACACAAAGGGACCTCATTCTACCATACCAAAGTTCAGCCATTTAAGATAAAAAAATGATATAGATAGATGAATATTAGAAAAACAAAACATACCTCCACACGAATGTCACATAATGCTTTTAAGATGACAACACGGACCCCTGGGTCAAGTGATTTATATACTTCAATCTCCGCCCTGTCACATTAGCATAACCTGAGACTTGAGATATACAAAGATTAAGATCCTAGGGTTACAAAAATTGCATGAACACTTACCCATGCGAAGCAACAATTGGAAGATCCCCATTGGCAACCTACATTTGAATTCCATCATCTTATTAGCTCTAGAAATTTTAAAATATAAATTATTATAAAATATCAGCTTGCTGATTAAGAATAATTTATTACCCAATGCCACCAATCTCTCAATTTCCTGCATAATACGGTTATCCAAGTATCGCGTGTGAGTGCCATTCGTGTAATAGGAGGGATTGCCTATCAAAATGTTTAGTATATGTTATTATCAGACCAGTAGCAGCTCTGCAAACATGGGGAGAAGAAAGTACTGATTTTCTAAAGGAATAAACCTTGAGAAAGATCATTGCAGAAGAATTACAGCTATATCCACAACTTCAAAGTTCAAACACCTCTTATGAGATTTGAAACTGTACGATTACTTACAATTAACAGTCTTGACTTCCCCCCATTTGATTTAATAGAGACTAGTGCAACGTTGATGTTTTTACAATACTCAAGTCAAAAACATAATTTATATGAAGTTATAAACATAAGTTCTAGTAACACCACTGTTTTGATTCAGTCCATGACTCATTAGACTGAGATCAGGGACTGGTTAAGTATCCAGCCTTTAACATACATTTATAGGCACAGGAACATCACAATAAAGTGTTAAATCATCAAACTTTTCAGCGTATACTATTCTCACAAGTCACAGTATTTGAACCTTGTAGGAAACTAAGGTTCAGGTTAGAAAAATTTCAGTAATAACTAGGTACGAACAATGTAACATCCCAATCGAATCACACCAGAATGAAAGAGATCCAGAGACTGTAGAGGTATGAGATTGTACAACTAAGGATGACTTGAAGGAATTAATTGGTACTACTTATACCAACAAGATGCATATACTTTTCAGTAGCCCATCATTTAAGAATTTTATAGTTAAATGTGTTTGGTTTGGAGTAGTAATGGGATGGTGACCTTATAAGAAGTTTCTCGGAAAACGTGTGAATGAGAATAAAACACGCTGAAAAGTCTTGTGTTGGTTTGTGGGGTCAATCATTGATTTTGAAAGCAGGTAAAACTTATTTTCAAGGTCTTGGACAGGACTATCTACAGAGGATTCTAACTGGTGGAGGGTTCGAAACAACAAGGATGTTGAGTGAAGTGTCATCGTGTGAAGTGTCATAATGTGAAAGCCGCCAAAAAGTCGACAATCAAAGGCGTTACAAACAAGACTTTTGTACCCCCAAAGTTTAGTGAAATCTTCTAAATTGGCCTTTCCTTTTGGTATATATTACCCCTTGCAAAAGCAACTTTGAGATTGATTTGCATCCAGAACATTAAGCGAGGGGCCAAAGTCAACACATGGATATTAAAAACTTATGCAGATTGTTTTGGAGCTTGTAACCATTTCATAAAGAAAACACTATCATTTTTGTTCTTAAAAGTGACAACTGCATGGAATAAACAAACATCATGGTTGCATCCCATGCTTCAGCAGGGAAATGGGCCTTTAGATCAGCTTATCACAACTCCCCAATTTAACATTCATGCATGGAGATGCAAGAACAATGTAAGTTCATATTTATCTTTTAGCTATCGAATAAAGGGCTTCTCATACTTGTAATAAAAACCTCTGTTAACCTGCTTTCTACTCACAAATCTCTGTCAACCTCAATTAAGCAATCAGTCACAAACAATTATATCCATCTCAGAATATTATATTTGTCAAATTCATTGCAAGGTCATCAATCTATTAATGTAATTTGAAAACTTAAAATAACAAAGCTTCAATTTTGGATTCCTTCCATCAAATCCAGTATTACAGACGCCAACTACCCCATCGAATAAAGATTCAGCCCAACTGCTGGAAATTCTTCGAGTTTATGATCTGGATTCAACTCATTCAATTAGAAAATTTACACAAGTTCTCGTCTTTGTCATAAAAACATCCGAAGACATATAGCTACATTTATGCTTGCACTAAGACTAAACAACACCAATGCAAATTCTGTCTAATCCACTCTACTCTCTTCCAACCACAGCACCTTCCTATCCTATGAGCATGCCATAACTACAAACACCCCACTTCATAACTCCGAAATTTCTTTACAGTTAAGCATCCAACTCAAGCAGGTTACAAAACCATATTCTGCAATTTAAGGTGCAAATTTGGAGTATAAGCATTGAAAATAAGTGAATTCAGCACAAAACAGAAAGAAACACAATCATAGAATACAAATTAAACAAGTGCAGAGTAAAACACCACACCACAACAACAGGCTCTAAACAAACTCAATCCGCAAAAGATTAATACCTACATCCACATAAGAGTGATGAAATTCCATAAACATAAAAAAAAAAAAAAAAAACCAACCTTTAGCAAAGGCATATGTATATGAAACAAAGTCTCGCTGGGGGTAAGAAGAGCTGTCTCGAACTCTTCTGCAGAGAATTCCAACGAGATATTCAAAAGAGGCCTAAACAGCTGCAGAAAGGCACAACATTTCAGCACACAGAAAACACAGTGAAGAAAAAAACGCAATCCAAAGAGAAAGATTACACTTTGCAACTCACATGCATGAAATTCAGCACGGAAGCGAACTCCCACATCGACCGCAGGTTCCACCGCGGCAACTGCGACGGCGACGGCGGCTCCACCAGCGGAGTCACGATCTTGCTGCATTGCGACGGCGGGGGCGAATCCTCCATCTTCGCAGGCGCCTGCTTCTTCGCCGGCGCCAACGAGGACTGGAGGCGAGAGGCGGCGCGCATGGTGCACGCGCGGGAGGGGCGGGTGCTCCTGGTGGTGGGAGGAGGAGGAGCGGCGGCGGTTTCCTCCTTCGAGTCGGAGGCATGGTTCGGAGGATTGGGTTCCGGCGAGGATCGTTCGCCGGGAACTGAAGGAGGGGATCTGTTGGCCATGGCGACGGAGATCAAATTAGGGTTTAGGGAAGTTATTTTGAGATTAAATGTAGAGGATCATGATTCATTGGTTACCATTGGATTGTAGAGAGAGAAAAGAAAAAAGACGAGAGCAAAGAGAGAGGAAGGACCAAAGGGTCCAATCCAAACCCTCAAATCCAAAGGTGAGTGTACTCTATCTCTATGAGCTGCTCATGTGGATCAATGTCACCTTACTGCAAATAGGAAAAAGCAAAAAACACTTTGAAGCAAAGTGATGAGAGAGGGAGAAGTAGTGGTCACTGGCAGTGATAGGGAGGTACAAATACAATAACCTGGAATTTGGTGAGGTTAGATTTGCTTTCACCTTGGGTCAATAGGTAAAAGTAAAAAAAAAAAAAAAATCTACTTTTTTGTTCTCTCCTGAGTTAGACTGTTGACTAGGTTTACTTTGGATTTTCTTGACTACGCACTTCTTCTGTTTTTAGTGTGTTTTGGATCAATATTACATGACAGACTAACATATATTAAACTGAAGTAATTTTTTTTATCTATTCTGCATTATTTGAGAGATTTTCATGTGAATTTGCACATGATTATAGACTTGCATCGTCTTGAATACAATTTCTACTTATTTGTGTGTTATTTGAGAGATTTTGATGTGAATACTAGCTAAACCATGTAAGTTTGGTTTTGTCTTTCAAACTAATTATAGTTTTGACAAAAATTACGATTTTATCAAACAGTGATTTTTAGCTTCTCAAAGCTAACCAGACATGTTAAGTTTACAAACAGAAAATTATAATTTATCTAACAAAAAAGTCTAATGGTTTAAACTGAAGAATTTCGACATTGCAGATTTTATTCCCCCCTTTTGGTTGGCTTAAAAAGGAAGACAGATTGAATTTTTGCAAATTCATTAGTGGAATAAAAGTTTAAAGCTTGATTCAGAAAGAAATCAAGTCAAACTGCCTTGTTGCTGAGAGAAAAGGGGATAATACAGAAGTGTATAATGTTAAATTTTATATTCCTGTACGGATAGATATAAAGTTTATCATTGTTTTAGTAAATTTAGCTAATTAAATGTAAATGTTTTTTTTTTTCTCTTAAAAAAAGTACGTGTATGAAGAATGTCAGGGAGGTTTTCCTCTATGATCAATGTTTTGTTTTTAATAATTGCGGAGGGCCGGGAGAGAGGGGGCGCTTACAAAACTATAATTAATATGCTAGGTTTTCTCCTGTCCATGCATGTGGGGGCATAATCTGCTCATCATCATGCACATGGACAAAGCTAGATTTACTTATGTGGTATGCAATTATTACTGATAATACTGAAAAAAAGATCCACATAAATTTATAAAATAAATAAAAAAAGCAAACAATGTAATTTTGGGAAGACCAAGTTTTATTTCCACTTCATATCATATTAAGCTTGTAACTTTTCTATCAGACTACAGTGTAATTGGCAACATATGTGCTTTATCCTAACTAATAGGTTTCCCTCTCTAAGAAACTTGATGCTGTAGGCATCCCCTAATTTTTTTTCGTCTCTAGTGTTAAAAAATGTGTGTTCCCTGATCCTTAATTATCTATTTTTCATGTGTATTATGCATACTGAGCATGATTGGTGGGTTTTGTATTTTCTTTGCCAATGGACGTACAATCCTATATGGAGAGGTGTTTTAGGTAGCAAATGAATTACAAGTTCTTAACTATTTACTCAATTAAGCCCAAGCAATTAAGAAGAAATTAAAATATAAATGATGAAAGCATGAATTTTGTTAGCCACTTTTTGGTTGATATTCAATAATCTTATAGCTCCCTACAATGGCAACTAGAAGGCATGTTCTTTTGTCTGAATATTTTGAAAGGTGTGGAAGAGGTTACCAGAATAAAAAGCAGAAACTATAGTCAAAACTAGGAAAAGAAATACTCATTAAAGCTATTGCCGAAGGTACTAGCCTACTCAAAGAGTTGGGTCAAGTCAATTATTCTACTCTCGATATGTAATGGAACTTGACTGAACTTGACTGGGTCGATCTTCACAAGATTCTGGTAGGGTCACAATACAAATAAGCTCAAAGTATGTCAGTGGAATAAATCAAGAAATCCTTATTCTTATGTACTTTTTGTAATAATAAGGTATTCAAAAATGCTAATTAAATGCATGTTAAGTGTCGTATTTTGATATTTTTAATATTGTTCTTTAATTAAAATTTATCTCAATAAAATGTTTGTCACGCATAATAAATTAATTATTGATGTTTGTCATATATATATATATATATATATATATATATATATATATATATAATTTTTATCACATTATTTTAAAATAAGATATCAATATAAATATTCCATTTTCCCTAAATATAAACGTGTAAGAAATTATATATGCGAAAAATTAAATGACTTGTACAAAATAATTTTTAATAAGGCAATCCACTCCGGCAAATGATAATTAAGAATAGGAATTTGATTATTATAAAACAAGCAGTGGTCATGGTTTTCTCCCATTCTCATTCATTCGTAAAATTAAATTGGTTAACAGGCTGGAAAATCATTCAACAACAGAAGTACCTTCTCTTTTGACAACTATCTAGCCCAATATTTAATTTCCTTCCCATGAAATGCATCTCGTGGAAAGAGTTGCGTTCCAGAATTTAGAATGTGAGGGGCGAGGAGGTTTTGGAATTTAGAGTTTAGAATGAAATGCATCTCGTGGAAAGTCCTGTTGATGATATGTTACTTGCTGGTATGTTAAAATCACTGTTAAGCAAAAAGTTTGATATGAAAGACTTGGGTTCTGCTAAGAAGATTATTGAGATTGAGATTTACATGGACAGTAAATCAAGATGACTGTGACTTTTACAACAGGACTATGTTAAGAAGGTGTTAGACAAGTTCAACATGAGCAATGTAAATCTTATGAGTATTTTATTAGCAAAACACTTTAAGCTTTCTATAGATCAATATCTAAAGACAGATGTTGAGGTGGAGTACATGTTAAAGGTTTCTTATACCAGTATAGTTAGTTGCTTGATGTATGCTATGATGTGCACTAGATTGAATTTGACACATGTAAGCCAAGTCGACAAGTTTATGTCCAATCCAGGAAAGATTGGGAAGCAGTGGATCTTGAAGTACCTAAAAGATACAACAGGTCATGGTATTATGTTTGACAATCAATAGGGTAATCCTTCAATTGTGGGATATGTGGATTCTAACTATGCTGATGATCTAGATGACAAAAGGTCTACAACAAGGTATATCTTTACTTTTGAAGGTATGTTTGTTTGTTGGAAGTCCATAATTCAATCACTTGTGACAATGTCAACAATTGAAGCAGAGTAAATGGCAAGAGGCTAGCAAGGAAGCTGTGTGGTTAGCATGCTAGTGAAGGAGGTGGGCATTGAGTAAGGTGGAGTTCAATTGCATTGTGATAGTAAAAATACTATAGATTTGGCAAAGAATCAGGTGTATCATGCTAGAACCATACATATTGATATGAGGTTCCACAAGATCAGGGAATTGATTACATCTGGTCATGTTTCACTCAGGAAGGTTCACACTCTAGATAATGCAATTGATATGTTAACCAAGGTCATCACAACTGACAAGTTCAAACATTGTTTGGACTTGTTGAATGTTGCTCAGTGTTAGATGTAACGGGACCCCAACCCAAGACACTATGAAGTAGACTTGTTGTTTATCTTCCACGTGGTTGAATATTCGTCAAGGTGGAAATTGTTGTGCATGACTCATATTTTATGGGTGGGACAAAGTTAGAGTAGAGTGTAAGGGCCACTTTTTGTTGGGTTACGAAGTGGGTTGGGATGTTGGGGCAAAGCCCCTACAGAATGCGTGATATTATACGTAGATTAAGATGAGATAATGCACGCATGAAGATAATGTATGTGTTAAGATAATGTACACATAAGGATAATGCACATGGGTTAAGATGATGTATGTGATTTTAAGCTATGAAGCACGAACACTCCTTTTTTAGTCCAAAATGTATGTTGGACACGTGTCGGACATCGACACGCTCCAACACGCGTTCGACACGCTCCAACACGCGTTCGACACGCAGTCAACTTTTTAGGACACGTTGACTAGGGGGACACGCGAGTTTGACCAAGTCGGACACGTAGTCAACTTTTTCGACACGTTTGACACATTTTTTCGACACTTTTTTTTAAAAAATTTTAAATTTTTTTAAATTATAATTTTAAAAAAATTAAAAGATTTTAAAAAATTAAAACTTTAAACCCATTCTTTTGGAGTACTTATTTCTTTTGTACATTCCATTAAGAGAAGTAAGATCACTCCAAAACATGCTGAAGATTTAGTTTATGTGCATAGCAACCTTCGACTCTTATCAAGAAAGAGTCCAAGTTATGAACAAGGAGCAAATCAAATGTGGAACATTGCTGGAGATACATTTGATTCACTTGATGATGTTGGAGATCTTCAAGTTGTCAGTCTTTCACTTGATGAGGCAGAGATAGAGGCTATGATTCTTCGAGATGGAGATGAAATTAATTGAACTTATTAGTAACACTTTATGGATGTTTTATTATTTTTGCTTTATATTTATATTATGAAATTTGAATACTTGAATGATTATATGACTTATTTTAGGCTGTTATATGTATTAAATATAAATTACATTATATATATATTAAAAATATTATTTAATATAAAAACGTATCCTAACATGTCGATATTTTTTAGAATGTAGTATCAGAATATCGTATTGTATCGTGTGTCGGTGTCGGTACATCATAGGTTTTAAGATAATGTATACATATATTATATATATCATATTGATGTAACTCCATTGTTTATCAAAAAGAAAAAGAAATCGCTCTAGTCTCCAGGATGTATCAAACCTCATTAAATCTCTTGTGTTTCTATGTATGCGTGTGATTTCTCTCGTTCCCTTTATGATTGAGGTGATATTACTAACAATAAATAATTTTATCTCTTTAATTAATGAATAATATAAAAATATATATTTATCATGCACGAAAATTAAACTTTTAAAATGAACTTAACCAGACAAGTTTAATCCATTAATTTTTATAGGATTTAATAATCAGACATTCTTGGACTCAGTTAATCCATTTGGCCTTGCTTCTAGATGCAGGTAAGGTCTCGTAACATGTAAGCCCAAACCCCCTGGGTAGGAAATAGTTTTGGTATTGGCTTAACTCTTGTAACAATGTATTAGAGAAGATATACGGTTGGTTTAATGATTGAAAAGAAGGAAAAAGGGAGAAGGAATAAATGATAGCTTTAAATCTCTCTCATTGAAATGAAGAGAGAAGGAAAAAGGAAAAAATCACGACTTTGAATTTCTTTCATTGATGTTTCTAATAAATTAATATTTACCGATAAAAATGACTTCAAATCTCTTTCATTGACGATTCTAATAAATTAATATTTATCGATAAAAAAACTCTTATTACAATAATGATATAACATTAGTGGCTAACTTGATTGTCAGATGTTCGTACATGCTGTTTAAATGACCTTCCTTTTTTTTATATATAGCATATTTATTGATGATCACTTTTCATTGGTACGTGAATGAATTGAGGTCTTGAAAGTGATTCCCATGTCCCCAATTTCCTCTGTTTAAAAGGACATCAATTGATCAAAGAAATTCAGTGTCAGGTTGACAAGTGTGTCTTTTGCAGTGGGTTGTCAATTCTTGAGAGTTGAGACTCTAAGCTGATTTTACCTCTACAACTACAAGTAATTGCTAATACAGCTGTACCAAACCGTACCATAACTATAATGCCACGCCAAACTGACACTTGTATGGATGAGATCATCAACATTGGTTATTTGCTTTGCACACACCAACTGGCAAATAATGTACCTTACTCTTGGTGCTGCAAACAGTTTAATTTCTCAGTCTCATGAGTTCAATGATATTTTTTCAAGAATAGTAATAATAAGTTGGACTGTGGCGAATGGTACAGCTAAGACATGCATAAAAAAAAAAAAAAAAACTTTCAAGGCTACTTGCAGTCCACGAAGCTCATAATTATTGAATATCGATGACAGTATAACTATAAGGAATGGACCAAATGGGGTAGCTGTAGGCTGCAGCTGTAGTAGCAAATTGTGTGCCGCATTTAACCAACTAGTCGTACTAATATAATTATATCCGGCATGTTTAGATTATAGTATTTTATCAAGGGCTCTAGTCATGTTTAGATTATAGGATTTTATCAAGATTTTAACTGAGTTGGTTAAATAATGTATATGATCTGTTGTTAACTTTTGATATTTGTCTTCAACTCCTACTGATATAAAAAATTCTAATATTTGACATACTCCAAACCTTAATTTAGATAGTACAATCGGAAGTTCATTCTCAAATAATATATCATTTCAAGTTTCAAATCATAGTATGGTTTTAAACTGTGGACAGTATCACCTAATGTAGTCACAATATTATGATTACAGCAGCATCTGTAACGGCATGACAATATCACGTCATAATTGTGAAATCAATTCACATGTAACGGTCACAACTTAAGTGTTGCAACTGTAGGTGATATGCTGATATGATGTGGAAAAAAAAAAAGAGAAAAAAAATGATGAGTATTAATAAAATATTTGAAAGTTGCTTGACCTAACTATTTGCAAATTATGATTCAATCATGCCAGAACTCCTTTACTATACCTTTGATATATAGTCCAACTCATCAAATGGGGAAGAGTAGACAGAAGAATTAGAATCTTAATACACTCGTCTTTCAGTAATTAATCCTACAGAAGGAGAGCAAAAATAGTTAAAAATTAGAAAAGAAAGGAGAACCGGTGAGTTAAATATTCTCTTATCTACACGTTAAGTGCAAAGATTACAGTATACTATATTATTAGCAAACACTACATAAAACCTATCAAAAGCAACAAAAGGGATGAAATATGCAGAAACAGATATCCAGAGAAGTAACTCCAACAACAGCTTGCATGAGATGGAGAAGGGGAAGGAGTGGTTGTTGTTGTTGCCTTTTCCTTTTCCAGTGAGCAAGTGTAGCTACAGCGACTTGGACGAGCAACTCGGTAAACACCAGTGCTTGCAAGAATATAAACAACTTTGTTGCTGTCTTCACCAAATGAATAGATGTAGCCTAGAGCAGGAAGGGAGCTTTTGGGTACAGAGTCACATTGGATAGGAGATCATGTGCAGAACTGAAATGTATTTTTCTAGTGGTGAAATTTCCACTATTTTCTGGCTCTTCAATGCCTGCCCATATTTCACCTGCATAAAGATCAGTATACAAGTACCTGAAAAAGCAGTGATCAATAGCAACAGTTGATAGCCTGATAATATTGCATGCATGGTGTGCTATTTGTTCCCATCAAGAGTTTATGTCACCATAGGTCTTATTAGAATGTGGACTTAGGATCTAATTCAACCTTACAAAATTGTCATATAAAATGAGCAGTGGCGGAGCTTGGTTGTAGCGGGGGAAACCATGCCCCACCACCCACCACCACAGAACAATTTTTTTTCTTCAACTAATATGTGACTTTTCTTATTATATATGATGCTATAAATAAATGCAAGTATATATATTTAAATTGCTTGCCCCCCTCAAAATATTCTAGCAAGATCCGCCGCTGAAAGTGAGAACTATCCAAATCTTATAAAGACTATGTATAAATCGTATCTCTAATCCATGCAGGAATCTCAACAATGGGGATGCTTAATGAACTAAAAATCTTGTTGAATAGATAAATTATAGGTTTATTTACTTATTTAGTTCTTATTCAATTTAGTCTTTATACATAGATATTGTTTTCGTTTTAGTCCTTATGCATCTATTTTTTAATCATTTTAATCTCTATAATTTTGGACGGCAATAAGTAAAATGGATTAATAAGTGTATGTATAAAGACTTAAAAATAAGTAGTTTTTAGTTATAGAAATGTAAAGATTGTGTAAGTATAGGATCAAACAAGTAATTCGACCCAAATTGTAATTTGATGTATACCTCGACCAAAGAGTTTCTGTTTTTCCTACAGACTCTTCAACTAAATATTTTAAATGAGTTGAAGGCCATGAAGGGAAACACAAGCTTGTTTTACCTTCCATACATGCAAGGATCACTGGTAGATCGATAGGCATAACCACCAGTGATAGATGCGGATCCTTCATTTATGTTTACTTCAGAATGGTTGTGTCCCAATATTGGGGGAATTGGATTTATGGAATTAAGGGAGGTGTTGCCACCAGGTGACTCAGTAGGAGTGAAAAGAATCAAAAAATAGGGTCCCTCATAAACACGCCAACCATAGTTTCCACCCTTTGTGATGAGATCCACCTCTTTCAGTCTTCAAGTGCATCGATCAACACCTCCAATTTATGCAGGGAAGTTAACAGTAATGTAGTCACACTACGAACAGGCCTGTTGATGACCTTGCTGTGAAGAGCTTAGCTTATTATTCGAAGTAGTTTATGAATAAAATCGAATAAAATCCTACAGAAAAATTTCATGAAACAAAACATATCTTGAAAATTAAGCAAATTCAGACATGTACTAAATAATATAAAGATTTTATTTAAGAATACCACGAGTCCAAACTAGTGCTCATGACTTTTTATTTGTACAGGTCTCTCAAGAGGAGCAGGGAATCAAAATTTTCAGAAACTCTTAAAAAGTTTTCATATACTGAGGAAATTGGCAACTATTTGTCACAAACAGACACTTTTCCCCTCTATTGATGAGTTAAATTGCAGATTGCATTACAGTGCTATATAAATTTGACTACCATAAGATTTATTTTTGGATAAGCATTCGCAAACCTGTCCTGCATCTGCACAAAAAAAGTAGGAAGGTCTTTGTGAATCAAAACTGCATCGCCATGGATTTCTTAATCCCAAGGCCCCTATTTCAGGCTGCAAATTTTTGTCTTCACTAAATGGGTTATCCTTAGGAATGGAGTAGCTAACCCAAAGGCCAAGTTTGCTCATTTCTGATGCACCTGAAGATTTGTGTTAGATGTCATTCTCAAGAGTTAGAGGGAAAAATGATAATTAGTACTCAATAACTTCACAATATTAATGTGCTTTAAGATTCCCAAGGAATCCATTGTATTGGATGGCCAGCATATGATTAATTAAATGGTAGAATATTTTAGAATTAGTCCTCATGCTTCATAATATGATGCATAACTCACTTGGAATGTTGTTTATATCAAGCCTCATAATCTTTCCAAGCAATGATTTCTTGTTTTGGGAAAAGTTGTATGGATCACCTTAACCTCCACCATCTCCCATCATGAAGTATAAATATCCATCACTAGGTCCAAAGAGTATCTGGCCTCCATGTTGAGATATAAAAGGGAGGCCCATGGCAAATATCCTTCTCACCTCTGTTGGTTTAGCACTTGTCCGAAAAATCAAGAATAATTTAGTCCAATGAGTTAGAATTAAACTCATTATAGAAACTTTTTCTTATGTGTGCAGAGATTAGTACCGCAGATGGCTGAGATGCAGTACCATTAGCAGTGTATTCTGCAATAACAGCTTGATACTGACATGGGTGAACACCATTATCATTTCCTAGCTTTGATGGATCACAATCCACATTTGAATTACAAGAACATACTCCACTACATCCCGACCACTTATCTTTATCGCAGTTAAATGAATCAAAGAACCGACCACTGTTCGCAAAGTTCGGATGAAATGCCATGCCCATCATTCCAAGTTAGATCAACAAAGGGACTTGATACATCAAGCTCCAATTGTCCTCCTGATCCCTCATCTGGAATAGTTGCCAACCAAACCTTATCCATTTGACTAGAGAAGAATGCGCGGTTAGAGCCATCAGGATGAGCAACCATGTTGAGATAAGATCCATTCCCAACTTTCTCAAGGCACAAACATGAGGCGGGTTGATAGGTGTGTGAGTGTTATTTAGTGCAACAGGTTTCCCCTCAAAGCACACTGATTCACTATTGGAGTCCCCACCAAATGCATTGCAAAAATCTATTTTGGATTGCCATAATTCAGTTAGTTTGGCTGCATTGGCATTATTAACTGGTGTTCCTCCTGCTTGACCTTGTAATGATGGGGAAAATGGTGAGTTTCTTATTGACACAGTTTGACATGTGTTCCATACTTCAGAGCAGAAGTCCTTCACTGCTGCCTTTGACTGAGAAGAATTTGCTGGAATCGCAGGATTGGAAAGCACAGGAACTGATCTGGGAGTGGATTGAACTGTAAATAGCTCCGCTGAAAAAGGGTCGCATTTCTATAAAAAACGAAAGTAAAATGAATTAAGTTTCTCTCATAACCTAAAATTAACCTGTACTTCCACTTTTAAATAAGCCCCCTCTCATTTAACTTATTGAAGAAGTCTCATTCATTTTTTTCTTATTATTTTCTTCTATAAATGTTTATCTAGAAATTTACCCAAAGTGTGATTACTGGTAGAGATGTCAGCATATCAAATGCTCACATAACAGCAACACGTTAGTCACTTAACATGATAAGTAAATTCCCCCTACCCTACTCAATGTACCACTATAGCTTCAAGAAAGTTATAGCCATAAGTTTCCATTTTTGGCACCTGAAAAGTTTATTCCGCATGAAAATTATTACCATAAACCAATGCTTTATCTATCTACGTTGTGAAATTGAGCATGCTTTTGAGCCTCCAAATAATGTGAACATGTTGTGACCAGATATCCATGACGTGAAGGACATTAATAGCAGTTAGTCAACCATGCAGACCTTGACATATGCTGTTGACTGTTGTTTCAACTTTCAAGCAATCAATTATCAATAACTACATGGTGTCATATCAAAACTATGAATAACTCGTTAGCTTGCCCCTACGGGAGGGACATAGAAAAGGAAACGCGTTATTTTCTTTTTTTTCAGTCCTCTTCAAACTATATGATTTGGAAAAAACAGAACCTTACCGCACAAAGTATTGATATCAAAATGAAGGCATAGCCATGATCAGGTACATTCATCGGTTGGAATTGCTTCTGTATCCGTGCATCTTCTGTGGAATTACAACACGTACTTCCATTTTAAGGGCAAAATCCAAGTGTGGTATTGAGGGTAAATGGTCTCTCTACACCAAAAAAAAAATAAAGAAAAAAGGACACAGATACATGTATAATGAAACTGAGTGTGCAAAACTCAAAAAATAATGGCAAACGAAGAAAATATACACAGGCTTGAATCAAGACATAGAGGAAGTGAAGTTGAAGAATCCAAAAGCAGCAAGAAGCAACAAAACAAGAAGGTGATGGAAAGAACGCCCTTCATGGCACCAAACCAGTTGATGAAACCGTCTGTACTCCACTTCACATAAACAGTAACACCATCCTTATTTTAGAAGTATTAATGGTTGGTAGGTTGAAAAGATGAACAAAGAGAATACTAGTTTTTAGAGGAACATCTTCGTGAAGTGTTCAACTTTCTGCTCTGTCTGACGAGATGAACTTTCTAACACACGTTCTCCTCTCTCTGTCTCTCGTGCATATTCCATTTTTTTTCTAAATTCTAATGAATCAATCAGTTTCAAATTTCAATCTGTCTCTTTCTTTTACTCAAATATAAAGTCCAATTTTAAATCAGCTCATACACTTTCATTTCATTCAACCCTCTTAATAATGTTAAAAAATAATAATAATCGCAGAGTGAAAGTTGCTTTGATTTCCTGTGTGTGCCTTCACCAGTTGAAGAGGAATTTAGGCATGAAGTGGGTGGTATCTGCGCTCTGTAGTTGACATTTTGACCAATGACTACTTAAATATGAGAGACGGCCCAGAGATACTCAGCATCTAGAAGACCAAGTGGGTGGGGGGGCATCTTGGTTGGTTCATGTTGGATTTTCCAAGTAAAAACAGGGTCACAATATAGACATAGTATATTTTTTTGTTTATAGCACAAATAAAATTCACGGTTCAAGCTAGGTAAAATCGCTATGAACAGCAAAGTTTTTCCTTCAAGTATTTAACACATTTGCGACTCGAATAGACATAGTATCTTATGGTTGCACCACGTCAGCTGATCCACGTACTTGATCGTATAGACATAGTATCTTATTGTTGCATCATGGTTATTTAAATGCATAAAATTTATGCATTTATGCAGTACGGCGTCTGTGGCCAGCATAGATTGCACTGGTTTAGTAAGTCTAAATTCTAACCCAACACCAGTTGAAGGCGAAAGGCATCTGCTAGTTGTTGATGTCACACGATGTCCTCTAGTTAAGACTCACAAGCATGTGCTAGGTCAAGGTGGACCTACTTTCAGTAAAGGCACATTTTTTTGGCCAAAATTCTTCCAAGAGTTCTAAGCGGTGAACGGGCTAATTTAAGTTCATGTTCACCAGTTTAGCCCTCTAATTTAGTTAAAAAGGTTTAATAAGGGATTCACAAAAACATACTACGTCCAACTTGACCACAACACAAGTAAAATACTAATAGTTAAGATTCCAACAGACTTTGAGAAATTATACTGCATTAAAGCCCATCAATAAACAAATTGGAATTGTTTTACGTCATTCAGCAAACAATAAATGGCCTGATTTGGACAGGCCAATTCTAATATTAAGTACCCATTTTCGTGGTACATCAGTGAACCCATGATAATTACTAGTTATTGTAAGTATACATGCATTTATCCTATTTTGTACAGTATCTCAATTATTTTTAATGAATTACAAACTAGTCCCTTTCTGTAAGTTGACGCACCGCTCCCTTATGCAATGCTACAGTGCAATTGCAAATCACTTCGTTCAGACATGTTAACTGCATGTTCATCTCCCATCTCACTTAATTGTTGTTTCGTATTTTTATTATAAAAATTTTCTTATTGTATAATTTAATAATTTACAAATTAATATATGTTTAATTAAGATATTATATGATTTTATTTGATATATTTACAATTTATGTATTTTTATATTAACATTTTTATTTGAAAAGAATTAAATTAGAATTTTTATAATAATATTCAGTTATTGTTAACAAAATTTAATATTTGACACAATGTTAATGATTTTTGTTAAAAATTATGACAATATTATGAACATAATATAATTTAGTAATAAAATTGAATGTTAAAATAAAAATAATATTTGTAATTAATATAAATGGACAATACAAATTAAATAAAAATATAAAAACTTTAAATAATATTCAATTAAAAAATTAATTAACAAAATAAAAAATAATTATAGATTTTTTAAAAATGTTTAAAAATATAATATTAATAAAATTAATTATGATAATTACAAAATCAATATATTTAATTACAAAACAAGTAATATAGATTTTTAAATGTTTCATCTAAATTTAATTTTTTCAAATATAGATTTCAAAATTACTTAAAAAAGTAATATAAAACTACATTAAATATGTAAATATGTGTTTTTTTTTTCTTTTTAACCGCACGACTTTAAAGTCGTAAGGGTGGTGACGATTTCATAAAGATTGCTAAATGCACTTCCAGTTTTGTTAAATTTCTACGTAAAAACTGAAACTTGCTAATTGCATCACGTTTTTATTAAGTATAGTTCAATTTTTTCTTTTAAATCTTAAATTTTAAATCTTAAATTCCAAATGATAATATTTTTAAAATATATCCCAAATAATTATCACATTGTGTTAACAAAAGTAAAAATGATTATATTTATAAAAATTCAACAACAAAATCAATATATTTAATTAACAAAATCAAAATAAATATATATTTTATATTTTTATCTTTTCTCCTTTCTCGTCCTCATTCCCCCTCTTCTCCCAAATGTTCTCCTCTGAAAATGGAAGCCCAAAATCAGTTTTTCACCTCGTACGATTTGTTGAACGACGTGCGTGAACTGGAGGAAGGGGCATCAATTCATTCCGGGGCTCCTCGGGGACATGGCGTCTCTCTTAGTGTTGCTGCTGTCGGGAAACAAATTAACCGACAAGATTTCGGCGACGCTGAACGTCGTGTCTGCGTTGCAGGTTCTATGGCTGAACAACCAACGCAGTGAAGGACTCAGTGGGAAGATTGATGTTTGGCGAGTATGATTTCGTTGACGAGTTTGTGGCTTCACAGGAACAAGTTTGAAGGGCGTGCCACATACTATTGTGGATTTGGTTTCTCTAAAGGATTTGGATCTCAACAGGAATGAGTTTGATGGGTTGATTCCGAGTGGTTTGGGTGGAATGAAGTTGGATAGATTGGATTTGAATAACAACCATTTCATGGGTCCGATCCCGGATTTCACATCGAGTAAAGTGAGTTTTGAGAATAATGAATTTTGTGTGGCCAAACCCAGTGTTATGTGTGGTTTTGAGGTGATGGTGTTGTTGGAGTTTCTTGGGGGGGTTGGGGTCTCGGATTTTAGTTGATGAGTGGAGTGGGAATGACCCTTGTGATAAGCTGCAATAGGGACTAAAATGCAAATTCAATAAAATTATACTAGCAAGTAACTGGTAGACATCATCTTAAAAGAAATCGATAACATATAAATGATCACGTTCGTTCATTTTTTTATTAATATATCTAAAAGTATATAAAGTATTCTACTGATTGATGACTAACTATTGAAGATAAAAATCACTTTCACACCCGTGAGTCCTTTGTTTTGGACTTCACGTTAGAATTGACCGATTGGACACGGGTAGCAAGCGGAGTTAGTTTGGTTGTCTATTCACAATTTCCCAGATAACTTTTCTTTAAAAAAATCCCTTAGGTGGAAAAACAGGTTGTACTTCGAGGATATATTCTCTTTTGTTAAATTTTCACCATGTTCATATCTAGTAAAGTTTACTTTCACAAACACAAATTTAATATAACCCATCCACACTTGTATAAATAGACACAATTTCCACATGACATAATCATGTGAAAATTCAACATATGGAATTAATATATGCATTTAATAAACAATATAATAAATTTTATAAACAATAAAATATTATTAATTTTATTTAGTTTTATTTGTTTAATACAGTCTCATACAATAAATTAGATATACTTTTTAAAAAACACTTACACTAGTTTAGTTTTCTTTAAAAGGCGTTGCATGTCAATCTTCACTTCTTTTTTCTCAATTTTAATTTTTTTTAAACGTAGCCATAGAATGTAACTTCTTTTTTTTTTTTATTGAAGTATCAACACACCATTGGTTAACAATGCACATATTATTATCAACTAAAGGTACACTAATTTAAACTAGAGTGATAACGGAGATGAATAACGAGTCACAAAAGAGAGTATACATGGTCTTGATTAGACTAGATCACCAAGAATAAAAAATTGAGTGAGGTCACGAGAGAGGATATTTGAACTGCAACTTTCATTGTGTACACCCTCACCATCATCCGGCACCGCCACTCACAGTGATCTCAGCCATCAAGTGCACCAAGGGCTTTCATGTCTTCTAAGAAAGCCGTATATGAGTCATCAATGCTCTGTGCTTTTGGAGCTGATGACGAGCTCACCGACTCTGATTTTACAATAGTTGGTTCTGATGTACCAGAGACTGCCCTAGAGGTTGACACTGCCGGTTTTGGCTTTGTTTTAGACATTGCCGCTTCTCTTCTCACTCGCACAGATGCTGGAACCTAGCCAAAAACAAGATATAGACTCAATTAGAGAATATATACAAAGAGATTGAAATAATAACAAGTGATGCCAGTTTTAAGTTCTCAATCATAAACAGCTCAGGATATATGTTAAATTAACTTATTTAACAGCTATCTTTCCTCATGATTCAACTCACAGATAACACTTCTTCCGTTAAGAAAATATGTCCCGTACAAGTAAATGCACACAATAAATCATTTAGTTGTTATTAGTTTGGTTTATATAATCACTACATACCGTAGCAACAAATAATTACCACCAGACTAAATTACAGAATGATGGCATTAGCTTCTTTAGAGTTCAGTTTCGCTTATAATCAAAACACTGTTGAAAGAAATTTTTACTTGAAAAACTCTTCAGTTATAATATCAAGCAAAAAACAAACAAGAGATCACTAAAATAAAGTAGAAGAAAAAATTAAGAGCCAATGTAAAAAGAAGTGACAAAAACAAATCCTCAACTTACCATGGCTGTTAGTTCTGGAGTGTGTTGAGCTAATGGCCTTTTAACAACAGTAGAAGCAGCAGATTTAACATATGATGGTTTCGGAGGAGGAGGAGGTGGCCTAGTTGCCATGTGATCCTCTTCCTGGAAGTTTGGAGGAGGACCAGGCGGAAGTGGAGGTCTCATCATTGGAGGAGGACCAGGTGGAGGACCATATGGTGGCCTTGGCATTAGGGGGACCATCATTCCAGGAGGTGGTGCCTGAGCAGGTAGCCCTGTGATGGACAAAGGAGGTCTCATATCAGGTGGTGGCGGGGGTGGAGGGAAACAAGATATTCCAGGGGGCAATACATCAGGCTGTAAACTTGGGATTAAGGTGGGTCCTGGAACAGGGGGTTGTTGCCTTGGAGGAGGATGCCCGGCAATCATTTTTGGGATCTCCTGGCTTGACAGTGAATTCTTATTCTCAGTAGAAAGCACAGCACCATCAGACTGAATAACACCAGCCTTGGGTGGCACCTGACTAGGTGGAGGTGGAGGAAGCTGCACCTGCATTTATAAATTATGTTGCTGTGTAAGAACCTTCTGTTTAGGAGAATCATACCAAGTCCTGGGTTTTAAACTTATAATCTAATGTAATGTGTTCCCATTTGGAAACCATGATAAATGTATACTACCTTCCCATCTATTAAGCATGAATATGCAAAAAGCTTCCCATCTACAAAGCATGAATATACCAAAAAACCAGAGGTTTACCTGAATCAAAGATCAAAACACGTACAAGAAAAAAATGTCTCTAATGGGTCCAAAATCCGGAAAAAAAATGCTTTACAATGTTTCGAAACACAGAAAACAGGCTCCAAAGAAAGTCAAAACATGATGAAATAGATTAAAAGATTTACAAAACCCTATAAAACCTTTAAAATCTGTCTTTGGTGCTTTTAAAATGAAAATATATATATATATATATAATTTTTTTGTTATATTTTTGTAAGCATACTTTTAGTATTTATTCAATCAATATTCCCTGTCATATCCACATCCTAGATTTTGAAAGACAGCAGTATCCAGGTACTAAATCATTTCAGATACCTACAACAGCACCGATGAATGCTTTCAACATTATCAATAATTTCATGTCCTTTAATACCTTTATCATCAGATCATGCCTTTAAAGAGAAAACGTATGTCATATATTAGACAAGAGCCTACCTGGCCAGGCTCCTTGGAAGGTGAATCATCTATCAATGCAAATGCAGACTGATTTCTCCCTTCACCTCCACTGGTACCAGGTGGAGGAGGTTGAGACTGTTGTAGGGACGGAGGTGGAGGGGGAAGAGTGCGATTTGCAACTTGTTCTTTAGGTGGGGGACCAGGCGGTGGAGGAGGCAAAGGAGGTGGTGGTAATGATGTAGGCACAGCAGTAGCAGGCTTTTGAGGTATGGGAGGGGGAGGGGGCAATGGCAAAGATGCAGGTAAAACGGCACCATCTGCTGAACTCGCACTGCTACCATCAGGCAGTGGTGGCGGTGGGGGAGGTGGTGGTACAGTTAATACATCATTCTCCAACTCTGTTGCCGAGGATGATGCAGAACCACTTGATGAAGCACCAGACAAAGGAATTCTAGGTCCTGCATTCCAGCACAAAAGTTTACTACATAAGGGAGATGTCAAACCAACATCATTTATAGATTCATGATTTTACAACACAAATGTGAAAAAGAAGCTCAGCATACCTATAGATGATTTAAACATAGGAGGTTTCCCTGGTGGTGGAGCCCCTGTGGGATTTAATGTAGGATGGTAATAAACAGAGTCCTGTAGTAAAAATCAGTAACTCAACCGTTATCGACAGCTACACCAGTTTAGTTTGGAAGAAAAAGGAAAACATAAACACACACACACAAACAACCTAAAACCTACCTCAGGCTTTGGGTGCTTAACCCTCTCTTCTTCTTCTGCAGTTGTTCTCCTTCGAGGAGGCCCCAAATGACTGCCAAAAAGACATCCTAGAATGTGTGAACTACACAAACACAAATTGGGAATAAATCCATATTTTAAAATGACATGAAAATTCTTCACCTGAACATAACTGGGGTCTCACCCTTTTCCCGCATTTTGTCTTCATATTCCTATACAAGAGGGATTAGATCCAGATCAATAATTAAAAATTGGTAGAAACCATTTAACTAAATAAAGCATATAATTGGATGTTGTGTTCAAATTTTGAACACTGAATTTTCAGTCCTCTACTAACTATATACATATTACCAGACAGCTTCTGCTACTAAAACAATATCAAACTCACTTCATGAATGTTCCATTTACATTAAGTTCTATTTTGCCTTGTTTGTACCACTCAAGTCTAAAATTGTAGTAAAAAAAGCGTGTCTCAAAAGTCAGTTTAACAATGACCCATTACAGATGTGTTTCAGTTTCAGTGTTTCAATAGAAACTCATTACAGACTGTAACCAGGATCGCACAACCTTTTATATGGGTTCAAGAAAATATCAACTAAAACTATCACTTACAGACTGTGATAAACCCAAAAGGGGGCAATTCAGCTACTCTTCATGGGACTTGCCCATGACAAGAATGGTACACCAACCAATGTGCTGTTACAACTGGTTTTCAGAGGCACAAAATTACCAATCACACTATTTGCGATAACACATGGTTTTTAATAGAAAAAGAGACCACAGACTATAAAGAATCAAGAGGTATTTTGCATCATAACAGGCACATTGGTCAATGCTGATCTGGATTATGATGTAATGAATATTTTCATTCATTGACAGTATACTTTCTATTATACTCAATAACAAACTACCACTTGCGGAATGTGATAAACCAAGACTCCAAGAGGGACCTTACGGTACTAGAACGACACATGCCTGTGGACAAAAATGGTACATAACCAAGGTGTTTGCCATAAGCCTGGTTTTCAGTGGTCAGAAAATCGAAATTTCCCTAAATGAGCACAATTTTTAACCTACTCAAAGAAAAAAGAGACTAAAGATGATAAAGAACCAAGAATAGTTTTGCATTATAACACATTGGTCAATCTTGCTCTGGATTATGATGTAATGGACTAATGAGTATTTTTCTTCCATCAAAAGTATCATGTTTCTACCATACACTGTAACATGAACTCTCACTATCTAAAACTCACCAAGTTTTCCTTTACTTCTCCATGTATGAGAAAGAAGTTTGATAGGAAATTTTCTCCAAAGTAGTCAGGGTATTAAAATGTCACAGGATCATTAAGAGAACTAGTTTGGATATTGGCTTTAGAAATCCAGAGAACAGTCCTCATCATTTTATCTTCTTTATTTACATTCAAGATAGCACATAATTGTGCACAGCACACAAGTACAGGACAATCTGCAAAGCAATATCAAGTAAAAGAGAAAAGTGGCCCAATAAAAAGAAGACATAATATGTTCTTACCCGCCTCTTCTTTATGACAAGATTAAGTGTATCTTGTAGCTGTCTCTTCTTGTGCTTTCTTGCTTTATCCAAAGCACCATCAGCCTCTGCCACAACCAACAATGCACAGTGAATTTGAACAGGTAAAAGCATCCTAAAAAGACATCATACTTAATTTACAATTATACAACTACATCCCAGTAAGAAAAAAGAAGAAGCTATTCTGTAGATAAAAACTCCATGTGTCTGGGCATGAACCCAAAAAACATACAACGCAGTAAGTAGCACACCACGAGTCCATGTATATGTAGTATCATTATTTACCGATGCTACTATCTGGTAGAAGCAAATATATAAATGTTTATTTTTCATACCACAACATCTATATAAATATTTGCATAGGACATAATTTCTTATTTATCCAATCCACATGGAGACATAATTCTTTGTCCATGGAGATGAAAGGGTATCCTTCAAGGACAAAAATAACTTTGGACAGAATTCAGAGGGAATTTCCCTGCGCACTGTAATGCCATGTTTTCATTCTCCATGGTCATTTAAGAGTTCACCATCTTTAATTTGAAATTTTTACTAGTAAGCTGATGAAAAAATTTGTACAAATCAAATTAACTAGTTCTCTTTCATCAGGCACAATATATTTATGACTCTAATGAAAACCTCACTAATTGTTACTACTCTGCAAATTGGTTCTCACAATTACACAGAATAAGAGATCCATTCAAACCACAACAACTACCAGATGCCCGATCAAATAGTCTATCAACAGTTCAACACTCAATAAATATTTTGTCATAATAATAATAATAATGATAAGCAAAATAGATGATATCGGATTTCACGACTTCCAGTACAAAACAAAGCATGACTTACTCATCATTTCCAAGTTCTCAATCTGCTTCTTCAATTGATCAGGATCTTTCTTCAAAATCCCCACCTCCCTCACCTTCTTTCTTTCCTTCTTATTCTGTTCAATGAAACAAAACAAAAAAGTGGAAGTATACAGAATCAGACCATGAGCTCAATTCCCTAAAAACACAAGCAATACACAACAGAAAAATACATAACAATAACATATACTTTAATGAAAACAGAAATCACGGCAAATAAAGTTAAGTTCATTTCATTGAAACAGCTCATTGAGTTAAAAACCCTATTAGCATCACTATTTCATTATTATTTTTGTAGAATAGCTACTTGCACTTCAATCAATTGGCAATGAAACATATTCAAGGGATATAGCAAAGTAAGAATTAGGGCACGGATGAGAGAAAAAGTGAAAGAAAATCAAATTAAAAGCGAAGGAGACAATGGAGCGTAGGTTGAAGGAAGTGAAGAGTACCCTTTTCAATTCTTTCTTCCGAATCTCCTTTCGGTAAGCATCGGTAGGGTTCATGACCTTGCCGCCCTTCGTCGTCTTCATTTTCGAACACTAAACCCTCTCTTTCAGAAGCTCTTTATTATTCCTCTTCCGAAATCGAAACCCTTTCCCCTTTTCTTCGTTCTTTTTCTTCTGTCACGATTTTCAAATTGGGAATAAACAAACACGGCACAGAGTTACAGAGATGATAAAATTGGGGCACCAGCTTCCTACACCATTCTCAATTTCTTCTACACCATTATAGTTTTGAAAACCCAAAAATACCCCTGGCAGCTTTCCTCTTATATTCCTCTTATATTTATGGCATGTACAGTTACGTTGCAGCTTTCTTCTTTTCTCCCTTTATTCACTTCATTTTGGTGCCATTTTTGTTGCTACAAACGCTGTTCATTGGTT
>PYAF01001709.1:1887564-1912833 GCA_007407185.1 Glycine tomentella | reverse complement strand
AAGGAAGCCAATGCGGTGCTTGCCGGAGAGGGAGGAAGGCGCTCAGCAAAAATGAAGAAGAAACGTTGCGGGTGAGAGGGAGGAAGAAAGGTTTAAAAAAAATTATATAAATGATTTTAAAATTAAAAGGATATAATGGGAATTGCACTGTGTAAAAATGGTGTATGAGTAATGGAGAATGGTGTAGGAAGCGCATGCCTAAAATTGGCAAAACGCAACACTTGTGTTCCGAGGAATGACAGAAACGAAAGCCCAGCCCACTAACCTTCCGCCTGTTATTTGGGCCCAACTTCCGCCTGTCCCTATCTCAAGCATAAATTCTCTTTCTGGGCTCCCCAAAAATATATAATTGTTGTAACGTTGAGTTGATTTTAAATAATCAGAATAAAAAAACTATATCGAAAAATATTTAATGCATTGAAAATACAAATGATAATAAATAAGTACTATATTCCTTTATAATAAACATTTTAAATGATAGGTCAACTTATTATTAAATGATAAGAATCAGTCAACTCAAATAATCTCTTAGGAAGTCATTTTAAAAACTAATTAACCAATAAAGTACAAATTGTCAAAGCTACAAAAAATTTCCATATTTAAAATTTATTTTTGAATATATTTTAGATAAATTCTTTATTCTCTGTGTAGATTTTTATCCTTTATGTTTTGTATTTAGTTAACTAATGTAATCTCAATAAATTTGATGATAATGTAAATTTTGTTAGGAAGTTCAAATTGATTTTAATTCTATATATAAACATTTTTTTATAAATTTCAATGATATTTTTTATTCTTTAATTTTAATCTCTTAATTTCTAATATTTTTACATAAAAAAAACAACAACAATGTTATTAGAGTCTAAAGGCAATGAGACAATTTTATTTTTTTTACTAAACACGAAAAACAGTGAAGTTGAGTTCAAACACTAACAAAGCTGAGTGATTTATTTATCAGACATTCTTTAATTATTTATCAATGTTTAAAGGCAAAAACTATCACATTTGACTTGTCGAGATGATTTTTTTAAGATCTCAAGTTTTATGGAATGTTGTGATCTCTAAACCTAGTCTACCAATAAAATCTTACTATTGCTCAAATTAAAGCTTACGAGAAAGGAGAGTTAAAGAAAAACAAAGTGATTATTCAGAACTTGCATATCACATTTTTTACCAAAATCATGAACTTGGAGAGAGAATTTGAGTTGATGAAGATCAAAGACAAAGAATTTATCAAAAATTATTTTGACGAGTTAATAGTTGTTGTAAATCAAATATAATTTCTTAGTGAGACATTTACATATAAAAAGTTTCTAAAAAAAATAGTGGTTTTGAAAAGTTTGAAGTCAATATATTTCTAATTGAAGAGTCTTGTGACTTGCAAAGTTTCACAAACACAAAGTTAACTAGCAAGTATCATCATGCACAAAATAAAAGGGTTTCCATGAGAAATGATGAAGCTATTGAATATGTCTTTCAAGCAAAACACAACAGCAAACAAAAGCATATTTTTCACTATATTTTTTTGCAATAGACTTCATCGTAGTGGAAAGTATTGCAAAATCAAGAAGAAATAATCTTGGTAGAAACATTGAAGAAGGCAACAATGACAATAAGCATTTGTTTATGGTTTCACAAACATGAATTGAATATTTGGCTCATTGGCATTGATTGCACTAACCACAAGACCATATTTTTTTTACCATGTGGCCATCTGATGCACTCAACATCTTTTCAGCTATTCCTGGTATTTATTTCCCTCACAAATATCCAGAAAATACAAAAACAAGTTTAGTAACATTTGTGATGGTACTTCCAGGAATATACCTGTTTAATTATACCTAACCAATAAGTAGCAAGTCACCTGGAGACATGCAGGTCAGTTATTATTTAATGTTATTACGTATCTTATATTAAAATATATGGTTCATATTGTTGATAAAGTACGGCTTTTGGAGTTGCTAGTTACAACATAAGGTGCATCATAGTTAACTAATGTCTAGCCATCAATATTAAATTCTATAAAAGGGACAATGGAATTCTACAGGACAATATTAACATCTTTTCACTTTGTATGATTCCTGTTTCAGTAACTCTATCATTGTCTTGTCTCGTTGTCATTTTACATGCGTGAAAAACTCTTAACCAGTGTTCAACATTCAATTTGCCTGTCCAAATTAGCTGAAGTGTTAAGCTGGTTTTTGAATTTTGTTATCAATACACCATTTATCTTTGAAGTGATAATTTTCTTAAACCATCAGAATGATTTGCAGGTATATTTTAGGATGTCAGATGCGTTATTGGCTGAAGAGAGATTTTCTGATGAGATTTCTGGTCAAACCCAGGTTTGTCAGCTATTTTTCTTATTTTTTTTGCTTTGTTGTATGGTTTTTCAAAATGCGTACTCTGATGGATCCTGTACTAGTTGCAGGTTATATTATGTAATGACTGAAAAGAAAGGACTCCCTTCCACTGGCTTTACCACAGATGCCCTAGTTGTGGTTCCTACAACACTAGAGTTCTATGATTCTTCCACTGAGAGCATAAAGTTGCTTCTCCCTTATTTCTTTGTATTTAAACATTGGGTTGTAAAACATTTAATGTTCATCTGTATTGCTTGTGCCAAAATAATCATTCTAATTTAAAATTATCTTCTTGTTCATGACATTTTATTGATCTTGCACTGGAAAATATTTAGAATCATTATTGCATCCTCAGTCTGAAAAACATGGAAAATGCCATTCGTGACAACTTTCTACAAGTAGACATTTGTTGTCCACTTTGTTTTAGTGCTCAGACTCTTTAAACGCATACAATAAAGTGTGGATAACGCCATAATATTTTAGTTTATATTTAGATTTGTTTTGTTTCTATCTTCTAATGGTGCCAAGAATAAGGAGTTATCAAGTATTCTGGAAAACTGAGGAATATAGGTGAACTTTAAGACAAGTATAATTTTTAAGATAGAATACATAATCAACATAAAATATTAATATCACTTAGTCAAACCTTTAATAGGAAAACATGTTATTTTTCATCTAATGTGCATGTTTACAAGACTTTACCATAGACTTCAAAGAAACAATTAGTTCATTAGATTTTAAAGTAACTGCTTATACATATGCAATGACACTTACATTAGTCTTAATAAATGATTTGGTATTGTTTGGATAAGAAGAATATTCAACACTTAACAAATTTAAAATGTCGGCATGCTCTAAATAGCAATCAAATTTTGACATTGTATTGATATGAAATAGATTTGATTGCACAGTTAAAATAAAAAACCTGTGAATTATTTTTTTATAAGCTAAGATTTTATAAATATGGCATGGTATGATAATTGCTTGAATAAGACACAAGTAATACATGATTTAAGGCTAACCATTACATTACTTTCGTGAACATCCAATACAATTGTGTGCAACGTTGATAGACCCACCTATCCACCCTATACATGAATTCATCCCAATACTTTTGAGTACATATAGCCAACGTTAGCAGGTTTTCACTTCGTAACGAATAAGCTTTAAATAACCTACTTTTTTATATAAGTTATCATATATTAGAGTATCTTTAGTGTTAGATTTTTAAATTGAATCTTAACTTTTTTTGATGTATTTCACAATGCCATAGGATTTAAGATCTCTTAAAATCTCTTCTATTTTTTTTAGTGGTAGATCTCATTTTAAGATATTAGATAACTTTTAGTAAGTCACACATGAATCTCACTTTTAAATATTTATTAAATTAAATATAATTAATTAAGTAATCAAATTTTGTGTATGTTGAACTAATTTATAGGATGTTTATGTGTGTAATAGCAATTTTTTTGCACCATTTTGTACTGTATAGCTAATTTTTTAAGTTATTGTTACTATCATAGTTGCAAAATTCAATTTGGTTATTGACTTGATCGATGTAGTGGGTCAGTAGTCCAACCAGTGGACCAGCAATTAGTTCAGTTTGATTCGGTATATATTAAAATTTAAAATTATATAAGTATATAACTAACATTATTTGAATAAGAAAAGTCCATCCATACTCTAAAATCCAAATTAAAAAATAATATTTTTTCTATAAAAAAAATCAAATTTTTTAAGACCCGATCGGGTCGAACTGGTCCATTCAGGATACCCGACCGAGTTTGATCGAGTCAATTCAAGTCAATTGCATAACCGATCCGAAAACAGAATTGGTCCGGTTATGCCACCTAGTCTTGGTCCAACCTGTTTTGATAACACTGGTTACTATGTACACATTAATGGTATTTTTTTTTACATGTTTTTTTCTTTTTTCTTCTTTTTTTCTCTTTTTCCTCGTATGTTACTTTTTCTCTTTTTCTTTTTTCTTCTATTTTTTATTTTTTCTTCTCTCATCTCTTCACGTCACTTTTTCTTTTTTCTTCTTCTTTCTTCTCCTCCCTCTCTCCTCTTCACGGCTGCACCCCTTTCCCCTCCGTCTGTATGTCTTTTTTTTCTTTTCTTTTTGTTTTTTTATCTATTTTGTTTTCTTTCTAGTGTTGCAACGATTAGTTCTACATCTCATTTCTGATTTTTTTCTCCTTCTTTTGGTACCATCATTTGCTGTTAGGTAGAGAGAGAAAAAAATTATTTTTTTAGAGAAAAAAATTATTTTTTTAATACTGTGCAGATCTTTAGGTTTCTTCTATAAGTATTCATTCTCCATGTTAGAGATCTGTTCAATTCTTTTATCGAGAAATTCAGTGAAGACCAAATCTTGAGCTCAAGATCCTTGATTGAGATCTGACACTAAAAATATTCTAAACCCCCAATTAGCGCACCCACTAGGCCTGTATCAAAGTTCTTTAAACACAGTATCTTCTTAATGAAACCACGTGCTTCAATAAATTAACAATAAAAAACTAAAAAAACTAACAATTACATATGAAATTCAATATAAAAAAATCTCTACTAATATGAACATATGAAATTAAATAGATAAGATATAGATACATAACACAATAGCATTGACATTTGGCACAAATGTGATACTCAACACGTAAGCAGTAAGCAACAACCTAGTATCAAATCATATTGTGAAACCAACTTAAAATAAGATAAGGTAGTCCAATAATTGCTAATATATTATTCACACAAGCATATTAGTTGGAGAAATGCAAGGTAAACACATTTTAGAAATTTATAGAGATTTAGAGTAATTTTATTATTCATTCATTTTAGGAGAAAAAATTGTATTGTTGACTTGTAACTTAACTAGATAAAGTTTTAGAATTTATCTTAGATGCTCTTCCAAATTTTGTATTTCATGCTTCATAAAGTATTTAGTGTAAGTTTCTTCCTTCTATTAGGCATGTTAACCAAAATATTAGCGGTATTATTTTTGTAATTTAGAAATATCGTTTGGTAAGTTGCCAGAGGTATCAAGTCATGATGACTGATGAGGTTTCAAATTCTTTAAGTGCGTATTTAATTTGCCATTAAAAAATTGATTATGAATCTAGAATTATTTTTAGATATATTTGCACATATTTAATTTTACGTTAAAAAAATTCAAAATTGATTCTGAATCTAGAATTGATTCTCAATTGAAGCAAAACTTGATGTTAGATCCAAAATTTTGTATTTAATTTTACTTGTAACTTAATTTTATAATAAAACATCCAACTATAAACCACAACACTTCAAAATCAATTTTATTCAAAATCAATTTTATCAATGTCCATCCAATCATACTCAACAACATCAACATCAACAACACTTTTAATCCAAGTTAATTAGAATCGGTGGTAAATGAACCCAATGATAGATATAAAGAAGTTGAAGAAAAAAAAAAGAAGGAAAGAAAAGAGGAAATAAGATAAAGGAAAAGAAAATAAGATAGAAGAAAAGAAGGGTGAAAGAAGAAGGAGGAAAATGGAGAGAAAAAAAACTAAAAAGGGACCGTATGAAACATAGAGATAATAACGGGTCTAACCCTCCACCAAGCTTATATGTTTTCTCCATTCCGTCCTAAGACATACCTTTCGTCAATTTATATCTAACTCCATTAATTATTGTTTGATTACCTTTTCCCATGTAGGTTTCGGTCTACCTCTACCTCTCTTTGTGTCGAACTCTTGGTAAGAGACTCTTGTTTTTACGGGCGCATCTAGGGATCTTCTAATTACGTACCCAAACCACATCAATTTATGCTCTCTCATCTTTTCACTCACCAGTATTACTGTTACCTTTTGCTAAATATCTTCATTTCTTATCTTATTCATCTTCGTATAACCACACATCCACCTTAACATTTTCATTTCTGCTACCCATATTTTATGCTCATGTTGTCTATGTGTTGGCCAACATTCAACTTCATATCACATTGCAGGTTTTACAGTTGTTCTATAGAATTTTCCTTTTAACTAAAAGAAATTTTGCGATCACATAAAAACTCAGATGCACTCTATCATTTCATCCACCTACTCTGATTCTATGATTTACATCTTCATCAATCTCTCCACCTTTTTGCAAAATTGATCTCAAGTATCTAAAACATCTTTTTTTGGTACCTCTTGACCAAGTAGATGCATGATGTCTTGATTACCATCTCTTACTAGCGCAAGCTCACACTTCATATACTTAGTCTTGCTCTAACTTATCGCGAATCCTTTAGACTTCAAAGTGTTTCTCCACAATTCAAGTTTCCTATTAACACCATCTTTGGTCTCATCAATAAGCATAATATCATCTGCAAACAACATACACCACGACACTTCCTCTTAAATATTTTTTGATAGTTCATCCATCACTAAGGTAAAAGATAAGAACTAAGAACCGAATTTTGGTGTACACCTACCGTGATAGGAAAATCCCTTGATATTTCATTAAAAGATTTCACACATGTGGTAGTTCCATCATACATATTCTTGATTACATTAACATACTTTAACGGTACTTTTTTCTTCTTAAGAGTCCACCATAAAACTTTTCTTGAGACCCTATCGTATGTTTTCTCAAGATTTATAAACACCATATGTAAGTCTTTCTTCTTTTTTTGATACTTTTTCATTAATTGTCGCATCAAGAAAATAACTTCCATAATACATCTTCCTAGCATAAATTCAAATTGATTTACATAAACTTTAGTCTCCCTCCTCAAGCGATGTTCAATAACTCTCTTCCACAACGTCATAGTATAACTCATCAGCTTAATGCCTTGTGACAAGGACCCTAACCCATTTTTCACTACATTCGAGTCTCAATGTAACGCGTTGCTATGAAAGATACATCCCAGCAAAATATCATAAAGGCTCATCCCATAAAAATAGTTGTTTTTTACGATCGATTTGCAATACTTGAAAACAATCCTCCTCCTTTATCCTGACTTAGAACAGATCATGCATACAAGCACACATAGACGGAGTTGTCCATCCAATCATACTAAAAGAAGAAAAATGTCCACTTCTCGTGACCACCAAGAAAATCAACACTAAGTTCCCCCCTTATACTAACAAGAAAGAAAAGGTGGAAAAAGAAATATGGATCAGACATTATGGAGAAGCTGTCAACAAATCAATCCTGTCAAACTTAGAGACCATGGAAGAAGATTGAGTGAATCTTGTATTGGAGTGATAGCTTCCATATTTTTTATTCTCTTGTAACGAAATCATTACTCTCTTCATAAGAGAGACACAAATCATACTAAGTTAATACGGCCACAAATCGTAAAGCTCATCGAATAGAATAGAACTTCCATAAAAATATCCCATTGAATTGATTGAAACAATAAAAGATGCAATGAGTATATAAATACTCTAGAACTTATTAAAGTTAACAATTTTTTTCCAACAAACCTACTACTCCTAAAATTAACAACACTAATATGAAAACATGTTATGAAATTAAATTTTATGCTAAACAAACACCACTAATAACGTGAGTAGAACCAAAGACAACATGAAAATAAAGAGCTTACTATTCTTCATTCATGAGAAATTCTTGAAAATTTTCTTATCAAAAGCATCAAAGACAGCAATGATCTCTAACAAAATATCTTTCCACGACATTAATTAGCGTAATATTTTGCACCAAGTATTAAAAAAATTAACACAATTAGGGAACACGAGTGCAAATTTCGATGTTAAATTGCACGTATATAGAATAATGAGGTATAATAATCCATCTCACTTGACGCTACTCCGAAAAAGTGTAGGACAAAATTGTGCCAAAACCTTTCAGCTTTTTCCTCACTCAAAGCTACAGTTAACATCTCCAACCATAAATTGATAAAATCAGTTCATTACCTTCAACCATACTCAACTTACGGATCCCCATCGCACACCACACACCCAAATGGAAGAAAACAAGAATAAGGTAGTGTTGTGGATCCAAAGGATGGAAGCTCCTCAATTTACTGTTGCACAAAATCTGCCATGCAGCACGTTCCAACACAGGTTTCTTGGAAAGGAGAATAGTAGTCCAGTAGATCAGAAAATCAGTAAAAGACACTCCTTTTACAGCCTAAGTGACAAGAAGCTGACATTTTGACAAATCTAATTGTATACGAACTATACAGATCCCTTTTTTGTTTAGGGGGAAATGGTTGGGAGGGAAATTTCTTCGAAAACTGATGAATAAACTCCCCTCGTACAAATGCTACATATATTCCCGATAATAATGGGCAATTATTTCCATCATAAAACAGCCAAAGATCTTCCCATACATTGCTGGCCAACCTCTCCACAAATTGTGGTTCATATAGCAAAATACCAAAACCTGCTTATTGGTAGGATACAAGGAATGAATCTGATATTCTCAAAACGAACCAATTGTGTTCAGTGATGCTCGGTACCAAACACTCTGGGCTCTTCTAAGTCATCCTGTTACACTAAATGCATTTTTCATCATTATCCCTCGCCAGAACCTGCTCCTATTAAAACCCTGAATTGTATTGTAAATTTTAAAATGCTATACATCCCAACAGAGGTATGTATGCCAAAACTAGTTGACATCACTGCAACTTGCAATTTTATTTGCCTAAACCACTTTAGTGTTATGCAGAAATGCAATGCATCTGCATAAACAGGGCCCCACCAGAAACCAATTGAATCCCAAACTCAACATTTTTCAGTCCAGCAAATGATGTTATCAGTTCCACCAAAAATCTAGTTTACAGCTTCAAAGAAAAGAACCTGAGGTTGTAGATGCCCTCTTTCACACATGGTAAGAACATCTGCCCATCCACCAATTACCTGGTCATTGAAGAAATTTTTTTAACACAGCAAGAAAGACAAACAAAATAATTCCCATCTGTTCATAGATTCAACTCACCTTGACAGTCTTGTCATCATACATAATCCACTGTTCATGGTCATGGCTATAAGCAAAGCAATGATAATGCTGGCCATAGTAGCAAACCTAAAGGTTAAACGGCACATTAGCATATATATGATGCAGACAATTGTGGCATGTGATATAACTACTTTATTCCAGTCAATGGTCAATAGTAAAAATGTTGCTCAACCATCTAATAAAAAATGGAATAATGTAGGGTTTGAATAAGTATATTATTTATCTGCAGTTTTCAACATCAACACCAACATCAACAGCACCTTTAACTCAAGTTAATTAGGGTCGATGGTAGATGAACTCAATGATAAATCGGAAATAAGACAAAGAAAGAGAAAGGGAGAGGGGAAGAAAAAGTGGAAAAAAGACAAAAATGAGGAACAAATAAACTAAAATAAAAGAGGGGTGAAAGGAGGAGGAAAAAAGAGGAAAAAAACTAAAAAAGGGAACGATTGGAACAATGAACTACTAATGAGTTTAACCCTCCACCAAGCTTATAGTTTTTCTCCACTCCATCCTAAGACATTATTTATCTGCAGTTTTCATTTAGATTTTTTCCTTCATTTTATGGAAAGATAAGCTCATTTAGTATACAATTGAACTTTTCCACTGTCCAGGGCAGTCCTTTCAGGACTTCAATAAGAAAAGCAATATTTGAAAAAAAATCAGTGGGAGAAATGTTTATATTGTATTGTGTTCCTTCGGCAATAAAGCAAAATTCATCACTAAAGAGGCAAAGAATAAGCAGTCAGACTAAATATAAACAATAAAATACATACCACTGACACCAAGTTATGGACGCATTTAGGATCTAAACCACAATAAAGGACACTGGTATCTATCTTGGTGCTTAGGGCAGCCAGAGTCTCTGTTATATCATCAGCACTCTCACTTGTATTTTGCCAACCTAGGACTGTAAATAACAAACGTGTAAGAGAAAGTAACAAAAGCATATATAAAAAGTCAACAACATTCCAAAAGCAACAGCTGAGGTACCTGTCATAAAAACATGGGGTGGAGTTGAGAGAAAGTGATGGATGTGGTTGAGCTTGCCACAGCCACCAGCTTCTAGATCACAAGCCAACTGATGGTTCATCTCCACAAGATTCAAAAGCTTATCGAAGGAACTTTCAGCAAACGTATCCTAGCAAGTGAAGAAGGGATCCAGCTAAGGTACTTAACATAATAGTTTGCCCATGCTCCCAGCAGCAAGAAAATCAGACGCACTATGAATTGCCAAATGCTTAAAAGAAAACGTTAATAAAGATACCTTCATTGTCCGGAGGGCACTTGCATTTATATTGTGAAAGAATGAAGTATATTTCATATGTCTGGATTCAAGACCACAGTGATGGCAGTTCATTTGTTCAAAAATGTTCATTCCAAAGAGTGAATGTGCTATACAACTACCATTTGCACAATCCCAAGATCCCATGCAGTTGCTTTCAGCTGATTCTGCATCAGAAACACTTGAACCACGAGTAAATGACCGATGGAGGCAGTCAAATATCACTGCCAGTACCTCAGAAGCATCGTTCATCTGAGCCTGTCAAAAGTCAGTATATTAATCAAATCATCCACATAAGAAATATCTCCATTCTTTGTCTGTCTGTCAATGAAGTTACCTCCTGGAAGAAATTACTGTGAGGATACAGGTTGCTTAGAGCTATCCGGAGGGATGTAGGTGCAACTGCTTCTCTCCTTGAATCCTTTGATGCAGTGTCCAGTGTAGTAAAGATTTCATACAATGCACAGACAACGCAAGGATTACCCACATGATCATGTTCTGATCTTGATCTGCCAAGAAATTCCACCCGAAAGCGTCTTAAATGCCACAGTGACTGAGCTCATACAGGTACAAAAAAAAAACGTTTTAGGCTATGAAAAATATAACATCAAAAAAATAATAATGCAGTAGCCAATATTATGATTAAGTGGAAAACTTTCAAAAGACCTACCTGTATAATAACATTGAGAAAACAATTATATTCACCCACTTCATTCTTCAGTCCAGTACCAAGCAATGTATCCCCATTCATATTATCAGTCGAGTCTTCCACAGGCAGACAATCCACACTATCTTCCTGTGAAGAAGCTCTCTGTGACATTCTTAAACTGGAAACTGAATGCAAATTTCCACGAGCTTGATATGTGTCTGATAAGAGTATCCTTTTAAAGTTAGAGAATTGTCATAGTTCCATAATTCTTCAAGATGAACCCAGAATTACTTTTTAGAGTAGGAAACATAAGCATTACTCTCAGGATTCAGCTAATAGTCTATGCCAAATTTTGCTTATGGGCCAAGTAGAAATTATACATGTGTAGGAAGGTTTCTTTTGTTGAGGGCAAATATCTCCTATTTAGGGACCGTATATCTTATCTTCTGTAAATATTTAGGATTTGACATGTTTTCATAACCTCATAGATATATAATATTTGAGATTGTAAATCACATATATATAATTAATCCTGTGGAGGCTAGTACTAAAAACATGCCAAAAGATCAGAATAGGAAAAAGGAAAACTTTCCGAGATATGAGCATTCAAGCTCATTTCATTTCTCGAGTCATTTACGGTGACGCAGATTTTGCATGAAGAAAGAGATGTGTTAAAAGTTACTAAGTATAAGAAAATGTATCTTAGATGTAAAAGATAAAAATAACTAGACATGCATGGAATGAAAAAATTATACCCAGGCTTTGGCGTACAGCCATTTTAAGATCAGCTTGGAATCTTTCCTCCTCTGCATCTTCTACTTGCACCTCTCCCATCACCTTTGATCCATTGTTTTGCCACACTGATGCACATCCAGGCAACAGCAACTTAATTAATTTTCATACTCAAAATATGCTTTTATTATTAGTATTTTAAAAAACATATTCCAGAAACTTTTTTATTATGAGAAGGAAGAACGTCCAATGGGGAAAAAAGATCTAAATAAGCATTACCAGAGAAAGTATAACTGAAACTGATCTCATAAATCACACTATCATTCTATCCATACCAGCCAGATAAGATCATAAATTCTTAATACTTCATCCCTCAAAATAAAAAAATATAAACCTAGCCATAAAATGATCTTCATATCATATAAATATTCATTAAATTGGAACATCTTTTAAGAGAGACATGTAACAGAGAAGGATAACATCATGACAAATGGATGGACTAGGTAAAACAAGATATGACAAAACAAGCACCCTTCAATTGATTTTACAGATTACACACTTTAAAAGATTAGGTATGTGGTAGAAGTGATAAAAAGCAAAACATGAGATTTAAATCAAGATCTTGAGCCCACAGTTCTACCAAATGAATAATGATATTAAGCAACTAAAGCTCAAACATAAATAAAATTTGTAATGATCTTGACGGGGGAAAGTCTTCCCTACTGCTTCTTCAAATTTTGTGCATCCATATACACTTTTGTAAGCCAAGCTATACAATACCACAAACTAGCAGCCAGTAGTTAATTCTGAGTTGAATACTACTTTTGAAAAGCATTGGGAGTCAAATCAGATAAATAAAACTAATTAGATAATTATGCACCAGCATTACATCAAAAGAGTATTTAGGCAAAGTTACACTAACCATTATTAACATCTTGATTGCTATTCAGTTTGAATTGCTCTCTCAGGTGATAATCAGTATGTGTATCTTCAATATTCTCTTGTCCCAATGAGACAGGTTCAAACTTTCCATCAACTTGTCTGGAAGAATTTTTCCGTTTATGTTTTTTTCCTGCACGGCGATCTAGACCATTCTCTGGAACAACTCCATTAGGCAAACCTGCTGCGAAAATGAAATAAATAAATGTGGAGAACCACAAGCAAAAAAATAAAAATAATAATAACACCACATCTGAGACACTCAAACCACCAACATTGTTTAACTTGCTGATGTGAATAATTATCAAGGGAACCATTTGCTGTGGGTGTAAGCATACCATCCAGATTGCTTCGGGATCCATTCCCCTTTACCAGCTGGTCCTGAAAATTTGTATAAGTTCAAAACTGTACAAGGTCAGAGGTATATTTCCTTTAATACCTAATCCTTATTTATAAAGTATTATTTCCTTCCATTAGTACATTTGCAGTAGTATATTACCTTCCACTAACCATGCAACAGTAACTCAAAGACTAGAGACTAGAAATTCTGTCTCTCTTTAGGGGGCATTTGGTACAAATTTTTAGTTTCATGGGAATCTTAAGTTGAGAATGTATGTTTCTCATGTTTGGTTTGTTTTTTAAAAGATGGCATTCCCAGGAAACAATGTTTCCCAGTAATTTTTTTGGCTATGTTTCCCACAAAAACATTCCCATGGGGGAGGTGGGGAATCTAACTTTCCCAACTTAAAAAATAAGTTTTATTGTGGTAAAAATATCATGTTACTCTTATTAAATCATTTAATGTGGTAAATAATCAACGTTGTGGTAAAAATACTATGATACTCTTTTATTTCCAAGAAACTTATATGATCAACCAAACAATTTTTTTTTGGATATCAACCAAACAAATTTACTCATCCCTAGAATCATGATTCCCATGATTCATGATTCCCAAGAATAATAATTCCCAGGCATGAAAAAACTTACCTTGGACCAAACACTCCCTAAGCACAGTAGGAGAAACTCAAAAAAGAGATTCATACCTGCACAAGTACTCCAACATGTTCATGAGCATCTGGTGGATCAGCATCCACCTTTGTTTCAGAATCTTGAAGTTTGTCTACCACTCCTTCCAAGTATAACCCAGATGATTTTTTTTGTTGCTCTGCAAGGTGCTTCTGTTTGGCTTCATTTTCTATCCTTCGTTGAAATTCCAAGGTTTCTTCAAGCTTTTTTTCCTCCTCTTCTAACTCAATTTTACGCCTAAATTCCTCTTCAAGTAGTTCCAAGTCATCATCGTTCATAGAAACAACCTCATTATCAGGGAAGTCACTTTCAGGTGCAACTAGATTGGAACTGTAACAGAAACACATCAAAAACATTTTTAAGAAGAGTGACAGAGAAAGACAAAAAAAAAAAAAAAAGAATGAAACATATACTGACTCAGGAGTTGTTGATCCAAGTGAGAACTGTGCATGACCACTTGCGACCTGCAAGAGAAAGAAACTTTAGTCAGTTATCACAGACAACGGCCCATATAAATGAACAAATTCAACAAGCATGATGAACACCTTCAAATCTCTTGCTTTCCTGTAATCTTTATTCTTCTTCTTATCTTTTGTTTTCTCGACATGTCTTGTGCTCTCACTTCCCCCCTTAACAGCCTTCTTGGAATCAAGAGCAAGTTCAGCCAAAAGTGCTTCACTTACAGCATCAGACTTCTCTCTTGCATCCTTCTCAGCCAAATCTTCCAAAAGAGCCTAAATTATATTAAAAAAGAAAAAAGAAAGAAGGAACACTTAGTTAAGTGAAAGGTAAAGCAACAACACGTTTCAGGAGTTTGAATACAAACCCTTAGGTATGACTTCACTAGAGGCACTAATATTGCTCGATAATCATTAGCAGAAATAGGCCCAAGCTTGAATTCCAGTTGCTGCATCTCTGTAACACTTCTAATTATTCGGGCATCAATTTTGCTAAGCTACACAATGAAAAAAGGAAGGTTAGAACATAAAGGCAGAAGGACATCCTTGCTGTTTGTTATCTTTGTAGACATATGAAACAAATCAACAAACTGACCTCTATAGATAAATGCTCTTTCAGTTTCTGAATAGCATTTTCTATACAACCATCCATTTGATGCAAGTAATCCTTCATTCTCCATTCATCTTCTTCACCAGATTCCAAGTCACATAACTGAGAAGTCACACCAGCATAAGTGTCCTCATAGCCAAATTGATTAGCATTTCTTGCTTCTGCTTCTTGCAAAACATTTGATATAGCATCCAACTCAAACTTATTGCTGACATACATCATATCATTCTCACTCTCAATGAGCTCTTCTCTTCGCTTTCTTAAGACTGATTCATAGCTTCGCTGGACAAATTCACCAACAGTTTCCCTCTTCTTACCTTCTTCAAGACAAAAATCCTCCACTGTTTGCAGAGCTTCCTCGTAACTTACACGCTCACCCTTCTTCTCACATAGGCCCTGTAGATGATAAAACTCCTTCTCAAGCAACTGTACAATTTCCTTTCCTTTATTTAGTTTATCTTCTCTGGTCCGTAGCCATGATGTCAACTGATCCCCAATAGGTGAACATGAAAATATCCAGGATAGCAAAGCATCGTTATAGCATGAAATTCCATCAGGAGAGCTTGGGGTGGTCACATCATCCAAGACAGCCCCCTGAACTGTACCAGCAGTGACTTGTGTTTGCAGTAAACACTCATCCAGTAGGAGGTATGATGCATCTCCATCAAGTACAATCTTGTCTTTAATTTCGGGACCTTGACTGATATTGAGCAAATCATTTGTGGGACTACCACCTTTATCAGCATTTCTGGCCAACCCGCAAGCATGAGATATTTCCTGCAGAAATTGGAAAATTGTCTTAAGCTGTGTAGCTCCTAGAAAGCACATGCACATTGGTGTTTGGTCCACGCCATGATTTAGAAGTTGAGAACCAGCAGCAAGACCCTGTATCTCACCCATAGTAAACTGTATGACCTTGTTAAGATGACTAGCGGCAAGACATTTGTGCCTAATAAGAGTCTCAAAAATGGCATGAATTTTCCCCAAGAGTTTTGCACGCTCAGGGTCATCAGATACTGGCCAACAGTCAATAATGGGATTAGCCATAGATAGTTGGTCTTCAACACCTTCTCTGACATCATTTTCTATAATTTTATAATGGTTGTTGCATTCTACTGAACAATTAAGAAGACTGTCCCCTGAACTTTCCTTCTCAATGTAAGAGCTGCTTGCATCTTTAAAACAATCATTATAGTCCAGAGCATGATGATCCAAGTACAAATCCTCAGGAAGTGAAGAACTTTTGAACTTTGCTTTATTATCAAGCATTCTAACTGCAGCTAGGACATCCAGAGGCTTCCAAGAACAATTAAGAATCATCTCAATCCATTCACTATCAACATTTTGGGGCAGAAGTCTCTGCATTTGTGGCGAAAGACTCCCCATGTGTTCCTGCACAACATGATGCCTGTGAGAATCCGGGTTGGAATGTTTCTCTTCACAGTTGCAGCAAGGCCAGAATTTCCATGTTTTATTGGCCCCAGCATAAAAACAAGCTTCTGACAAGATATCGTTCAGCAAAGTATCCTTTGAAGACCCATAGTGCGACTTAAGATCATAAATTTTAACCCTAAGAAAGTCCTTCTTCATATCCATACTAACCGAATTCCAATATGAGTGCACCCACTTCATCCTCTCAGCTGAAAAGCCACTCTTCCTAACGTTTCCATGCCTCCTCCTATCGCCAATCCTCTGACCAGATCCTGCAGATGAATCCAACTGCCTGTCATCCCTATCTCCCTCATTCGCCGATTGTGGCGACTCTGAATTTTTCTGTATCAGCCTAGCAGCAGCCACTCGGACTTCAATTTCCTTTCTTCTCTCCTCAGGTGTCTTGGTCACCTTCTTGATCTCATTAGGCCTCCTTGTTTGAACCAGCCTCACCTCCATAGGATCCTCCGGGGTCCTCCTTATCGGAATCAACCGAAACCTCTCCTCACCATTGCTCAAATTCTTCATCCAAGACGACAACGATGCTATATTTGACTTCTGAATAAGCTGCCTCAACTCACTCTGCACGTGCGCAATCCGTTCCTCAAGAGATGAAGCTTTCTGCTCGCTCTCATCCTGCAATGTCTCCTTCGCAGGATCACTAGGGTTCTCAATGGCGAGCCCCCTCTCACACTCATGCACCACCTCCTCATAATCCTTCCCTTCACTCGCAGACTCCAACATCACCGTGGCGAGAAAATGCGCGTACTCGACGGAATTCGGCATGAGCTCCACCGCGCGCCTCGCTGACTCGAGCGCGTTCCTCAAATGCCGCTGCTTTGAGCTCGGGTCGGTGATGACCGACGCCGTCTTGAAGCACATTAGGCTGTGGACTCGGTTGACGAACGCGGCGTGAGGCGAGCCCTCCTCTCTGGCGCAAATCTCTTTCAACTGCTTCATTGCCTTGGTGTGGTTCCCGCGGCGGAGCGTGGTGAGTGCGCGCTCGCATTCGAGCTTGATTGTGGAGTAATCGGAACCCTCGGATTGGAGAGTGGCCAATTCGATCTTCCTAGGGTTGTGATCGGAAACATTGCACGCGTTGTCGGCGTCCGGTGAGGTGGCACCACCGTTGGCGGCGGCGGCGGCCGCGGGGGATTGTTTCGAGCGTGGTGCAGGGTTTCGCTTTTTGTGTCCCATCGACGATTGAGTTCATGCAAATCCGATTCGCGTGCATAAAAACACGTGCGAGAATCCGCAAACGTGCCTGTGTGAAAATATATGTATATAAGCGATGCAAAAAACGAAGAAATAAAGAGTGACCTAACCTAGATAAGTGTAGGAGCAAGCGAGTGAGTGGTGGCCGAAGACGGTTACGAAGAACGATCGACGGTGGAAGAATCTAGAAGGTGGTTAGAAAGTTTGAATGTGAAGGGTTAGGGGAAGAAGAAGAAGAAGAGAGTGAAGAGAAGAGAGAGAGCACCTACCCACACAAGAGTGGTGGGGTTTGATGAAACGGAGAGCAACAGAGAGTAGTGATAAATTTATCAATTGAAAAATTCAGTGAAGGGATCAGTGAATTATTTATACCTAATAAGCGGCGTAATCAATCAGATTAACCCCCACAACCACAACGCTTTTCATTTCATTTCTTTCTTTTTATTCTATGTTAATTACTTAATTATGATTGTTAAAAAATAATAATTACTTAATTAATTCATTTCATGAAATTTGTTTTAGGAAAAAAGTTTAATTTTTTTCTTATAAAATTATTTAAGCTAAATGACCATTTTAATCTTTTATCTTTTATTTAGTTTGATTATTTCTTTTAAAAAGTTTATTTTATTTATTTTGTTTTGTTCAAAAATTTATTTATTTTTAAAAAATTCATTTAATCATTTATTATGTTTGAAAGGTTAAAAATATCTTCAATTATTTGAATATACTTAAATTTGTCGTTTATTTTAGTGTTGTTCGAATGACAAAATTTAATATATTTAATGGTTGAAAGATAAGGTATTAAAGTAATTTTTTAAAAAGATAAATGATTGTTTTAAATTTTTTAAATAAAAAAAATCAAAATAAATTATTAAATGATAAATAATTATTTTAAATAAAATAAATGTCCAAAACAGTCATTTAGCCAATTATTTATTTAGTTATTTTCTTGGATGAAAATAAAAAATTAAACTACAAATTCATGAAAAACACTCAAACCATCGTATTTTAGTTCTTATAAAAAAATTTATTTGACCTTAATTTTATATAAATGTATATTTTTAAAACTTATTAGTAAATTATTATATTAAGGAATGGCCTGACATAATTGAGTTATATCACCAGTCAGATTATTTATCACGTGATCTTTCCACAAACTCATGTGACAATAGGGGTTAAAAACATATGTATTTTAATTTTAATAATATAATATATTAAATAGAAAAAAAATGTTTTTAAAGAATGAGAAACGTATATAGACACGAAAAAATATATCACGAGTTTTATAATACCTTTTATATTATTTGTATAATAAATTTCAGTCATTTTCTTGAAAATGATATGATATCTAAACGTTATCTTATCTTATTGAATATTTATTATTTTACCTTGTGCAAAATACAAGATAAAAATTTATTTTAGATAATCAAAATTCATAATAAAATATTTTAAATATAAAACTATAATCAATAGATATTTAAAATATATAAATTATATTTTATATTCATAATAAAAATTATTTTTAACTATTGATATTTTTAAATACAAATAATTGAAACCTAATTTAGAAATAAAGATTAAACGTAATTGAAATAGATAAGAGGTGAAGAAAAATACTTTAAAATGTTTTCGTTATAAAAAAAATCTACAAATACCCTAATTAAAGAATAGTTATTGAAATTCTCTCATTTAATATAATTGTTTTAATAGAAGATCATGTGTTTTCCTCATTTTGGATGATTTTTATGTAGAGATTCATATATTTCATAGTGAAAAATAATATAAATTTTTTAAAATAGTTAGTTTGGGAGAACTTTATCTTCGAGAAAAAAAATAACATAAATGGAAATTTGAAATGTAATTAATAGTTCTGAGATTTTTTAAAAAAAGTTAAATAATGATAAAGTCAAATGTTATAAGAATGTATGTTTAAGAGTAGGAGTAGGTATATGAATTCAGTTTCATGGATTGGTCTATTAAATTCACGGACCTTATAAATAATGGGTCTAAATAAAATTTGTATCGTCTAATTATTATGGATTTTTATTGTACGATTAGTTGAGTTAGTAGATTTTGTAGGCTAAATTCATGAGGTTCACATATCGCCCCGTGAAACCCGGATTTGATATGCAAGGTAATTATTTTTCCTTTTAACTATTTTTTTTTTTGTGTGTGTGTGTATTTGGACTTAAAGAATTTTTTATGTTTGTTGTCAAGATATTAAGACTTTGATATTTGTTTGGTTTATTTAGACTTAAAATTGCCAAGACATTAAGACTTTGATGTTTTAGTTAGAATGTGAAACTTTGAAATGTTAAGACTTTGATGTTTTAGTTAGAATGTGAAACTTTGAAATGTTAAGACTTTGATATTTTATTTAAAGTATTTGATGTTTTATTTAATCCTTTTCTTTTTCAGAGTACTTACATATTTAATTGAATGCTTACATTATAAATAACTTACAAATAATTGTAAGTTTAATATATAAATATAAGTATAAAATGATTATATATATTTATATTGTATTCTTACTCTATCTTGGTTCCTTAAAATTTTTTAAAAAATAATCTCATTATTTGATAAATTTGTGATTTTTGAAAAATAAAATTTAAAAAACTCAACATTATCATTGACTCTCCAGTCAAATTTGTTTAACCCTAGAATTCACGGGTTAAATATGAATCTAAAAAATAAGTACATTTTAATTGTGATGTGGGTCGATTAATCTATCATAAAAGATTTTATGAGTCGACCTTAAATAAAATAGACCAGATTGTACATTCAAGAATAAAATTTAATTTTATAATATATGAGAATGATCTTCAATAAGAATTTTCATTTTCATATGTCAGATTAAAATGAAATGTTAAAATTAAAATATTTTAAACTTAAATTAAAATTTTATTTAACCATAAAATTTTTATAAGATTTAACAAATAGAAAATTAAATATTTTAAAGATTGAATTTACTTTAAGATTGTCACCACAGCCACCATTATTGTCGCTAGTTTTATTTTTAATCTAACGCATGAGAATTATCGTTCTCATTCTCACATAAGAGAGTCATTTGCATATGATAAGTCTTCTCTCTATATATATATTTCTTTTCTTAAACATTCATTTTTTTTTTTACTTTTTTCCTTTAATTAATTTTCAAAAAAATTATTCACACTGGATATATTTGAGCATTTTCAATGGGTATAATTTAAGCAACCCATTTTAATGTTAATTTGATTCCTACAATGTCATATCATAGTTAAACAACTCATATATTTTGTTTCAATGATATAATTTTAAGTAACACTTAAATTACCCCCTTAAATGATCCTTAAATGACAAAAAAAATATTCATAAATAATTATTGCTTATATAAACAACCAAACTCAATTTTAAATAACTCAATATGATATAAATTATCTCTAACGGTAAAAAAAATAACTATATTTAAAAATAAACAACTCATACAACAAGCATTTAAGATACTCTTATAATACAAACAAGTTATTTGTTCCCATAAAATTCAATTCAATCAAAATTATAAATCCTTTAATCTTATTTTTCTTCTTTGTGGTAAATCCTTTATTCTTAAGTATAGATCCCACTTTTTTTGGTGAATTCAATAACTTAATCCACAAAAGTAAAAAATAAAAATATTCAAAAGGAAAACCAATTACAAAAGATTTAAACCAAGGTTCATCCTAACCATAATAAAATTAAAAACTCATAAAAAGGGGAAATAGCTAGTACAAAGGCTGGTGAGATGAACAAAGTGAGATTTGTGATAACATAAAGAGTTTGGAAGGTGAGTTGAAATAACATACATACAGGTATAAGGTCATTAAATAGCTAGTACAAAGGCAAGTAGCATAGAAGAAAATTGCACGAATAAGAATTCAAAGATAATTATGTTATCTATATTGATTCATTTTAGCAATTACATAGGATTACTCTTTTAGCAATTACATAGGATTACTCTCAATTGGATAAGTTGCACCGTAAAAATCATTAAAAGAATTCTACAATATCAAAATGACACGCGGTCAGTTGCATTGCAAAGAGGACACATAAAATTTACAGCATCACCAAAAGAAAATTGAAAGAATAAATATTCATTTTAGTCTAAAAAATATATAATGCTGAAAGATTTATTCTTAAAAGATGAAAAAAAAATTAATATATGAATGTATAAAAAATATAACAATATGATTATATTCTTAATTCACCTTTATTATCTTTAACGCGAGCACATATTTAACTTTGTTATATGACATTCTATGTGTGTAAAAGGATTATCACATCCTTAATGAATAGAATGGATTAATTTGTCAAGTGTATTGATAAGGAACTATTTTGTTAATCCAAATTTTGTATTTCTTTTTAACAGCTAGTGTCTTCTTAGTTAATATTGACTCATGTTTTTAACAAATAGAAAAATACCATGCTTCTCCACTTACAACAAGCTTTCCAACCACTTCAGTTCATAAAATTAAGACTTGTGTAAAATCTATCTAGTAGACACAAACAACTTCCAACTCTAAGCCACTTCATAGTTTTATTTCATTTTTGTTTCCACGTTAAATGAGGGAGAAACGACATGTCCACCGATTCACCAATTATTTAATTACATAGCTAAAGCTTAGTCTCTTGCTTAAATTTTTCAAACTATCATATCAATAAAAGAATTCACTATATAAAAATTAAAAAATATTTCCTATTTCAACGCACAATGAACAATCATTTGGCTCAAACGCATACCACTACTAGTTAATATGAGCAAAATTAATAATATCGGGATAAAAGAAAATAATGAAAGAAAAATTGTTCCTCATTCAATATCCTTGTATATCTTTGTCCAGCCACAATTTGACAAAGCTACAGTAAAAAATAACAAATTTTCTTTATTGTCCAACCCTTGTATAGAAAGCTTTTACTCCTCAATTCAAAATTTTCATACTTTTTATGTATTAACAAATAAAATTTGAATTTTACATCTTTTAAAAAATAATTTATTAATATGACATTTATCATACATTTTACATATCAAAATATAAAATTTATAATTTATAATTTTTACCTTTCAAAAATTAATTTATCAATAACACATACTTACATAGATCAAATAGCTACTTATCCAAATTTAAAATTAAAATCTATAGCCGAAACAACTTTCAAAATGCCACAATTTGAAAAATTATATGTCAACATGCCACCCCGTAAAATAAAATTGTCAAACTGCCACGCCGGAAAATTCGCAAGGCATTCCAGCAAATTTCATGGGCTGAGTTGGCAATCAATTAGTGACTAACGTAATCCGCTTTAGTCAATAGCTAATTAGGTAACCCTGACACGCCTGCACGTACCAAATTCGCTAAGGCTGATAGCTAATTAGGTAATTCTGACAGCCCTTACCAAATTCGCTAGGGCTGTTAGCTAATTAGGTAATATGATACTTCTCTTGCCTGGGTGGTAGGGTTGGGTTAGTCCACAAGCGGATGATTTTAACTTTATCTTACTTTAATTTCCATTTTCCAATTATTAAGTTGGGTGCGGCTAGTTTTGCTTAGTCTTATGTCTTGTTAAACAATGCTTATCTTTAATTTGTGGGGGCATATAATACCACACGATTTAAAAGAGTTTACACAAAAATTTACTAATATTAAAATTCTTAGAGCTTAAGTATTTGACTTAGTTCATATTAAATTTTGTAACTGAAAAATAATTTTTTTATTAGTATGAATTAATTAAACAACTCAATTAAGCTTAAGTATTTGTTTTAGTGAAAAAATTTATTAAAAAATATTAGACAACTTTAAACCTCATGTATACTGTATTTCTTTATCTTTAACGTGTGTTTGTAATTTTTGAAGTTCCACTTATGTAGGGCAATTATGTAAAATGATTAAATTCCTGAAATTTATTTATAACTTGACACTTTCCAAGTAGTGTTTTATTTTTGAAGTCACACGTTGATTTAATTGTGTAAAATAATTAAATCAATGTGTATTTTTTTATTTATTTATCTTTTTTCTAGTATTAATTAATTTGGCATTAAGTGTTCAATTCATTCGATCTTTTTGCAACATAAACGATGTGATAAACATGACAATGGCAGAAGAAGTCTCATTCATATACGAGGAGTAATGATAATACAGTTTCAAATATATTTTTAATATTTTATTTTTAGTTAAAAGTTATAAAAATATAAAATTAACTTATTAACTAAGAAATATTAAGGTCTACCGAGTTTTATATTTTTAATAAATTTAAACTAATAATTAAAAGTACATCAAAAAAAGTATGAGGCTTCCACTTTTGACTTTTAACACCTTTTTTGTGTTTCAGGAAAAAACATACTCTTTTACTATGGCTTCCACTTTTGAGGGTGGCTCTGACTCAGAGAAAGAGAACAACAACATTGCTGAGAGTGAAGAAGAGTGTCCAGTAAAACAAGTGGAACTCACCGTGCCTAAAACCGATGACCCCGCCATGCAGCTTCTCACGTTCGGAATGTGGGTTCTTGGGGTTCTTTCGTGCGTGTTATTGTCCTTTGTGAATCAATTCTTTTGGTACAGAACACAGCCTTTGATTGTAACCTCAGTTTCTGCACAGATTGCTGTTGTGCCTATTGGCCACTTCCTGGCAAGGACTCTGCCAACCCGTGTGTTCTTTAAGGATACAAGGTTTGAGTTCTCACTCAACCGTGGACCTTTCAATATCAAAGAGCATGTTCTGATAACCATCTTTGCAAATTCTGGTGCTGGAACTGTGTATGCTACTCATATTTTGAGTGCGATGAAGCTCATGTATAAAAGAAGGCTCGATTTCCTCCCTGCCTTATTAGTCATGTTAACTACTCAGGTTCTCTTTCATCCATATTAACCCATGACTCTTTCTCGTTTAACTTTATCTTACTTCGCTCTCTGACACAGCGGCATACCTATACAGTAGCTCGCCCTCTGACATAGTGGAGATCGCCATCTGACACAGCGAAATAGGCGACTTCGCGGCCTACTCCAGCGATTTCCGTCGATGTCAGCAGCTCCCCATGCAGCCAATCTCCACACGCCAAATCAGCAACATATTTCGCTTTTACTACCAGCGACATATGCCCCGTGGCTTATCAACAAATAATTTTGTCCGCCTGGCACTCTGCCATTTCTTTTGCCCAATAGTGGCATTTTGACAGAAGTTCCATCTATAGCCTTTCCAATCCAGTGTGTGATACAGGACGAAGACGTGACAACACTAGCATCACATATAAGACATTCTCAAACAACTAAGCATAGCACACCTGTGTGTAAAACTTTAGAACTCATACAAGATACACAAAGGCATTTATTTAGCATATACACACCATGTCCAAAACTTAAATTTAGCATAGTCATATTACACACAAACTCTACAAAGCACGTGTTTTTCGGCCAATTTTTTTTTTAAATGTATAATAAAATTAATTGTTAAAGTAGAAAATGTAAAGCGATAAATATGGATATATTTATATGATATTTTCATAATAAAAAATTGACAAATATATTTTGGAGTAATTATATTTTTAGTTTTTAATTGTTTTTAAATTTTTGTAATTTTTATCTATAGATCAATTTTTT
>PYAF01001709.1:1829192-1887464 GCA_007407185.1 Glycine tomentella | reverse complement strand
AGTTTTTTTTACTTGTTTTATTCTACATATGTCTATGTCTAATTTATCTTTATAATTACATTCATAAATTATTATTTTATCCCTGTAATTACTTTTACAAGAATTTAATATTTATATAGTGAAAGTGTAAAATAATTTTGCACCGTCATTTAATTATAAATTATTATTTAAATTACTTTAAAATGATTATTTTAAAAATTAACAAATTTATATGACTATAAAAAAATTTACACGGCCACTCACTATATAATCTTTTTTCTCCCTTCACAAATCGTTCACTAATTTGTATAATCTCTCTTTTTATTAAAAAATAAAAAATACGGAAAAGTTAGCCACCAAGTGCCTGCTTTCATGGTAATGAATAATATTAATAGTAGCTGGTTAAAATAAACCGGGTAAAAAGAAGAGAAACGAAAAAATGTTAATGTATGCAAAAGGAAAAACTAATTAGGAAATTTAATAAGTACTTCAAGAAGCGTAAACAGGAAATAAACTATAAAAAAAGAGTTAAAAGCTGGTGCTTTTAAAAAACCACACGCACGCACACAGAGAGAGAATTCTAAACCCTTTTTTAGAGATAGCGAGTGGTGAAACAGGGGATTGACAAAGGTATTTACATATTATACTTGAAACATATTTTACCCGAAATTTATTTAATTTTTTGTCGCTTTTGTTAATACTCATAAGTTATTCCCAATGTTTCAAAATAATTGTCATAAAAAAAATAAATTAAAAAATTGTTATTTTAACTTTTCAATATAACATTAGTTATTAATTTCCATTTATACTCTTATTAAATACTTTCTCCATCCATTATAATTACCATCTTATGTTATTTTATATTGATAAAGAAAAATTAATAAATGAATAAAGGATAATATCAATTTTATAAAATTAACTTTATCATCATTAATTTATTTTTAATTTTTATTGCCCATATTATTAATATTAAAAGAGATATAAGTAAAAAAAAATATTACATTAAAAATTAAAATAATAGTTTTTTTTTAAATAATTTTTTAACATGACAATTATTATGAGACTTAGTGAGTATTGTGTATGTGTTACATTGTTTTCAATAGATAAGATTAATAGTAATAAGATTAATTTAGTAAAAATATTATTATATTTTAGTATAAAGGCAAATTGAGTATAAACATATATCAGTTTGTGGTATCATTTTACCTGTACCAAAAACAAAAAATTTATCAGTCTTACCCTCTTCTTTCCTTTTCTAAACCAAATCGAATAAGCAAACTCATTCCTCTCTTTCCCTCCATTAACCCAAACATGAAACATGATGTTAGGAGGGAAAACACCGTTAACCATTTGTATCTTAAAAGCAACCGTTATCGAAACATGAAGGTCACGATTTCCCAATAACTTGCCTTTTAACTTTTGGTTGTTTTTGGCTACTAAGTACTAATTAACAGTTGCAATGGGATAGTTTGTCCGTGGTCCTCAGCAATCAATTCATAATAATTTATTACTGACCAACAATCAAGATGATCAACAAAAAAAATTCACACTTCTACCAGTTTTGACCAGAAAATTCACTTATAAAAATGATGCAACATGCCTAGAGATTTTTTATTTCAATTAGAACAAATTTCAGTGATATATCCCTTGCGAAAGTTGTGATTTCTTCAAAATTCACATTCCTCTGTATATTCTTGTAAAGGGGATTACTGTAAAGTTAAAAAGGAAAGAAGTATTTTTGAACAAATTACATCAGTGTGTAATTTGCTCTTTCGTTTATATTTATAAATGATAATATAATATAGAAAACATAGACTATCATAGAGGATTCGTTGTTATTTTTTGAGGAACAAGGAATTTAGAGGTATGGGATAATAGCCAACTACAGTAAATGCATCCTTTCCACATAAGAGTGATTCAACCATTGGCAAAGAGGCTCCCCACATCCCACAAAACACCCTGAATTTCCCTTTTCAGCCAAAAATGGGAAACTGAATGTGTGCAACAGGTCATGCACTGTCTGTCTCACCAGAGAAGATCCTGTCACCTTGCTCCGACGACCCCATCCTGTGATAATGTCTACCCGACTAGGGTGAATCCCAGATACCAGCATACGTTGGCGAAACCAAGCAAGTGTCCTAGACAATGCTGTCACAGCAGTTCCATCAGACATGACATGAAGATTTATAAGCCAATAGCGAGATCTTTTTTCCTTAACAGCATCTGGATACACATTCATTTGTGCAGCAGCGTCCCAAACTGAACCAGCCTCCTCCTTGAGCCCAGACTTGTTTAGAAAATTCACCACTGAATCTACAAGCCCCCTCTTGCCCTCTCTATCCTCGGTGTGCATCATATCCAAGAATTTGCTTACATGATCCCGCACATTTTGACCATCAGGTCCTGCTGCAGGCATAGACAGTAAAAATGCATGAGCAGGATGGCCAGTAACCGCCATGAGCTCACAGAAAAATCCCATATCATGTGCTGGTTGTGCCTCTGTACAGCAACTAAGGAGCAAAGTATAAGTTTGCAAAGAAGGTCTAAGGCCAAGAGCCACCATGCTTTGGACAAGATTATAAGCATCTGGCAATCGATGCAACCTGAGGAATGCACTGAGAAGGGAATTGCAAGTAGGTACATTTGGAAGTAAACCTGCATTCAGCATAGCCTGATACCATTCCGAAGCCTTCTCAACGTTACCAGCCTTTCCCCACAAGTCTACCAAAAGCCCATAAACAGGTTCATCTGGCACCCAGTTTTTCTGTTGCATCTCGACAAAAACTGCTTCAGCTTCCTCAAGATAACCACAATGGCCAAGTGCCTCCATTACTATGCTGTAAGTAACTTTGTCAGGTTGAAATCCTGCATTCTGCATGTCATGATATAGTTTCAATGCCATCTCATAATTCCTTGCTTTAGCTTGCAAGGCAATCATGATATTGTAGGTGACCAGATTAGGAACACAACCATGATCAACCATCTCACAAAAGAGCCAGTGGGCAGCAGCTAAATTGCCAGCCTTTCCAAGACAATTGATTATAACACTGTAAGTAAAAGTGTCAGGAGAAAGACCAGCTTCTTGCATTCTTTTATACATAGACATGGCAACATCTATAAATCCAGCTTTAGCATGGATATCAATTAGTGTACAGTATGTGACACGATCAGGCTCACATCCCACCTCCTGCATTTCATTGAACACATTCAGTGCTTCTTTCAGGTAGTTTGCACAGCCATAGCAATGAATAAGGCGGTTGTATGTTACAACATTGGGTCTGCATCCATCCTTGACCATCTGCTCTAGCAATATGCTTATTGCATCAAACCTTCTAGCACGACCCAGGATACCAACCATGGTGGTGTAAGTATGTCCATCATGCCTGAAACCTGGTTGTTGCCTTAACCAGTCAAAAAAACCAAGAGCAACTGAGGGGTCTTGGAGTTGTTTCAAGATTTGGTTAGCTTGATATGCATCCATTGAAAAATTCAGGTTATACAAAGCCTTTTCTGCAGTGGGACCCCACCTTAACTGCCTTAGTATGTCTGAAACCACTTCCACAATACGCCTGTTCATTGGAGCAGTTCTAGCTGACATTTTCAGATCCCTGGGATGTTTATTGAAACTTTCCTTGATTGATCCCACCATCTGTGTGTTTGAAGCATGCATGCTGGAACCAAAATTTGTCACAATGTGGTTTGATTTTGTTCTTGTTCTCTGTGGAAAGGCTCTGTGTTCATGATTATTTAAAGGAATATGTGGACACACCACTGACTTTTCCATCCCAGAAGAAGGAATATGCTTAAAACCTTTACCTAAATTTGATTTATCACCTTTACACTTTCCACTATGATAATGACCAGCACGCTTAGACCTCGAATTGGTAGAAACGGATGGTCTTGGATGAACACTGGTAAAGTTCTCCCTTTTAATCTGTTTCACGTTTGAAGATCTGATGTTGGGTGGGGTTCCGGCAGTATCAACCACACAGTTTTTAGAGTAGCTTAGTATGCCCTTTCCATTTGATAAAGGAAACTTATAATTAGCTAAATCAGAAAGAAAATTTATAGCTGCAATACTGGCCCTGTAAAACTGTTCAGCATGGAGAGGAGACAAGTGCTCAACATGTTCCTGAACACCATCAATATCACAAGCATATGTTACAGAATCTGATTTACTTGCTGGACTTGAAGCAGACCCAATTTGCTGAATACAGCTAGATTGGTCAACACCCTCAGCCTCGAAGCAAGCTGGCCCATTTACTGAGTTTGCTGAAACCAATGTTTCATCCACCTCAGACGTAGCTTTGGATTCTAAGGAGGATGGCTTCTGTGCAGGTAAAACATGATTTTTTATATGTTTTCGTCTAGAAACACAAGTTTCATCCTCAGTGCAAGAGCATGAACTACCATCTGCTGCATTACAACGCGAACCACCAATGAGAAAAGTCCTAGCACTGCTAGAAAGTGCAGTGATCTGCTTTGCTCGTAGCATGGTCTGCAAATAAAGCAGTTCATAATCAAGAAACTTATCACAAAAGTGAAAGAGGTCGAGTTTCCACAAACTTTCTATACATGATAAACACACCATGGCAGCAAACAAACAACACATCTACCCCTACAAAGTAAAGATGCCACCAGGCACAAGTCCTACTCTAACTTATGAAGCTAAAAATATTATAACATTGCAACATCAGCTATAAATTTTGTATGCACCAGCACCAACACTACTAATGATTTAGATGAGCTAATATAAACTCTTAGCATGTGTACTCAACTAATTAGCAGTCTACTTTTCATCAACTCGAGAGTAAAAAACATGTCGTTTGGAAGCAATAGAGAGGAATCAGGTTCATTTCTTCACATAAATATTAAGAATTAAGAACAGTGGAGACACACCACAGTACGTTTGACATCAAGTTCTATCCATCATCTCGATATAATTAGTTTGGCTCTCAGAATATTGAGAGAGGCCAAATTCCATGTCATACTTCTATTAGAAACAAGACAGATTAATACCAAAAGAGTATAAAGTATTATAAAACCACAAGGAACAAGATGCTAACTTGAATTATTCAAACAAATCACTCTCCAACCCAAGAGTTCCAGCACTGCTAGCAAAAATCAATGATTGAGGGGAAAATACAAATAATAAAATAGCATTTCTAAAGGGCAAAGTAAATAATAATCAATAAAAAAAACGCCACCATCTTTCAACCCACTCAAGAGATTATTTACTGCATGTGCATACCAGAAAGACTCAATTTTTACACCAAACATGAATCAAAATGTGATCTAAAAGCACCCAGTATAGAAGTGACAGTAACTTCATCATTGACCCATGAAACCAGTGAAGTTTATGAAGCAAAGATGAAGAATTGAAAGAAATCAAGAGAGGTACCTGCATGGGTCAAATTTCAACAGTGTTGAGAGACCATTGACGGGCTTACACGGAAAGAGAGAGTGTTGTGTGAGTGTGTGGCGGCTCGGCTTCCAACCGAGTTGGGAACTTGGTTATGTTATGATTGCAAAGGAAATGAAATGACCTAATATTAATATCACTTTGTTCTCCCTAGCAACGTACACGCTCTGACATTGTTGTTTGGTTTTCAATTTACAACACGTGGCTACGCATCGTGGCTTACGCCTCACCATTAGAAAAATCCGGTTAGAATTTACTCCTTCTTTCTGATTTTTTTTTTCGATAGCAAAGTACTACTTTGGCCATTAACAATTTACATTGCCACAGCCACAATCTTTACATTGCCACAGACACAATCTTTACATTGCCATTAACAAGACGTGATGTTAGATTAATTTTAAAAATAACAATTTAACATATTAATTAAATAAATAAATAATTATTTCATTTTGAAAGATAAAAAATCACTTCATTTTTCAATTTTAAAGATTAATGATAATTTAATTTACCAATCATAGAAAACGACATTACTTAATTCGTAATTTATACATAATAAAAATATATTATTTATACTATTAAAAATATTTTTGTGAAAGTAAAGTGATGTAATGTTTATTCTTTTTATTTAAAATTATAAATACAACGGTTACTCAAATGGTTAATTAATTAATGTAATATATTCATGGAATTTTAATATTAATAATTATTTTTGGGTTGAAATTATTTTATTTATTTTATTTTTGAATGGTTAAAAAAATAATGAGACATTTTCATACTTCGTTTCTACTTAAGTCCATTAATACTTCTCAAATAGTACGAAAAAATATATAAATTCCCAAACACTAATCACTTAAATGGACCAAAAATGCCCAAAAGAAAAAGAAAACAGAGAGATCAAACCTGAAATTATGTAACTTAACTGTAACCAGTTGTGGGTTTGAAAACAACTTCATGCACACTACTAAATTGACAATAAAATTTCCTTATTGATCAAGAGCAAAGGTCCTTTTTTTTTCCTTCTTCAATGAATATATAATAAATTATTTGAAAACAACATTTTACGCATTAGTAGAATTATTATATAATCTTAAGATATTGTAGTGAAGATAAATTTGATAATGATTATAATATTTTTATATCTATTGATCAAGCTGAATTATGGGTTGTGGGAGATGGAAGCAGAATGAATGTGTGGCATGATAAATGGATAAATACAAATACTAGATTGATTGATGTTGTTCCTCCCTCTCTCCATGCAAAACATAGTATGTGTGAAGGGGCTTGTTGATGAACAAGGTAATTGGAACCGTAATTTGTTGGAATAATCAATCCTGCCAAATGATGTTATTAATTGTATCTTGGAAATTATGCCACCTTATGATGAAGCTGGAGGATAGAAGAATGTGCCCATGGGAGAAAATGGGGAGATATTCTATCTCAAGTGTTTATAAAAGAATTAATAAATTTTCATGTTATGGCAGATAGGGGACTATGGAGAAAGATTGAAAGCTTCGTGATCGAGATATTTTTTTGATGAATTGATCGAGAGACTAAATACAAACAGTAGGCAGCGAAGTGGGGATCAGTTATTTCTTATTGTCATCATTGTCGCACAGTAGAAGAGACTAAGTGCATATTTAAATTTAAGTTAAAAATACTGTGCATTTATTTCAATGGAAATTCAACAAATAAAAATAAAAGTCATAATCCTTTTATAAAATTATTTTTGTCTCACTTGAAAACAAAACATCTCCTATGTCTCATGTTATGTTCTGAGATTGCCCTCTGGCTCTTTGGACATGGACTCATTTAGTTCATCTAAGTCAACGAAACAATATTTTTAGAATGAACTTTCAGGAGTCGATTCAGTTTAATCTTAATACTGAAGCTGGACGTGATGATTTGAAACCTTGGGCAGATGTTTGGGCTACAACGTGTTACTTTTTATGTTGTGGAGAAATAAGCAGGTTCATTACCAGATTTTATGCATCCTCCTATCCTAAACCTTGCTCCACCAAATAATGGAAGGATTATGTATCAAAAACAGTAGGTCACTATACGAAGGTTAAAACTTAAAAAGGCTTCTTTCTTTCAATATATATAAACAAAACTTTGCTTTTCCAATAAATGTGTTTTTAAATACACGCTTACAATAATCTTAAGGTCACTACTTAGTAAATAGAGTCAACTCAAACCAAGTCTTGCCTGTGTCAAAGGTGTAGGCCTTGACCATAACTTATTTTATGAAAATGTTTCGATGTGAGTTAAATTTGACAATATCAGATTGATTTAAATTCGGCTTAACTATATTAAAGTGTGATTTATTTCTCAAATATAACTATTCAAGACTTATAGTGTGTTTGTTCACACATTCTTAATTTCCTTTTTTGTTATTTTTACTTCATTTCTAAAGAGACCTAGAAGTTTTATAGTATTGTTTTTGTGTCAAAACGTAATGAGAGAGTATTTGACATGTATAATCATTTTTTCAAACACACTTAAAGTTGACTAATGTATCTAATACAGACATTTCGTGAACTTATATCTGACAAGAATATATAATTAAGAAATTAATTTAAAATTTTAAAAATGATTGAATAACAAATATTTGATAAAATTATTTTTTATACAAATTATATTTTTATTTAAATGACAAAAATATATATTTTTATGTAAATGTAGTAATAAATTTTTATTTATTTTTCAAAATTCAAATATTTCTATTATAACTAAAGGTGACAAAATGGACAAGTAGTTGGTGTGAGTAATATTGAATTCGATCCTTTTAAATAAATTTTCAAGTTTAAATTTCGTGAATGAAAAAAATATGGTTGAAAAAAGAGAATTCTACTAAAGGTGATTAAATAGGTTTCTCAACGAATATTAATTATTGAGAAAATCAATTAATATTATGTATAAATAATATGATTAAAAAAAGGGACCAATTTTGCTTGTCATGTCTCGAATCAATCTTCGAAAAATTGGGCTGGGGATTGTTTGGTCTTGCAGCTCCAGTTTACTTCTTGGCTTCCAGCATCCTCTTTTCGGCTTTTGAAATGGTCAATCCAAAATGCAAAATTACATTCTGGAATACAGTATTTTTTGGAGGTAAAACAAAACATTCCAGGAAGGATGCAAGAAGCATCTTGGAGTTGTAGGAAGTAACAACCCAAGGTAGGTATGTTGATTGGCCCGTGCTTTTTAGATCTTATTTGATCTTGGCACCCCACCTCTTTGTAATTTATTTTGATAAACAAAAATGCCCTTGACGAAAACTAGTTTGTGATTCCTCACCCCAATGTTTTCGTTGGCACCCCTCATTTTTCATTTTTATTTTTATAATACTCCATTCAATTGGAGAGTTGATTTCAAAAACACTTGGTCGAATTGTGGGTATGAGAGTAGAAGGTTATTCTAAAGAGTGGTGATTCCCCTCTCAGCCTTGAACCATAACGGGATTTTGAAATATAAAAATGCCTTCTTTTGGACGCTGTCTCTTGTTCATCTCCGACAATTGTTTTGATTCTTTGCGTTGAATTCTTTCTTCTTAACTGTTGCTTTGCCATTTGTTATTGTATCTAAATTTTGTTGGTAATAGTTGTTCCCTGTTTTATGTGGGAATTAGTTATCAATTCCCTGACCTTAGTTATAGGATCTGTGAATTTTTTAGTGTTTTTCTCATGGTTTGGTGATTATGTATGGTGGAAGATTGAAAAGCATCCACTTCTTTAGTTGGGTGGCCACATGATGGTAAGTCTGGTGAGGTGTAGAGGTGACATTGGGTGCTTGCAGTGGTGGTGTTTGGGTGCAATGGTGGTGTTGGGTGGAGGTGGAGTGTGGTTGTCATGGAGGTTTGGGGGGAAAGCTGACTGGTTTTCTAGGAAGATGAAGGACAAAAAGGAAATACTAGGAAGTTTGGAGGTGTACCAAGCCAAAAAATGAGGTGCATTAAGTAACTTTAAGAAGCTGAGTCTCAAGTCTACAAAGTATTTAGACTTTTTTACATGTCAAATCAATTTGATTGGTAGTTGTAAATTGTCTATGAGATGAAACTTCCTATGATCCATTTCATAAAGCTCATACATGACTTTTGCATTCATGTTTTCATAAAAGCATAAGTCTTGTGAAAAAGTTTTTCTGAAACAAATGGTTTTCATGATTTCATAAAAGCCAAAGTGTTCAAAATTTAAGGTTTTGGAAAAACGATTGTTCTCTGCTTTAATCGATTACTAACTTGTGTTAATCTTTTGCTTAAGCTTTCAAGAAAACTTTAATCAATTACAAGATAATGATAATCGATTAGTCAAAAAAAAATCTTCCTGTGATAATCAATTACAATTTGTGGTAATCGATTACTAGGCACGTATTTGAAAACTTAGACTGCCTGTGATAATCGATTACATGATGAATTAATCGATTACTTTGTTCAGAAACCTTTTCCAGAAAGCTCAAGAACACTTTAATCGATTAAATGTGTTAACAATCGAATACATAAGAATATTTAATCGATTACATTAACGTTTTAGTCAATTATTGACAGTTACAAACTGATTTCTATAAATAGTTTGGTGTTTTGGAAAACAACAATGAAATTACAAAGTACATCCATTAGCTTTCTGAGCAAGAAAAGGTTTCAAGTGTTAAACTCTATCAAGTCCCAAAAATCCTCAAGATTCAAAGATTTCAAAGGAGTGTTTCTTCTTGGGAAAACTTTCAAAAGAAGTTGTAGAAATAAGGTTCTGAAGTAACATCTTCCACCTTTTTAATTCCAGTCTTGTAAATCATTTGCATTCATCATTTACTAGATCACAGGTGGTTTCTTTCTTTACACTTTGTTGTGTATTCTTTTGAGATTCTTTTTGTATTAATAACATAGGATTTCTTAGAGCTTTACTAGGATAGGTGTTCCTAGGGGTAAGAGTAGAGGTGGGTGATCTCTATGTCTTGATAACAGAGATTCTAAGAGTGTTAGAAGTCTCGTTCTTAATCTAGGTGTGATTAAGAGTGATTGTGTAAAAAGCTTGTAAGAACAATTTGTTATTAATGGAACTCTAACCTTTGTGGTTGGAAGAACTGAATGTAACTTCTCAATGGTGAGAAGTGAACCAATATAATTCCATGTGTTGAATACCTCTTTCTAATCTGTACGTGCTGTTATAATTGATCATTATTTGGTGCTACGTTTCTTATTCAACAAGTGAAAGTTTTGTGATTGCATTCTTGAGCTGAGCGGTTTGATTGGTTGGTGCATTTGTGATACGATGTTGATTACTCTAATTCTTTAAAGATTTTTTTAAAAGACCAAGTTTAAACAAATTCACCTCCCTTTTGGTTATTGTGTGTTGTTCATATTGTTTTCACTAGCTATTATCTACAATCTGCTACTAAACTGCAAGTCATCAGATTATCTATAAGGTGCACATTATGTGTAACCTTACTTATTTATAACCTACAATTATCTTCTTTTAGTCTTTATCTACAGGTTAATTTTCTACAAAGGCTCAAGGCACATACTCATCCTATAAATATAGGTTCCATCTAACCTCTCCACACACCTTTCATCAATCATACATGACATATTCAGTCACTGTCCAATCACTCAAATGCACACATTCAGTTATACTTTTCTCTCTATAATTGATACTTGAACGTAAGAATCATTTCTTTTGTTTTGCATGCCCCCTTCTCAACAAGATTGACTCATCATCCTACACACACCCAACCACAACACACCTAGACCCACACCCACCCCCACACACAAACACCCATACGCACACCCACACCCACAACACCAACATCCAATCGAGTTGTCTCAACCCACTCCAATTAAAACATTTATTAAATGATTTTATTTTCATTTTAATTATTTATTAATTATATTATAAAATATATTATAAGTTTATTTATTAAACATTTTTATATTTTAATTAGACAAATTTAATAAACCATTATTGGAGTGTAACATTTAAGATGATAAATTGTATATATAATTTAATTATCATCTTAATTTAACTAATAAATGATTTTATATAATTTAATAAATAAATTTGTAGAATTAAAATATTTTATTTAGTAAATAAATTTATCATCTTAACTTTTAATATTTCTTATTCAATAAATATTAACATACACTTACTTTCTCTTCCATCCCCTTTCTACCCTTATTTTATTCTCATTTTTTATTACCCTTTTATTACATCACTTATATTATATTATGTTATATCTTGTTATATTATTCTATAAAAATATTATAACATTTATTTTAATTTTTTGGATCACTATTATTTACGTAAAGTATTTACCAACTTTATAAATAACTAATTTTTGTATTTTTTATTTTTTCCATTCAAATAGGTAGCATGAGATCAACAACTCACGCTCATCGCTCAATCAACTAAAACTAATCTTTAATGTAACAAAACAAAATATGTCGAATTTCTAATTTGTTTTCTTCTACCAGACAACATAAGAAAAATGGAAAAGCAGAACCTAAACCAAATCTATGATATCATCTACTTCATAATAATACAAGATAGTTTGAAATAGTAACAAATTCTAAAACAAACATGGAAAGAACCTAATATGAAAAGACAAGGGAGACATAACACAACCCCTTATACTAAAATTATTTAAAGATAATATACATGATTCCCATGACTTAGCCATTGGTTTCTAATAACAAACTAAAACCAAACAAATTATAACATAATGTAAGAGAAGCTTATTCTATTTAATTAGTGGATTTAATTAGTGGAAATGAAGAGTACATGGTCCCCGGTCTAAGTGGAAAACCGAAGAGGGTCAAAGACATCCAAAATTACCTTGAAAACTACTGGGTTACATCTCAAGGAATTCTTCCAGAGCAGAACGGAGCCACTTGAAAAGGGTTGGCATTAAAGACCAATTTCAGCAACACAACTTTTGCTATTCACCAAGGAAATTCAAACTCATGGTTTTGTTTCTTTGAAATACTCCTTTGGTATCAGCAGTCATTTGAGACAATCTAAAAGGAACAAATTTATCTTCGAATGATCTTCAAGTAGGCTTCTTGGTCTTCTTCTTCGTTTTGGCAATAGCATCACACAACTCTCTTTTCCGTTTGTTGTTGTTCTGGCTTTCATTGCCACCCGTGCTTCCAGAGTTCTTGCCCTGCACTTCTAAAGCCTCCTTAACAAAAAACTTTAACTTCCACAAGGTAGAGTCGCTCTGCTTAAGGAACATGATATATACACATTAGCATACTCACTACATCAATTTGTGACAAACAGCTGTAATTAAATCTAAAAAGAAATAAAAACAATCTTATTTCTGTTTTTTCTTTCTTTCTTTTTATTTACATTTGGTCAAAAAAGTGAATGTCATGACACTTTGAAATGTACATGCAATGACCTGAGCATCCATGTCAAGATCCACCTCTTCAGCGGTTGCTTGGAAGCTTGGATTGTTTTGAGCAACAATTTCCAATGCTTTGCTTAGATCATCAGGTGACAACCGGGTGAGAGCATCTCCAAGCTTTCTCTTTTCTTCAGTTGACATCTTTCTGCAAAATATTTTTCTAATTTAGCTTTCTGGAGTGACCAAGTAAAGTTAGGGGTGATATGCAGGGAAGAATTATTTGACAAATAGGTTAATTGTGTTTAGCCATGCTATCAAATTTCTGTAGTTCTGGAAACAACTACTTTGACGAAGTAGCTCCCCATCATTTGTTAAATAATGAAAATAACAATATTTAGGTTTGAGAAGAACGAGAGGCAAAATTTGTCGAAACAAAAAGTTGCTAAAAGACAATATGTTCAAAACATGAAGCCCGTCTATTTTAATCCTCCAAAAGAGATATCTGCCACACCAAATTGGATCTCCATTTATAAATATATCAAATTGCCTCTAATGATGAGACATCAAATTGATCCGACATTCAATATAATATTGTTTCTATCATATTGGAAATGACATCAAATTGGCTCTTTAAATATCTTGAAGGACCAATGTGATGTGCATATCTTCGGAGAACCAAAATGGGTGTTTATTCTGGTTTTTCATAGGACTTCTACAATTTAGCAAATGCAACTTTTGTTTTTTATTATTTTGGTATAGTTTTCTGTTTTATCTCTAAATCCAATTTTCTGTTTTTTCAATGACTGAAAAGCACTTTAATGCTGCATTCTAAGCATAAAAAAACATCTAATAGTGCTTTGAAACCAAAAAATGCTGTTACTGTTTTAATTATTCAAACAACAACGATGTTGAAATTATAGAATTTATGGTATAGGAGGAATAGGAGAGTATCATGATGTGTTATTAAGCGGGGATGTTCATAATACCTAAAGCACAACTCTTATTTATACTAATCATAATCCCTAACTATATAAGGAAACAAAAAAGGAGAAATTAGGAAACATGGAAACCAGAGAAACTAATCCTATGAGATAATATCTATAATACACTAACATATTCTAAGATATAACTAGTTATTAATAGATATTCTAAATAATTTTAAGATACTCTAAGATATGATCAAGACATTATTAGATGATCTTCATATTTTCTTATGGCCCCCCTCAAGCTTACTAAACTTTATGTTTGTTACAATGAAAACCATTATAATATGGGCTCCACTAAACATTGGCGGAATGATCATCATCCCATATGTCCATGACTGAGTATCTGCAAGACCAAAGCACTGGGAACCGAAGCCTAGCAGGCCTACATCTGAGACAGCTGCAGAATCAAGAACCAAAATAGAGAATTGGGCAAACCAAAGTCAAACTAGTGCAAGCCAAAAAGGTGAAACAAGGTAGAGAAAAGACAAGCTTAAAAAAAGGTTAGAGCAGACCAATCGAGAAGCTGAGTGCAGCCACACAAGACAGCAGAGGTCAGAGTGCTAGTGAGGAACAGCACCTTTGTACAGCAGTTCTAGGTGCACATGCATCCAAGGGAATGTTGACTTAGGTCATTGTGGGATGAGTGGATGACTAATCAGGACTAGGCTCTTCTAGTGGGGGAGTCACCAGATGGACAGCGTGCTGCCTTGCTGAATTTAGGCAGTGCAGACATGGATCCCAGAGCAAAAAAATGCACCTACTTGCGTGGAAACTTGGATTTGCTCAAACTTGGCAAAACTCATTTAGATTCCATCAGAATCACAAATTTAGGGCTGAATTAGTGAGTTCATGTTATGGGAAGAAATTGACCCCAAGAAATTTCCCCCAGAATCTCCTACAAGCTAGTTTTATGGGTTTGAGTTGGGACCTAAACTCATTCTAAGATGGTATCGAAACCTATCCTAGATACTTTGTTGGTCCAAAAGCATGCCACGCTCTAGGATCATAGCCTTGAGTGTGCAGATGTGTATTAGAAAATTGCCTTAGCTGCAGTCTCTTTGGCTGCCTTAGCTTTACCCTCGAGAGGGTGTTTAGTCCTATATTGATTAGAGATATGCCTTAAATAAAGCTTATAAATCTTGGGCAATCCCCACCTTACAAGCTGGACTTTTTGGGTTGAGTTAGTCCTAAGCCCAACTTGTAAGACCTGCAATCTGAAACCTTCAAACTTGCTGCAACAAACTTGCAATTTGTGAACAGCTCTCTTCTGCATGAACAATGGGAACCTTCCCAAAATTGTTACACGAGATGTTATGAACCCATTCCCACTATTCATCTGTTTGTTTTGAATTCACAAGTTACAATATTAGTTGAGACTTGAAAAGAAAACTCCATAGCGATATCACTGGTAGTTGATGAGATGAGAAAAAATTAAGATAATAGATTATTTATTGTATATTCCCATTTTGTTCGTTTGTAGTTTACTAAAGGTTTGGTATTGGTCACCATGGAAGGCCTCCCTACACAAATTGGCTATCGCAGTTGGCAAAAAATCCACCATGACATTCCTTCATGGTGGTGCCAATGCTGCTATTTTTTTTTTTTTTTTTTGCTCAGCAAAAATATATATATATTAGAATGCTGCTATTTAACAACAGTGATGATTCTGATTTCTGAACAATAACAACATACTTTGTTATTATGGTTTACTTTATTACGAAGTTTAAATGTTGGATTCATATTCGTTATGGTATCATATTTTGTTTGGTTTTATGATTAATTTCCTTTTTAATATTATTTTTCTATTACATGAACTCTTACAAGTTTATAAGTCAAGTTTATGTGTAGAGTCTGAAGACTCTTAGTGAATTTAAGTAAACTCTTGAGTTTTACAACCTTGGTTGCTAGAAAACTAATAGATGATGCCAAAGATACTTTTCTAATTGCTGAAATGAGGACATGGAAGCAAGAACTACAAGTTTGGGTTGTGATATGCCCAAAGGGTTGCGAACATGCATGTTGGGTTCAATCTGATGGTCCATTCCCAATGGCTTGAATAGGGAAGGGTTTGCATTGATGCAGGCTATTATGTGTCAAGAGTTGGGTTCTGCTAATAGCTTAAGTTTTTGGCATGGTGGTAAGCACTCACGAGTTTGAATTCCAGGTTCAACATGTTTCCAGTTATCTCAAGGTTCAAGGGTGAACCTCCTTTGAAAGGTAGGGAATGATATGCCCAAAGGGTTGCAAGGGTGCATGTAGGGCCTGTGGGGTGGATCCAACCAAGTGGCACATGCTCCATGGCTTAAATAAGGGAGAGACCATGTCTGATGCAGGGTGTTATGTGTTGCGTCTCTGCTAACAGCTATGTTTTTGGCGTAGTGGTAAGCATTTTCATTCATATAAGTTTGAAACACAAATTCTGGTGAGCAAAGGGTCATATGGAAATAGTCCTAGTGATGAAAAATAAAGATTTGAATTTGCTAGAATGAGGATATAGCACAATAGGCAGATCTACTTTAAAAGAACAAGTATTAAAATAAACTAGAGCTCCTAGTTTTACCAAACTCAACTGCAAAATAGTGTCTGGATAGGAGGAAAAGAAAACAATCTGATACCATGGTGAAATTATAAGGTTTTAGGTATAGAGGGAGGAAAAGGAGAAAAGAATGGATTTATTATAATCTGTTACCCAGTATCACCCAAAGCATGCATATAATTTCATAACACAGCATACAAAATTTAAGGCCAGAATATGTCAAAGGTTATATTTTGGATCCATTTTTCAGGAAACATATGATGCAACAACTAACCTGAATCTTTTAACCACCATCTCCCGTAGCTCTTCTAAAATCACATCAACTTCATACAGCTGAGATATACAGAGCAAATATTAATCAAAAGTAGCTGCAGTTCAATAACTCCCGAATCATATGTATATTTAATACACTTGAAGAAAAAGTCTATGGATTGTTTGATCAAATTCATGGTCCCATATCATATATACTTCATATCACAAATACCTCATTACTTAAGTCTCTAGCGATTTTAGCTTGAGCTGCTTCTTGAGCAACTTGCAAGGCTAGCTGTGCTTCAGCTTCTTCCTCTTCTCGTCTTGTTTCCTACAATTTAAGAATCTCTTATGATAATAGGTATCAAGACAATGTTGTTAAAAAAATCTAAAAAATTTCCAATATGAGATAGGATCACAAAATTTCTCAATTAGTAATGTTCCATCTTACACAACAATTGGTCTCAGAAAAAAATTAATCGAAATTAAGTTACCTCTTCAGTAACTTTAGGTAAAAGTTGCAACCATTTCTCCTCAAACTTTGACAGCAAAGTTTTTGCCATCACATGAACATCACTTCTTTCATCGTTATATTTCATAGCATTCTTGAAAACCAACCTCACATCAGCACATATTTCCCGTACATGCTTATATCCAGTACCATCCTTAGCCTCCATTTGATTCTTAATGGTACTGAAATCCATGGGCTTGTCAATGACCTAGCAAGCACCATATACAACAGATCAATCAAAGCATGGAAAGAGAATTATATGGAAAATCAGATTCCTCAAATACACTGCTGAATAATATCAGTGAAGTGTCTATTAATTCATAATCACAAAAACATTATGTATTTCAAAATAACTTCACTTTTTTGCAAAGTATTTTAGGGAAGAGAGTAAGAATTACATTGCTAGAGGATATGTAATATTGAAATTAGGGAAATTAAGGGATATTATGAGCTATATTGTATGTTACGTATGCCTTGAATTACCGTTGCTATTTCTAGCAAAATGGATAAAAGCCATTTATTATGGATGGTTCCAAACAAGGGTCGTTTTGTTACCAATAATTCCTTAGCATGTATAGTAGTATAAATAGGTTCATTTGATTGTAAGAGTTCAATCAGAAAAGAAAGAAAACATAAGGATTCAAATCCTTTAGAGTATACTTGTGAGATTAAGAATTCATATAGAATTCTTCTTTGTAGTTCTATTTTTTTCTCGCAATAGATATTCTTATTTGGTACAGTTACAGTATGTATAATTAAATTTCTACGTCAAAGACTATTTGTCACAACAGTATGTAACTGTGTCATTAGGGTAACCATTGTTTTTTGTATTCTTAGGGTAACTGTTGTTTTTATATTATAAATCTGAATAAGAAAGAGTCTCCACTGTGTAAATTAGACACATGGAACTCATCAATTCTCTCTCTCTCTAAACATGGTATCTAGAGCTTGAAAAAAGACAACTTGATAAGAACTAGACCAGATTTAGAGAGAAAGAAGGAAAGGAATGAATCTTTTATTGAATCTTGGAGACTAGCTCCTGCAGCTACAATTTGTGACTATTCGAGGTGTCACAACCTCCTAATACTTTCTGCAGCCACCCACCACCTATTTATAATTTCTGACCCTCCCACAGTTAGTATAACTAACTAATTGTACAGCTAGTATACTAACTAACTAACTAAAACAGAATATTAACTAACAGCTTATCCTGGATCCTGGATACTATCAATACCCTCCCCTTCAAAAGGGACCTTGTCCTCAAGGTCCTGGTGAGGAAACACCTGTATTTTTCAGCAAGGGTCTCCTTCATCTTCTTCTTCCATAATCATCAACCTCAGCTGCTTGTTCTTGCACACGTGTTAGATGATACTTCTCTTCACATGTAAAACACTCTCCCTTTCTCATTTTTTCATTCATTGCTGCGGGTGACAATTTAGGGAAGGTTCTTCTACCTTGCTAGTCATTAACCTCTGTACTAACAGTTTGGACAGGTTCACTATCCTTACTACTATTAACTCCACCTGCTGATTCCAACACCCTGCCACTCCCTTGCTGTCATTCTTTCCCATTTCTTGGATCCAAGAAGCTAGGCCTTGGAAATTGAGGCACCCGTCTTCTAGTTTTGGGTAAATTTCCCAGAATTTTATTTTTCTCTTCAACCTACCTTGCTTTTATCAGTGTCCAACAAGGTTTTGGGCTCATGCACTCTTATTTCTGTCCCAACTTCCTCCTTTAACCCCTTCAAGAACACTTCTTTTAGAAAGATCTAATCCAACCCCTTTCCTGCCCCTACATGCTTCTCAAACTAACCAATGTAACTCTGCACATCATCATCTTCACATCTTGTTTTAATGCTAACAAAGCCTGGAAAGGGCTTGTCACACTCGTACCTTAAAACTCTAAATTAAAGCAATCTTGAAGCCTTCCCAAGGTTGGTGCAAACTCCAAGATTCCCACCATTGGAACCAAGCTAGAGCCTCCCATCCATGGCCACCAGAATCACGTCTAGCTTCTCCTCCTCCCTCACTGCCTGGAGTCGGAAATACCTCTCCATTCGCGACACCCACCCCACGGGATCCTCCCCCGCAAACATAGGCATCTCAATCTGCCTCCACTGTCGCACAACCTCCTCGCCTCCTTCTTTGCTTCTTTCCTTCGCCCCCTTAGTCGGAATTGTCTCCTCCATCGCTGGCTGCTCCCAGTTTGCTGGCAGTTTATGGAGCAGGAATTCAAACGTGATTTTGATCCCCTCCCTGTGATTCTCCAGCGCTTCACGATTGTCTTCTACTGCTTTCTCCAACAGCTCCATTCGTGCCTCCATTTTATTGCTTGTTTTCGACCCCCACAGCCCCAGAATTTGGAGCTCTGGTACCAATTGATAAGAATTGGACCAGATTTAGAGAGAATGAATCTTTTATTGAATCTTGGAGACTAACTCTTGCAGCTACAATTTGTGACAATTTGAGGTGTCACAACCTTCTAATACTTTATGCTTAACAAGCTGCCTTTCCTCAGCCACCCACCTATTTATAATTTCTAACCCTCCCACAGTTAGTATAACTAACTAACTAACTGTACAGCTAGTATACTAATTAACTAACTGTACAGCTAGTATACTAACTAACTACTAAAACAAAATATTAACTAACTACTTATCCTGGATCTTGGATCACACAGTCAGTTCACCGTAACTTGCCCTTCCATGCAGTGTTGTTAAAATCACGATTATAATCGTGAAATCGCACGATTCCACGATCGTTGCAGCGTCTAGTGATCTGGATCGTGGGTGGGATCGCCGGTGAGCAAGATCGGAGTGGAATCGTGACCTTGATCGTGGGATTGTGTGATCAACGATCATTAACAATCCTGCCTCGACGCGAGTTTTAAAACCTAAAACTTACCTCCTCTGCTGCGCGACCACCTCCCTTGGGCGAGCACCTCCGCTGCTGTGCGACCACCTCCCTTGGACGACCACCTCCACTGTTGTTGGCGAAATAGAAGAAGATGCACAGAGGATGAAAGAGTATTACCGTTAGAGACGACGTTAAGATGCAGCGGTGAGGTGAGAACTGGGAAAAGAGATGAGACAGGAGATGGGAGTTTTAGGGTTTGGATTTGAGGTTTTATATAATGGATTCCGAATGCGCTCAGGTTTTCTTCTAATAACATAAAACGCTCCATTTTGTATTTTTTTTTTTTAAAAAAAAACATTTTTTTAGAATATTTACCTTTTATTTTCATAATAAGCTTGACAAAAAATAGTATTAAAAGACATTATTTATGGTTTGCTTACCAAAAAATCTCAATATAAAAAAATTGTTTTTTAAAAACAAAAAATATTTTCTTTAAACTAAATTTTTAAATTTTTTGTACTATAATGAGTCTAAAAAACGAAAGATAATATATTTTTTATATTATTTTATTTCTTATGTTCCTATTTTTACCCAAATTAAAACAAACTTTGAGGTCTTTTTTTTATTATTAAATAAGAGGTTATATGTTTTGGCTATTTGTCATCACATTTAGCCATTTTGTTTTAACAAAGATAATAGCAAATAATTTTTTAATCGTAGACCTAAAATTGAGTTTTAATAACGGGCCAACCCTTATTTATACCAATAATATCTTTGCAGTATGAAAAACAATCAATTATCCAGTTTTGAATATTCCAATTTTCAAATATCAAAATATGAATTATAGTTGCCAAATGCTCTGAGAAAAAGATCAGATAATTAGTGGCTTTTATGTTTAATCGAATTATCCAAATATTAATCAACATTATTTCGGTTAATAAATTTATATTGTTATGACTTATGAATTTATATATGGATCTAGGTTGGTTTCTTTATTTATTGAGTTTTTATGCATATAGATTATATATAGGAAATTTATGTATTGATGTAGGATCTCGATCCGATTTTACGATCATCGATTTATGATCTTTCATCCCCCCTCCCGATCCTAGGTAAAATCTCAATTTTAACAACCTTGCCTCCATGTTCCCATTCGAACCTGAGGAATCGTTTCTCCTTCTCCCTCCAAAATTTCGTTTATCCCTAAATTCTTCAGATTGGAGCTGTTGGATTCCAGCCTCAAGCTCCCTCAACTACCTGATGATCTCTGCCTGGTTAGCATCACTCGCATCCATTCGTTTCATCAGCTCATCTTGTCCCATCTCTGTTCGGCGTAACCTCTCTTCTAATCCTTCCATGGTTCTTGTTCGCACCATAACCCAGCTCCCAGGTGGAGCTCCGATACCAAATTGTTAGAAATCAAATAATAAAACCAGCAACAATGAATAATTCCTCTTTTATATTCCACTTCCAACAAACAGTAACATTCCAAGCCCAATTACGTCTCCATAGTGCTGATATGGCTCAGATTACACATGAAAATATAAAGGAAATAAAGGAAAAAAAACAACAATTAATAAGAACAGGGTCCTTCGAGACGCCCTGAGGATCTCCAACAAATGCAACAGCATCCCTAATGACCACCCACCCCCTCACACCTCCACTACACAAGTATTTAATCATTCTCTTGCACGTCATGCGTAACAAACTCCCCCAACAGACTTGCTGACTCAGCAGTAGGCTTAGCATCTTTATTGGGCTGCCACTTACTCCTATTTCGGTCTCTAATATAAACTTTACCGAATTGGGCTTTGTGGAGTTGAGCCCTATCACAACCCTACTCCATGAACACAATTGTTGTTAGGATCAAAGTTAAATTGTAGGATCCTTATGCAATGAGCTGCCTCTTCTGTACTGAATCGCTTGTGGGATCACAGATGAGTGGGATAGGAGTAAAATCATGATTTTAATCATTAGATCGTTGATCCCAAACGAGACAAGCAGACCTGGATTTCCAGGTTGCAGTCGGTCCTCTTTTGACCTGGTTTTCAAAACCCTAAATTTCCTTGTTCTCCTTCATACACAACTCCATCTCCTTTGCTTCTCACTTCATCTACAACCCTAATTTATCTCTGCTGCTGCCAACTGCAGCCACCCCACATCCACCATGTGCCGCTGCCACCTGCACCTCTTTGACTCTACGAAGTGGGAACTGTGAACATTTGGTTAACAACTTGCTCTTCAGAAACTGTATTTTCTCTCCAATTTCCAATCTCCCTCTTCATCTACAGCAGTGTTTCTTTTCGTAGTTTTCCCATGTCTCCACCACTGCTCAGTGCTCAACCCTGGCAACCACTTTCCTAATATGTTTTCCAAGGACCACCCTGCTAGATCAAGGTTGCATCCCCAAGACTGGACACACTAAAGTTTGACAGCCATGAGAGCCACGACATGCCAGCACATATGACAAATGCATCTCGCATTTCTCTCTCTCCTCATTGCAGCTCTGCTGCGACACCATTACCAGTCGCTGTCACCACCACTCAACCCATCCTATTGTCATGCCTGATCTGTGCTCAGCTTGCTTTGTCCATTTGGAGTTTGGGGATTCACTTTTTGGCCCTTTTGGCACAGTTCACACTTCACAACCTTTTGTCTCTCTCTCTCCTTCACTGATCCATGGTGAATTCCATCCCTCCCCAGGCTGATGCCTCTATTTTCACCATGTTTCTGCCCCTCTCTTTGTTAACAAGTTGGATAGGAGCAACTATGATTCTTGGGCCTCCAACACCAATTTTTGGCTTAAAGCCCAAGGTTATGTTGACTATCTTACCGCTAAGGAGGAATCTGTGGTTGTAGAAGACCGTTCTAAGTGGAGTACATTGATGTCAATTTGTCTTCGAGATTGGGGAGTGTTAAAGATCACGTAAGTATGTTAGAGATTATGCAAATATAGTAATTATGGAGGATATTATGAGATCATCAGTGGTATTATGTACTATATAATTGTGTAAATTGCTAGCTTTTATTTTTGCATTTATGACTCTCTTAATAGGAGCCTCCGTTGTATAAATCAGACACAGAATTTATCAAATGTTTCTCATTCTCTCTCTCTCTCTCTTAACATTACGCAATAAAATATAAGAAAAACTCAAGAATAAAAAGGAATATAATGAAGCTCTAAAGTCTAAAGTCTCTCTGAATAATAGTAATGAAATACCCCAATAAAGACAATACTAATGCAAAACATAGGATAACTTGTATGCATATTAATCAAACCTCATAATAATCATGTAATCCAAGGCCCTCTACATCCACAGGCTGCATAAAAGGCCAAGCCCACTTGTGCTGTGTGATCTGTCGAAAGAAGATCAATTATTAAAGAACTAATTTTGTAATTTGAAAAGAGAGATAAATTTACCGAAAAACGTCTAATTTACAGAAAAATCAGAGATAAATTGCAAGTATTCAAACCACGTGGCATTACCAAATGAAATATAACAATACTTTGCCTAGAATGTTTCTGAATAAAAATTTTCATATATAGAAGCATCTCTCAAATGGAAGTCAGTTTTAACAAAGTATCCAAGATAGGGGGCATGATAAATTTCTCTATTTTATCAGTAAAAATCAATAACCAGGTCAACAAGCCGTTGAAATTGAAAGGAAATTGCTCTATCCACCTTCATAAAATTTGGTTGATTTTGAAAAAATAAATAACTCAGAAGTTGGTTCATTTTCCAAATACAGTAAACTAATAAATAAATGAAACTCTCTACAAATATTTGACCACTGCTGATCAAAATCAACTGGAGTCTTCCATCGTTGTTTTATAATCTTCAACTCAATAGTACCTAATCTTACTTGTCCTATTGTAAGCTTCTCATTTTTGGCCCACAGTCCACTCACTTTTTTCATCATCTACAATTATCATGCTTGAAAGCTGAAACCTCATTTCACTAGCCTGATTCCATTTACAGATATCTGTATATCTTTTAAATATTGAAACTTAATAAAAATAATTTAATCACATCTAGTATTGGTTTTCTGTGAACATATTTTGGAAATGTAGGAAATTAATTCTTCACAAAAAGTATATATTGAAGAAGCTTGTGCATGACCAGCACATCACACTAAATTGTTAGCATTAAAAGCCTTATTAGAGAGAATTTCAGAAAATCGACTTTGTATTATTTGATAGATTGAGCAACTGAACCCAGTTCAGTCTCATGTGCTAAATATATCTGCAGAAACTAGGAAAAATGTAATGTGGCAGTTATAACTGTCTTGATAACAGAATAACGGACTCACAATTGTGAACAACTGTTTGTATACTAAAGAAAAATAAAGATGATAGGAAAAATGACACTCTCTCACAAGCCCACTGAAAGAACAGAAAAAGAAAAAAAAAAAACAATTACACAAAAGAACACTTACCTATATTGTAAGGCAGAAAAGATCTACAGTTCAAACATGAAAAAAAATATAAATAAATTTATAATTTTCTACTGTTACTTGGTTCTTGGAGTCATCATGAATTGATACAGATGAAGCAAAAGAAATTCAAATTGTATGACCATGAGTTGAACTAAGAAGATACTTAATGATCACAAAAAGGTCTAAAAAAAACATCTGAAATTAATAGACAATTAACATTTTAACACATGTGCAAAAAGATGGCATGTTTCAAAGACTGCAACATATCAACACAAACATCACTGGTCAATGAAAATAGTTGCCTGGCGTAGTATTGTGCCGAACTGACGCATAAGATCTTGCATTCTTTTGGAAGCAGCTGTTTCTCTACGAGAGGCATCCTGCTGCTGCTTCTTAATACTTGGAACATGTTTCTCCTTATCTTTATCCTTTGTAGCTGAGTTACCTTTAGGCGTGTTTGCTTGGTTTTTATTCAGACTCGAGTAAAAATTCTCTATATCATGTACTTTCTGCTCAAGCTGTTGGGAAAAAAACTTAACACAGAACAGTCACTGAACTGTAAAATTAAACAAGAGCAATCATAAACAGACATATGACTAACATAAAGATTAAAACCATCCTTAAAGCCCCCTGAAATCTCAGAACACACTGGCAACTTTTCATTCGTTAAATACTAAACTAACAGCTGTACCTAACAGAAATGCAATAAATAGATGGAGATAAGAAAACAGAGAAAGCAGAGTTTGCGCACTGTTGAAGACTCAAACCAGCCCTAGTGTTGTACAGCATTCTTTCCCTTTGGGTCACATTGATCCAGGGATAATGTTTCTAATAAACAGCTCTTTTCCATTTAATCCTTATTCATTCTCTCCTAATACCAGTTAAGCCTATCAAAATCAAACAGATCTAAGCACATGATGCACAATTACATAATACTAAGTATACTTGCCTGGTCAACTTTTGAAATTATCTCATCAACACGTTGCTTAAAACCCTCTATTTCACCATTAGAATTTGCTGTTGCAACATTCCTCACCTCTGAAATCAATGCACCAAATGTTTCCATCTGACACAAAAGCACCAAATGCAATACAAATGTGTCACATTTTACCAAGTGATAGACAGTATTTTAAATGTGCATTCTGAATAGCATAGTGATATATATAAAGAGCGAGAATATGCAAACAACAAAAGGTAGTGAGCACTATTCTAGTTCCAGATAACAAAATTCTACCACTGGAAACAGCAAAAAAGTGAGTCAAAAGTCTACAGCCAAAGAAGTAAAAATCGCGAACTGAATCGTGAAATCGTATGATTCGAAAACCCCTTTTATTGTGCAAACCCTAATTAGCTGCTCACAAATGAACCCCTCTCTGTTTTTTGTCTTTACGGCGACCCAAAATGATTCGATATGGAGAAGGTGGCGGTTGATAGGAGAAGAAGCAAGAGTTTTTTTTATTTTCCAACAAAAACAATTCTAACTAGTTTTAATTTCATGACCCCTTACTTATCACGAAAAAAATAAAGGAACTAGGCGATCACGAACGATCGTGTGATCGTGACCTTCTCTGCTGCACGACGACATCCCCTCTGCTGGCGACCACCTCCCTTGGGCAAGCACCTCCGCTGCTGTGCGACCACCTCCCTTGGACGACCACCTCCGCTGTTGTTGGCGAAATAGAAGAAGAAGAAGAAGAAGATGCACAGAGGATGAAAGATTATTACCGTTAGAGACGACGTTAAGATGCAGCGGTGAGGTGAGAACTGGGAAGAGAGATGAGAAAGGCGGTGGGAGTTTTAGGGGTTGGATTTGAGGTTTTATATGATGGATTCCAAATGCGCTCAGGTTTTCTTCTAATAACATAAAACGCTCCATTTTGTATTTTTTTTTTTTCAACATTTTCTTAGAATATTTACCTTTTATTTTCATAATAAGCTTCACAACAAATAGTATTAAGAAACATTATTTATGGTTTGCTTACCAAAAAATCTCAATATAAAAAAATAAAGTTATGTTTTTTAAAAACAAAAAATATTTTCTTTAAACTAAATTTTTAAATTTTTTGTACTATAATGAATCTAAAAAATGAAAGATAATATATTTTTATATTATTTTATTTCTTATGTTCCTTTTTTTATCCAAATTAAAATAAACTTTGAGAAAGTCTTTTTTTTATTATTAAATAAGAGGTTATATGTTTTGGCTATTTGTCATCACATTTAACCATTTTGTTTTAACAAAGATAATAGCAAATAATTTTTTAATCGTAGACCTAAAATTGAGTTTTATTAATGAGTCAACCCTTATTTATACCAGTAATATCTTTGTAGTATGAAAAACAATCAATTATCCAGTTTTGAATATTCCAATTTTCAAATATCAAAATACGAATTATAGTTACCAAATGCTCTGAGAAAAAGATCAGATAATTAGTGGCTTTTATGTTTAATCGAATTATCCAGATATTAATCAACATTATTTTGGTTAAATAAATTTATATTATGTTATGACTTATGAATTTATATATGAAACTAGATTTGTTTCTTTATTTGTTGAGTTTTTTATGCATATAAATTATATATAGGAAATTTATGTATTGATGTAGGATCTTGATCCGATTTTATGATCCTCGATTTACGATCTTTCATCCCCCCTCCCGATCCTATGTAAAATCTCGATTTTAATAACCTTGCCTCCACGTTCTCATTCGAACCTGAGGAATCGTTTCTCCTTCTCCCTCCAAAATTTCGTTCATCCCTAAATTCTTCAGATTGGAGCTGTTGGATTCCAGCCTTGAGCTCCCTCAACTACCTAATAATCTCTGCCTGGTTAGCATCACTCGCATCCATTCGTTTCATCAACTCATCTTGTCCCATTTTTGTTCGGCGTAGCCTCTCTTCTAATCCTTCCATGATTCTTGTTCGCACCATAACCCAGCTCCGAGGTGGAGCTCCGATACCAAATTGTTAGAAATCAAATAATAAAACCAACAACAATGAATGATTCCTCTTTTATATTCCACTTCCAACAAACAGTAACATTCCAAGCCCAATTACGTCTCCATAGTGCTGATATGGCTCAGGTTACACATGAAAATATAAAGGAAATAAAGGAAAAAAAACAACAATTAATAAGAACAGGGTCCTTCGAGACGCCCTGAGGATCTCCAACAAATGCAACAGCATCCCTAATGACCACCCACCCCCTCACACCTCCACTACACACGTATTTAATCATTCTCTTGCACGTCATGCGTAACAAACTCCCCCAACAGACTTGCTGACTTAGCAATAGGCTTAGCATCTTTATTGGGTTGCTACTTACTCTTATTTCGGTCTCTAATATAAACTTTACTAAATTGGGCTTTGTGGAGTTGAGCCCTATTACAACCCTACTCCATGAACACAATTGTTGTTAGGATCAAAGTTAAATTGTAGGATCCTTATGCAATGAGCTCCCTCTTCTGTATTGAATCGTTTGTGGGATCACAGATGAGTGGGATAGGAGTAAAATCATGATTTTAATCATTAGATTGTTGATCCCAAACAAGACAAGCAGACCTGGATTTCCAGGTTGCAGCCGGATCCTCTTTTGACCTGGTTTTAAATTTCCTTGTTTTCCTTCATACACAACTCCATCTCCTTTGCTTCTCACTTCATCCACAACCCTAATTTATCTCTACTGCTGCCAACTGCAGCCACCCCACCTCCACCATGTGTCGCTGCCACCTGCACCTCTTTTGCTCTACGAAGTAGGAACTATAAACATTTGGTTAACAACTTTCTCTTCAGAAACTGTATTTTCTCTCCAATTTCCAATCTCCCTCTTCATCTATAGTAGTGTTTCTTTTCGTAGTTTTCCCATGTCTCCACCACTGCTCAGTGCTCAACCCTGGCAACCACATTCTTAACATGTTTTCCAAGGACCACCCTGCTAGATCAAGGTTGCATCCCCAAGACTGGACACACCCTAAAGTTTGACAGCCATGAGAGCCACGACATGCCAGCACAAATGACAAATGCATCTCGCATTTTTCTCTCTCCTCATTGCAGCTCTGCTGCGACACCATTACCAATCACTGTCACCACCACTCAACCCATCCTATTGCGCACAGAATATGTGGATTTGGGAGATGTATAAACATTCAATTAACAAAGCAAATGTATGTTTTCACTAATAAAATATGCTGAATGATTAAATACATGTTCCCTCAATATGTGTTCTAAGTAAGTCAACAACAAAGTAATGACAATAATGTGTCCAATACATAAATGTCAAACAAAATATATGTCAATCGCGACCACTGGAAGGCCTCCTCCTTGGCCTAATAGTCGGCCTAGCTCAGGAGTAGACATTGCCTCATTACTGACACCTCGGACTAGATGCAGCAATTGCTCAGTCATGGAGTATGCATATGTGCCTTCTGTGACCATCCTCATGTCAAACATGTGTTGAAGGCCCTCAGCAACCCGTTGGCACACATTCTAAAATTAAATTAAATTTAGTCAACCAATGCATTAAGAATAAATAAACAATGAATATAAAGCTTAAATAATTAAATTGCATGGTTATTACCACTGCATGAACTGGCCTCTGCTCATCCACATCGGTGTGTGACCCTGACTATGTGGGGGGATCCGTAGGATCATCATGTGTCTGGGCTGGTGCAGTCTGATGCACTGGTGGAATCTGGGAATAAGCCTCCTCATATCGAGATGGAGTCATGAATGGGTGGGAAATGCGGAAGAACCACCCCATATATGCAGCACCACATTGACCTAGATAATCAACCAAGTCTCCGACTGCCACAAGGTTCCCTGTGAAGTGGACCCACCTGTCTTGAACGTCTTCAATAGAGGGAACATCAAACACAGGCAGGGGTGGAATTTGTTGAACATACCCAAACTGTCTAAGTACCCTCTCAGGTAAATACCTAGTGATGTGAGGACCCCATCTAAGGAAACCAGAAAACAAACTAATGGCCTCAAACTCCCTGTGGGCACGATGCTCCCCATAAGGTGTCCAACAAATATCAGACGGTGTCAACCTATCTATATGTTTATGGTAGGTTGCCACCAGTAAGGCCTTCGCACTCGTCCACCGGCAAGCACAAGGTTGCCTCTCGTCATAGTGCTCGTTTGCAACCGCATTTCCAATCGTCATAGTGCTCATCTGCAACCACATTTCATATGAGAAAATTTCACTCATTTCAACTTATCTAAATGAACAACGGTAAATTTTTTTCTTCTTTTCTTTTTTTATTTCTACTCATTCCGAAAAACATCTTTCCTTCTCAACTTATATTTAACTTCTACCTATTTCTTTTTCCCTTATTTCCTCAATCTTTCATTTGTTATCCAAACAAATTGCAAGGAACAACTATTGAAAGCCACCTTCACGAGTAATAACGACCATAGGTACAAGATTGTGGGCCCAAGGGAAAAGAGTAGCCTTGCCTATGTAACATGAGAATTGTTGCATTGCAACCAACTTTCACGCACTCCTCAATTGCCTTTTCTTCAACCAGCTGTGATAATAATAATCCACCAACAAATACGTCCACTGCTAGACAAAAGGAAATGCAAAAAAACGTTAAAAACCAAAGGTTAGTATTATAAGTTGTTTTGATCTCAACCAATAAAAATAATTAAAAAGTCACATAATCTAAACATATAAAATTCTCTAGTAACTAAACAAATAGATATACTTAATAGAGTTCAAGTAAATAAGTTAATAAAAATACCTTACCAAAATCACCAAAAAATGGCCCATAAGATTCAAACTAGTTCATACTTAATAGAGTTCAAGTAAATAAGTTAATAAAAATAACTTATCAAAACCACCAAAAAATGGTCAATAAGATTCAAACTAGTCCAACCCTTCTGTCAAGAGCCACTTCATTGAAATTGAAATTTCATTTGTAACTAATAAAAAAAACATATTTTGAACATGCATTCAACTGTGTAAGACATCAAATAAAAAGCATACATGAAGTTATGGAGCACTTGCACGAAGCAGTAATATGCATATATCTAGGAAAGGAGTAAAAAGTTAAGCAGCTTCCCTATGTATGTATGTATGGTATTTAAGAGTATAGATGATACACGATTGTAACATAATATACAACCCAAATTGTCCCTTTGAAGAATTGAATTTCTCAAGTAGTCCATTGACTATTTTTCTAAATGAGTTAGTCAATGAAGTTGATTGGGATTTAAGAGTGTTCATTTTGCCTTCATGCAAGGTCACATGCACGCTACACAAACAAAGCAATCCACTATGTGCAGGGGAAGGAATTGAATAGAGCATGAACCAAAACCAGAGGAAACATGGAGTCATTTAAGATAACATAATGCAGTTCATATTTACAAACACACACACACACACACACACACACACACACATATATATATCACAGAAATGGCCAATGATTAATGAAAGATTGCAACGTTTTCATGTAAAAATGATTAAAAAAATTAGAAGCAAATCACCAAAAACTTCTCATTGGTGCTTCAAGATTCGAATGTACTGCGTCCAAGATCAGAATGAGCTTGTCGGCGGACCACTACCATCCCATTCTTGTCACAAGAATTGGGTTATTAGTTTTTCAATAGAAAGGAAAGTTAAGCGTTTTGGTTTCTTATTGTTTGTTAGCCTATTCCATTTTGACAAAAATTTCAAGATCCAAAACCCAAAAAAGGCAATACATGCCTGCCTTGTTGAAACCAAGACCAAAAGACGAGGAATCTGCTTAATGATTGCTTCAGAAGCTAAAAAGGCATGGTACATTTTAGCTAGTTTTTTGGTTGTAAGACAAAATGCCATCTGAAGAACACATTCATCACAGTTGTTAAAAAATTCATTAGAAACACGAACCTGCAACTCATATTCATCTCTTAGAAATGTACATGTTAAAATAAGAGAGTAATGATAAAAGAAAAGAGGGCAGAATCACACCCGACATGTGAAAAGAAAATCAATAAAAGCTCTAGTTAAAAGAGGAAACTCAATGAAGGGTAACTCAATGATTACAAATTGATGAAACCATTAAACACTTCAATTAGAAATATTAGAATGATTTAGCTGGTGTTAAAAATACTAGCATGCAAAAAAAAAACATATAAAACATGATAATAATAAGATTGATACGAAGTGTCAAACACAAATGAATCTACAATACTAATGTTGTTAGCAAGAAACAATATTCAAGTTGCCTTAATATTAGAAGGAAACTCATGAAATGCATAACTATGCACTGAACATGGAAAGTAATATGAATAAAGATACAAGTACAAACTTGATGCTATAAGGAAAACAGAGAAATAAAAATAGAAATCCACATAGTAGTTTGAAGAATAGAGCCAAAGGTGTCCAAGACGGTGAAGGCGACAAGAGGATGTTTGTGAACCAACTTAGCAAAACCCTAACCATCAAAACCTTGCTGTATATGTCAAGCCACTTCCCCAGCCCTGCAGCCATAATAGTCAGCGGTGTGTTCTAGGCTCCACTCGCTCTCGGAAGGTTCCGCAGGAAAGTGAAGAATAAAGTGCCCATCGTGATTCTCAACACTAGAATGGTCGTCTTCTTCATCAACAACACAGCGAGTCCCATGAACGTGGTTAGCGTGAGGAATGAACAATGATGGTGAAAGGAAGTGATGGGATTTGAAGGGAGAAAGAAAGAAACCTTAGGTTTTGTGGATGGTACAGGGGAAATGGGAGGGAACATTATGCACTTTGATAATGAGAGCATAAGGGTAAGAATTTCAAAAGTCTTTGAATATCAAGAATAAGAGTTACTAATTTCAAAGACGGCTTTGGAACTTCACCGTCTTTGATTTTTTTTTTAAATGAAAATACTTACAATACTTGATTTTTAATACGGTTATAACAAAATCGTCTTTGAACACTCACTATCTAAGACTGTTATAACAAAACCGTCTTTGAACATTCACTATGTAAGATGGTTATTATAAAACCGTCGTCGTATATTTTCTATTATTTACAAAATTGTCACGGCCTAACATTCTAAGACGATTTTTTAAGAACCATCTTAGAAGGTGTGACTTAAAAAACTAATTTTGTAGTAGTGGCATGATGAGATTCATCACCAGGAACACATAATAGTATTATATATATATATATATTGACATGTATGATGTTGTAGATTTTATATATTATATATATTGACGTCTACATACTTATAAGATGTAAATTTTTAATCAAAATTATAATGTTACGATGTTAAAAAATTGGTTATGTTTGGTAAGGTATTTATGTTAGTTTTTGTTCTTACCAAAATCTGGGGGTGGTACATGCTAGGGTGAGCGTGACTAAGATGAGTTTCATATCTTGTACGTCGGATGATGAGTCTACCTTGTTAAAAAGGGGAACTTGCCAAATAAAGGAAATGACTCTCTAATGCTCAAGTAGGTACATCAATTATGTAAAGAGAAAAGTATATAACTGAGCATATGTGTGCTCGAGTCTGTAGGTAGTTGTTGTGTGAATAAGTGTTGTGAAAGGTGAGATGAAACCTACATTTATAGCGTGGAGGAGGAGCCCCTAGTCCATGCTTGTCGGGGTTGTTACAGAGAGTAACAACTCTTATAGATAATTATTAACATGTAAATAAAGACTAACATATAATTGTAGGTTATAGATAATTAAGCTTACAAATAATGTGTACCTTATAAATAATATGTAGCTTGTAGATAATATGATGGTTTGTAGATAATTAAGTACTTGTCATTTGATATGGTGGTTGCAACATTATAAATAACATTTGAATAATAAAGCATTAAAGATAACTTGTGTTGTCCATCAACTAAGAGGGAGACATTCGTGCTCTTATAGAAAGGCTGACTTGGAGGGTTTACACGTGCACCAAAGCCCTACGTAGGTGGCCACGTGTATTTTGCAAACCCACCGTGGGGCTGCAGTAAAATTTACCCTGCAGCCTTACCTTTTTCTTTCTTCATCAATGGTCAATGCCCGATCTAACCTTAGACGCGTTACTCCTCTTGAAAACTCTATTCCTCCCTTGACAAATATGCCAGAAACATATACCCTTCAACAACTCCAAGCCCGCATAGTGGAGATAGAGTGATGTCACAAAAGGAACTCCGAAAGCTGAAGGTTGATCATGATCAGCTGGAGGCTCGAGTGAGATGCCTCAAGGTGATGAACATTCAGCTTGTACAACGATCAAACGTACTCAAGGGGAATCACACCCCCGACACACTATCAACCCTTAGAGCAGTCTCAGCTTATCACATGTATATTGTTCGGGAGGGCGGACAACTCGTAGACACCCATTTGTCAATCGCATCATGGAAGTCGACTTACCCCTAGGTTGGAAGTCACTCAACCTAGAATGGTATGATGACACCACTGATCCAAATGAACATTTGGATGCCTTTCTCACCCAGGCAAATCTATACACAAATGATGACGTAATCCTATGTCGTGTGTTCCCTACATCTCTTAAGGGAGCAGCCTTGACATGGCACGATGGACTTCCACCAACGTTCATCAACAGCTTCGACACCCTTGACATGGTACGATGGACTTTCAGTGCACAGTAGGTGACCCGTCGGTCTCATCAGATGACCTCTACTGCACTGGCTAGTCTGCGACAGACAGACAATGGACCTCTTTGGAGATTCATGGACAGATTGGGACGAATAGACTAGATTGATTGATTTTTAACCTACCATGATCATCATCATTAGAAGAGCCACAAAATTTGTGTGAGAAAAATAGAAGAACAAAGATGAAAGGAAGAAGAAAAATAAAGAACAATGAAGAACAATTGAGAGAAAAAGAAAGAAAAGATTTTAATTCTGAGAAATTATGTTTTTGTACATGTGTGTCTTGCGTGTGTCCTCAAATAACTTCTAGCTACACTAATATATAGTTATTGAATAGAATTAAGGGATCAGCTCTGATTAGGCTTATCTAAACTAACTAATTATGCTAATTACACCAATTAAAATCCAAACTCACAACCCAAAAGTCAAGTGCAGAGGTTTGGACATTGAAGCCTAATTCAACCCTCAAAACGGAAGAATTGACCCACACTTATCTCTGACAAAATTGTAGCTCTTTTCCTTAGCTTTCCAAGAACTACTCATATGATCCATTTGGAGTTCAGTAGAATCCTCTAGGTCCTGCACAAAGAAGATAGGTCAAGTAAGCACAAAATCTGAAAATAAGTAACAATTATCAATTAAGCCAAATTATTTGCCTAAGACCAAAACTTAGTTAAAGTGAGAAAATAAGAATTTAAGGGAAGTCAAATAAGCTAAGAAGAATAGAAAAACACTATATTAAAAATGCTCAATCAAGTTTTCCCACACTTTATCTTTTGCACTCTTGGGCAAAACTAAAAGAAAGACTAAGAGAAAAAATAATTAAACTAGAATAAACCACAAACTAAAAATAAAAATGTATAAACAAAACACACACATTTTTCAATGGATCCTAATAATGCACAAAAGTGAGAAAGATGGAAAATGGAAGAATGATATCAAGGTAACGAGCAATCCATGAATATATGATCACAAAGTGCAAAGTGAAAAAGTAGTCAAATTAAAATTAAGAATGTACCAAGGTGATAGAAATCTCTCAAAAAACAACACTCAACCTTATCAAATGTGTATGGATTTGTGTTTACACTCAAACACAACATGTAACTAGCACTTCCAAATATTGACAAGACTCTAATTCACTCAACTTGAAATACACATCCATCAAAAGATCAAAAGGGCTTTTATTGGTTTGTAATGTATGATTTAGGTAAGGACGAATGACAAAAATCCATTTAGGTTAAAACTAAGAGACAAGAAGGACAATGAGGAGTAAGCCAACAAGTAAAAATAGAGGTAAAAATAAAGAAACACGGGAGAGAATAACAAAATTAAAACAAAAAGAATTACAAGGATGAAAATGAACCACAACATACTTTTATTGCAAATTTTTTTCTTTTCTTGTACTTCTTTTTCTTTCCTTTTTGTTTAATTTTTTCTTTGAACTTTTACTTTTTATACTCTTTCTTTTCTTTTCTTCCATATCAACACAAAATAAAAATCTCCTACCTTTGTTTGAAACCCACTCCCAAAACAATTCCAAGGCCTGTTTTCTCTTTAAAGTTAGGATAACCTGGTTTTTCACTTTTTGGCTTGTAATGAGCTACACAAGAAAGAAAATGTTAAAGGCTCAAAAAGGGTGACAGGGAATATCAATGCAAAATAGGTTTATTGAGCTAGTGACTAAAATAAAGAATGTCTAAATCAACTCAATCAATGCATGTGCAAAAATGAATGACAAGAGAGAACAGACAAAACCTATATTAAATTATTACAAATTTAAAAAGTAATTTTGATGATAAATAATTCCAATGAAAAAGTATAAACTAATTTATGTTTTTTCATTGACTATAGGTGCTATCGAGTATTGAGGACAATTCTCCTTGAATAAAGCAAATCATTATGAATGGCAAAAAAAAAAAAAAAACACTTCGAATATTTAATGCAGCACATACTAAAGATTTTAACTCCAAACTATCAGTTAAGTTGTTATACTGTCTCGCTTCAATTGATTATTATGCTTGGAATTAACTAAATTATGTTTTGTTTGTAATTATTAAAAACTATCAATATTTTCCTCATAGGATTCAGAAGGGTCTTTACCAATTTTCTTGGGGTGCGAGACGAGCGAGCAAATCATCCAACACAATCATCGTGTAACAAGGGCTTTATTATGCTTCTTTTCGGCTCTTTTCACCCAAAAAAATATATTGGTCTAACCGGAAAAGTAGAAAGCCATGCCAATTGCCAAGTGCATAAAGATATCTATATCACTTTCTACGTGAAAAGATGCTTCTCCATGTAATTATTTTATCCATATTAGGAAGACATCATGGTCTCCAAATTAAACTTCCATCATCTTATATGCATGGAGGAGGTTAATTAAGGGTGCTAAATCCAGTTAGTTGGATCCTATCTGTAGCTTTCATCATGTCCTGATTTCTGTATAATCTTTCGTTAAGTAACACCTAATCATGTGATTCAAAGATTCTGGCACAATAGCACATTTCTTAATATAGATTTGTACATTCTTTAAACTCCCAATTAAAAGTAATGCAATCAAATAGCTTTATTTATAATATATAATAGGTGTGTAAAATCTAGAAAAATAATGACAGTTTTTACTATAAGTATATGTTTATGTACGTATATGTATATACTATTTTCTTATTCTTTCGTTCACTTATTTAAATAAAAAAACCTCATTTATTTTTTCTGATATTCGAATTCTCTTTTATTTTCCTCTCTTTCTATTATTTTTATCCCTTCTATTACTTTTTTGGGACAAACTAAGTGTAAGTGAAGCCTGCTTTAGTAATTGGCAGATATATAGTTAAACTATAATAATACTTTGTATACTATAGAAGAAGAAAAATAATGAACAAAAAGTTGAATTTTTATTTTTATTGTTTTTCCAATAAAGATACATTACTATTTATGCTTTTATCGTTTATTTTATTTCCTCTTATTCAGGTGGACCAAGAATGTGATTTATTGCTTATAAATACAGGAAAAGAAGTTGCTTAAATGGTTAAACTATAAAAAAAATGTGATTTTACTGCGTGTGAATTGAATATTAACAAATTATTCTTAGGGTTAAAAGGAAGGTGGTCCGTGACTTTCTAGAGAAGAAAAACATTACCATCCATTATCCAATAGCCATCAAACCTTTCAATGTAGGAAAAGCCTATCAATTATCATATGCTTGTTCTCTCTCCCCTTTTTTTAAGAAAAAAAGGGGTAAAAGTCATTATTATTCATTGACAATATTGGCATTGAAGAAATATTATTTTCCTCAAGTGAGACATAGTCATGCTCACATGCGTGTAATTTTGTAAATAAAATACAGCTTTTGGATTTTAATTAGGTTTAGATATTGACCATGTCAAAGGCAAAAAAAACTACATATCACTTTTCCAATTTCATCCTTCATTTCGTATCTGATTTTTGGCTTCCACTGATCAGGAGAAAAGATTCCAGGCATGTAAGTTTTTCGTCGTTTGGTTTAAGTAGCAGTAAAATAATTCAATTAATGTTATGTCACAACACAAGATTTTCCATTTTTGCTGTAAAGGATATATACCATGACGTTAGGTGAAGAAAAAGATACTCCAGACTAGGACCAAGTCACAAAATTAGATGGAAAGCTTGATAGCTGTTACAATATTATTTGAGGAAACTCTTGGATGGACACATATCAAATGTGAGTTGTTAAACACAACCATACAAAGAGTTATAATACATTAAAATTTTAAAATATAAAATAAAATAATAAATAGTATTCAATTAATTAATTCTTATCGGGTCCTCTTCATCTTCTTTCATCTCAAAAGACAAATAATCTATATAATATTTTTTTTTTCTGACGAACACAAGTGTGATGAAAGGATTTAATTCCCTCTTGAAGTTGTTTGGTACTGCAGAAAACTTAACTCAGGTCCTTCTCATGGAGTCACATGCATTGCATCTTCATCTACATTCTCTTTCACTGCTCACCCCTTCCTCTTTTTTCCTTCTCTCTTTCCCTTTTTTTTTTTAATCGGCAAATCCTTCTCTCTTGTTTCAATTCCCCTTTCCAAAATGTTATTGGTTCTCTTGTGTGGATTGAAGACCCAAAAATGTTTTCAATTAATGGATAAGAATAAAAACCAAATGGAAAGAATTATGAAACTATCAACGAAAAAAAAAATGCTCCAAGATTCGAATTTGCGTTCGGCAACTTTTTTATTTTTTTTATTATAAAAACCACCAATTGAAAGCATTCTATCTTTAATAACCCCAAAAGTATTAAACAGATCAATCCCTTTTTTTACTTTTGAATTTGTGTACAAGCTAATTTGTTGAGTTTCTGCAATGTGAGAATCAAAATGGAGATGAAGAAAATTTAAGAGGGGAAGAATTTGACGGAAAAAATATAAGGAAAATAACAATAAAAGTCGAAAGTAAGAATTGATGTGTTTTCAGGTTGTGTTTATACTTTTATGCTTTAAATTTTTAGTGTTTTCCTCTAGTTGAAGAAGATAAGGCCAGGGACGGACGCCACGTAACTATAAAGTTATAAATTAGACTTGAGTTTTTGTTTTCTATGTTATATTTTAAAATTTTAATGTGTTGTCACTCTCTGATTGATTCTGTCTAACACTTCATATTTAAGTATGTGTCCAGACAAGTGTTTCTCATACGATTTTATCCTAGAAACTTTGAATTAGTAAACTTCAGTCTGACCTGTTTGTAAGCATATGGTATATGATGATATGAACAAGACCAAAACAACTACTAATACGAATTGTAGTGCCAACTATGACTTTTTTTTTGGTGCATAAAGTGTTGTGCCAATTATGATTGCATAAACCCATGTTACTTGTAATTAAACATTTTGTTACCCCTTGACCCATATAATCGAACTTTTTGTTAAAAGAAAAACTAAAACATTAACGACTTATAAAAAAAAAGGTTTGAATTACATCTTTAGTCTACATCTTGCAATGATTTTTCTATATATCCCCTATCCAAATTTAGGTGTCTTTCATTTATTTCTAATGAAGTAATATTTTTCTGAACTTGCTTTTGTTCTTGTATATTGTGACATACGAGGCCCTTACCATCACCCTACACACATGATTGGTAAGCAATATTTTTTCACAATTATCATAACATAAATTTGAGGTCACTTACTAAAAAATTTCTTTAGTTTTGTCGAGACTAACTACAACAGAAAGACAAACACAAATAACCAATTTCTTCCTAACTAAACAGACTATAAAACAATTGTATAGTTTTGCTTATTATTTTACTTTCTTTTCTTTTTAGGACACACCCTTATTTCACTAGAGCAATTTCTTTAGGTTAAGTTTAATAATTTTGCGTGTAGATTTAAAAGAAATAATTAAAAAAAGAACAAACATGGAGAAACCAGTTTGCAATTTTAAGTACAGTATATATAACTACATTTCTAAAAAGTCTCAAGCAGAGGCCCCAACCAGCCAAAAACTAATAATCGTCGTGGTTCCTCGGTCCCATCAAAAACTTTATAAATTAAAATGAAAAAGAAAACATTTTCCAAGTGTCATAACCCCACGCAATGATCCAGAAGAATCCAACCAAATAAGTGAAATGATTATTATATACACTAAATGTGGTTGGTGCGGTTCCACAGTTTTTTTTTAAATCAGTATAAGAAAAAAATAAGAAAAGTGTAAAAGAAAAAAAATAGTTTATATATATATATAATTTACATACCTTTTTATTATACTACTAGTACATTACATATTCAAATAAATGAAACAATAATAATAACATAATTCGAACCCAAAAAAATATTAATTCAATCAAAAAATTAAATAAGTAGTGCAACGCCTGAAGGTAGTTAAACGACAAACCTGCGGCGTCTTCAGTTATCCGTCATCTCAAAACGCAGCCCTATCCGATCTGTTTTTATAATTTTTAAAAAGACACAGAAAATGATTTTACGTATTTTGTTAATCAAATAAATCAATAACTGTCATTATTACAGTCAAATAACCTTGTCAAAGTCAAACAACTTCCAAGTGAATTCAAACTCAACTTTTTTCCAAAGTCATCATCACCTATCTAATACTATCTATCTACCTTCTTCTCTCTCTCTCTCTCTCTCTCTCTCTCTCTTTTTTTTTTTTCTGTTAGCCGGAGAAGTCACCGGCGGCATGGGGAACTGCAACGCTTGCTTTCGAGTCGATGACGTGGCAGACTCAAACCGAGGCAAAAAGAATAGGAAAACCAAACCGAACCCGTACGCGGAGGAGGAGATACGCTCCGGCGTTCCGATCCGCGTGCTGAAGGACGTGACGTCACGGAGCCTCATCGGCGACAAGTACTTGATAGGTCGGGAGCTAGGTCGTGGGGAATTCGGGATAACTTACCTCTCCACGGACCGCGAAACGAAGCAGGAGCTCGCGTGCAAGTCGATCTCGAAGCGGAAGCTGAGAACCGCGATCGACGTGGAGGACGTGCGGCGAGAGGTGGCGATCATGTCGATGCTTCCGGAGCACGCTAACGTTGTGAAGTTGAAGGCGACTTACGAGGACGAAGACAACGTTCATCTCGTTATGGAGCTCTGCGCCGGCGGGGAGCTCTTCGACCGGATCGTCGCGCGGGGGCACTACAGCGAGCGTGCTGCCGCGAACGTGGCGAGGACCATTGTTGAGGTAGTTAGAATGTGTCACGCCAATGGTGTTATGCATCGAGACCTTAAGCCTGAGAATTTTCTCTTTGCCAATAAGAAGGAGAATTCTGTTCTCAAGGTTATTGACTTTGGGCTCTCCGTGTTTTTCAAGCCAGGTATGTGAGAGTGAGGGACTGAGTTTCTTTGTTTCTTCATTTATTTTTTCTTTTTCTGTTTAAGTCTATAGAAGTTAGTCCTTTTATTCATGTCATGGTTTTAAATTGCGGTTGTGGTGAGTCAGAAAACTTTTATATTACGGAAAAATGCGGCTGTGGTTGCATTGTAGTGTGTTAAAAGACCTTGACATTGCGTCCTCAATTGTGATTGCGGGACGCTATTTAAAACCATGATTCAAATCTTAAACTAGACAGCTGATTAAGTTAGAATGAGTTCATGAGTATTCAGTTTCTTTATTTGGATTTGGTGAAGTGTACTTATGTTTTATTTTAATGAATGAACAGGGGAGAGATTTTCGGAGATTGTGGGAAGTCCTTACTACATGGCGCCGGAGGTATTGAAAAGGAATTATGGGCCAGAGGTGGATGTGTGGAGTGCTGGGGTGATTCTTTATATTTTGTTGTGTGGAGTTCCTCCGTTTTGGGCAGGTAGGTGTTGAGTTTGTGTGTGTTTTGGGTGAGTTGTGGAGCTGTTTGAATTTTAGTGAGATGTTTTGTTTTGGTTTGATTTGGTGTAGAGGACGAACGAGGGGTGGCTTTGGCAATATTGAGGGGAGTGATTGACTTCAAGAGAGAACCGTGGCCTCAGATTTCAGATAGTGCTAAGAGTCTTGTGCGCCAGATGTTGGAGCATGATCCTAAGAAGCGCTTGACGGCTGAACAGGTGCTTGGTAAGTACTCCTGTTTGTGCAGTAGGATGGGATCACAATGTTTAAGCATCTCAAAATTTCCATGTTGTATTGTTTCAGAATGGACCCTTTGCTTCATTAACTACCCTCTCCTTAAAAAGAAAAAGAACAATTTTTTGCATATTTGATTCCCTACAATATTTGAATACCTAATGTAGAAAGTGATGCTAAATATTTACCATCCTTGTTTACGGTTGCAGAGCATTCCTGGTTACAAAATGCAAAGAAAGCTTCAAATGTTCCATTAGGAGATATTGTGAGAACAAGGCTTAAGCAATTCTCTGTGATGAATAGATTCAAAAAGAGAGCGCTTCGGGTTAGCATCTATTATGGTTTATGTATTATTGTTAACTCAAGTTCTGTATATAATGGAGGTAATAAGGAAGTTGGAATGTTGGTTATTTGGATTTCTTTGAATGAATGCTACAGGTGATTGCAGAGCATTTGTCTGTTGAAGAGGTAGAAATAATCAAAGACATGTTTACATTGATGGACACAGACAAAGATGGCAAAGTAACATATGAGGAGCTGAAGGTTGGGTTACGGAAGGTTGGTTCACAATTGGCTGAGCCAGAGATAAAGATGCTGATGGAAGTGGTAGGCTTCTTAAACTTTACACCATTTATAATGTAATTGCTCATTATAATTTCACTTCTTTTATTCTCACCGCTTTTATTAGACAATCGGATGGAGCTTTTTGAAACCATTTTCTGTTGCATGATTTCTTGGAATAGTATGCAATTTTATGATGAACATGAATACATGATGTTGCACCCTCCAGAAATGAAGATTTTCCTACTGTCGTTGATGTGTGCAAGACAAATGTGTCCTAACTGGTTGTGGACTCTGTTGGATTACATAATGTAGTGTTAGATGCCAAATTTAATGCGTGATTATTTTTTGGTGTAAATAATCATAAAATTATACTCATGGAAATTTGTTTTGTGGTAGTATTTGCTTTTCAAAAAATGATGTTTGAGGTTCTTTCAATTTTTATGTGAAGATTTTCTGAAGCCTTAGCTTGATGAAAATGTTGTGTGTGAGAGAGTATCCTACCCCCCCCCCCCAAAAAAAAAAATTTGCATAAACGAGTCAGTGAAATCCACTGTCCTCTGATGTTATATTTATATTACCTAGTAATATGGTAGTACAAGGTCAAATGAAAATGAAGTGAGGAAGCTATGCTATACTTATCTATACACATATCTCAACTGAAAACAGCACCAATTTACTAGATGCTCCTCACTTTGCTCTAAGGCTGATGTAACCTCTTATTCTTATTGACTTATACTGCTTCACATACACCAATTTTTATTTGAATTGAGCTTTATTTATCTAAAAGGATAGAATAAATTAAATTGTCATTCAAGCCATGATTTGTAACAACAAATTTGTGATTCAAGGATGGTTTTTTTGCTGTCAAATGCTTAGGCTGATGTTGATGGGAATGGAGTACTCGACTATGGAGAGTTTGTAGCCGTGACAATTCACTTGCAAAGAATGGAGAATGATGTGCATTTCCGCAAAGCATTCATGTATTTTGACAAAGATGGGAGTGGGTATATCGAGTTAGGTGAGCTAGAGAAAGCATTAACAGATGAGTCGGGAGATACTGATACTGCTGTATTGAATGACATCATGCGTGAAGTTGACACTGACAGGGTTTGGCAATCTTGCTCATAACTCATTGTTTTATTATCCATTTGGCAGGTTCTATACTTCTTATTGACACTGCCAATGCAACGTAAACAAAAGCATATATGCTTGCATTACTCATAAAATTTGATTGATATAATAATCATGTTACATCTCGTATACACCCATGTTTTCCTCAAGTCCTTAAAACGATTTTCTATTTTTCTGTGTTCACAGGATGGTCGCATCAGTTATGAAGAGTTTGTGGCCATGATGAAAACTGGAACTGACTGGAGAAAAGCATCTAGGCAGTATTCAAGGGAGAGATTCAAGAGCTTGAGCATAAATTTGATGAAGGATGGCTCACTTCAGCTTCATGATGATATTAGTGGTCAAGCTGTAGTGGTTTGAGTCCGAAATTGTAATCTTAGTGCTCACTCAGTTTCTCATCTTCCTTCACCACTTAATATGCTTGAAAACATGGTTTCTTTACTCTCCTTGAAAGCAAGCAAGTTTAGTGTTGGAGCATTTTGAAGTATACTGATTTACCTTGGGTTTGAGTTGGGTTGCTTAGGTTTTCGATTGGATGTTAGATGCCTGAAGCTTGAAGCATGCGTTGGAGGGTTTTGCATACTAAAGTCGTTTTTTAGCTTGTCAGCATAAGTTGCGCGGGCACATGCTGCAGGCCTCAAAATGTCACATATTCTTTGAATATGTTTGTCGTGTTCGTGTTTGATAATCTCATTGATAAATGTGATTTTTCTAACTTATGGGGAAAAAAACAGTTGGGGTTTGTCTCATTGGCGGTGTGAACTTCTGAGAATGTAAAGTACCTGTAAAAGCAATTCAAAGTTAAAAATATAGATATCTTGTGCCCAGTTTTTTTTAATTGACTTTAATCTTTATGTATATGTTTGGTGTAATGCATTTTAATTAAATTCAAATAAATTACTCCTACGGTCCTACCACTATTTTCACGCACGGACTCCACCACTTCAGTCTTTGAAAATGATGAGCGGTAGATGCATCAATAACCACTCCACTTCAGTTCTTGTATGCATTTTAGCAACAACCTTTACATGTTTAATATATAACTTCATAATTAATATATATCTTTTTGATTTGGCCGATCAAAAAAGAAAAACCTTTACATGTTTAATTCGTTTAACCAATTTGCTTTGGACATCAAGAGAGTATAAAAAAATGTGGGTATTCCTTAGAGTGCCTGTTATATAACTAACTTGTTTCAACTTTCCATAGAGAGGGCATTGTTGGTTATTGGTTATGACAAGAGAGGGCATTCCAAAATTATTATCCTGAAGAGTTTGCATTGTTGGTGTTGATGAAAGGGATTGTTGAATGGGAGCACTGTGATGAAGAAGGCCTAACTGGTTTGACGTTGAAGTTTGGGTCCTGACTAGTCAATGACGTGGTCGTCACGGCTGGGAGTGAGGGCAACTTCGGGTGTTTGGTTATGAGTATTAACCACAGTGATGATGATAAGAACATTTATCAGTTCATACACCTGGGCGTCAAAATGATCAAATTGTTCACGGGATCTGCTTTATGTTGGTGAGGGAGACTGAGAATTGAACATGTTTGATTTACAAATATAAAATTAAGTTCGAGAAAAAGCAAATATTTATTTTATTTTTATCAGTTGAATTTGTATTAATATACACATTATAATATTTTTAACTACGAATCAAACATGCAGGAAGAAGTTGGTCCAACAAGAAGACAAATACATGGCAGCACCTACACTCGATGCCCAAGTCAATATGTGTAGCATAGTGACAATATTGAGAGAACATTGTGTGGTCTACTTGGTAATGTAGAATGTAATGTATTTATAGTCCTCAAATGCAAATGAGTCACAGCTATGTCAATGTCATCCAATTATATAGTCATGAGATAATTCTAATAGAGATTAGAACAAGTCCTTTTCATCGCTGAATATTTCGGAATCCTTGACGTGAGAGTGTGAGCCAGTGATAAAAATTCTATGCTTTCTAGCGTAAAAATAATAACCTGTGATGTAGACTTTGGTGCATAAGGTCTCAATTTGATTTCTCAATCATAGAATGGATTTAAACATCTAACAGACTAAGACTATGTTGAATTTGTTATGATACATGCATTTTTTTTATATCGACAAATTTAGATAAATTGAATATCAAGATATTGTCATGACAAAGACATGTCTCAAAATTCATTGAATGCTTACAAATTATCCATCAACAAGATTCTCACATTGACAGTGAAATTGAACTCACATCCTTTGAACTATGAATCCGTTCCTTACCAATTGAACCCATCTTTTTTAAGAATATGTCTATTTGATTCAAACCTTCAATAAACCTCTCGTATAAAAAAAACAATAAGTTATTGAACAAAATGGCCTTGGTCTTTGGAATTATAAGAAGTCAAGTCCTTAGTTTTGAACCTTTTTTTTTCCTAATTATATATGATTTGTAGGGAGTTATGTGTATTTTAGCGAATTGAACTTTTTATTTTTTAATATATAATCAGTCATTACTGTTTTGAAAAGGTTTTTTCAAATTTTGCCACATATAAAGAAATTAGTTGTTTTCTTTTTTAATTATTATCATTGATATAAAGAACATAGTTGTTGCATCAAACCTTACGTCTTGGACGTGAAGTCCAAAATGGCCCAAGGATTAGGCCCAGCATATTTTAAAGCCCAAATGTGGTAAATCAACTATGGTGCCCGTTGTGAAGTGCTAGACCAAATGACCCAAAAGCTCCTTATTTGACTACATTTGGATTTCCGTCAACAAAGACCGAGGTACAAATCCTCCTTGAATGCAGTATAAGTAATTAAATTAAATTAATAAAATATGGAACTAAAAAATATATAAATATTAATAAATGAAAAGTTTAAATAATTTTTATTTATGACTAAATGTTAAAGAAATAAAAAAATACATAAATTTAATAATAACAAAAAGTACAAGACATTAATTTAAAAAATAAATAAATTTTATTATTTTTGTGATTGTTAATGATCATTTTTTTTTCATACATTCTTTCTCTTTTTTTCTCTTTTCCCTCTTTACATGTTACTTTTTTCTTCTTCTTTTTTTTTTCTCCTCCCTCCCTCTTCTCTTTAGGCCGCTTTTTCTTTCTTCTTTCTCCTCCTCTCTCTTTCCTCTCTTCATGCCATTTTTTCTTCCTTTTTCTTCTTTTTTCTCCTCCCTCTCTCCTCTCAGAGACTACACACCTTCCCCTTCTTCCACCATCGCAACCCTCCACCTTCCCTTCCCCCTTCCCCTACGCCACGAGCTCCCCTTCGCTAGTATGTCTTTTTTTTCTTTTTTGATCTGTTTTGCTTTCTTTCTTCTTTTACAACTACTAGCTCTTCATTTCCTTTTCGATTTTTTTTTCCTTCTATTGGTAGGAAGAGAGAAGAAAAAAATTAATTTTTTTAAATACTGTACAGATCTTCAGGATTTTTCTACAAAAACTCATTTTTCATGTTAAAAATCTGTTTACCCCCTTATTCAAGATCTGACACTAAAGATGATTTTAGCTGCCTAAGATTTTCTTAATATTTTTTAATAATCATATATATTTTTTGTTTGAGGTAATCCTATTTGAGGTAGGTAGGATCATCATAAACGAAAAAGTTCTTCCTATGAATATATTTAACTCATGCATATCTAGGACTAGAATTAAAATTATTGGTTAAGCTGAAACTCACGCCACTTAAAGTACACACTTAATGGTTAATATTTTCCTATTATTATATTTTACATAATATATTATCATATCTATATCCCACTTTAAAAAATAATGATCATATATACCTAATATTCTCCAATCTCTATGTACTTATGCAGCATAAATTAACGCTAGCAACGTGTTATAACCAGTTGCTAAAGCTACCTAATAAGAGTACTGGACCTACTGGTATAACTCAAACTCTCTACATGAGCTACTGAATTGCTCGTTGCTACTTGCCTAACCACCTATCTAACTCGAGCAGCATAAATTCATTACATCTGGATAAGACATGTCAGGATGTCCCTTAAGGTACCCCACTTTCAAATGTAAACAATTTAAGATAAGATATTTGAGAATAATTAATGGCATCTCCCTCCTGAAAATGTACTTTCGTTCTATTTATCATTCATACTCACTGCGAACCCATTTGATCTACTTAGCACTTTCATTCTACATAGCACTCTAATCACGTATAACTCATTTGGTCTACTACGAAAATAAGTTTCATCGTAACATATTTTTAAAATAAGATTGTAATTGAAATTATTTTATTATGAAAGAAGTGATAAAATGAGGAGACATTCCCAATACTACCGACTAGGACATTAATTGCATGTTGGGACAGTTGAAAGAGACACACTTAAAAGATTATTCTATAAACCTGAATTGTAAGGGTTCCTCATAATTTTAATTTTCTCTATTTAAATATGACATCTCCAAGCTAATTTAGTTCTAAGAACAATTCACACGTATCTTCAACTACACAAGATGTAGTTTTGTCATTTAAGTATTCGGTATCATAGTCAAAATGCGTTTAATATGACAATGAATAAAAGTTAGATCGATTATAGTCTATGACTGACATATATTAGCGAACTCACCTTTCCAACAGGCTACTAGTAGTCAAAGTTTGGATGGCTAGAAATTGATATTTTGGCATTGCTCAACCTCAAAGCATGCAAAGTCATGTTACTAATTTGATTGATTCCTGGTTCGGATCGCCAACAAAAAATTCTCAATATTCCGACAATGTAATCTCTTCCCATTCATGCCCACTTTCAGCTTTCAGCTTTCAGCTGTCACCTTTTGGTTGATCATTTCCTGTGGGCTTTTGTTTTGTCGTTTACTTTCGTATATAGTTTGATGTGTAATGTGTTTATCTAATCTAAAGTATTGCCACAACCAGAAATATATCATATATGTAAGCCATAAAGTAATTGACTCATGAAACATGTATATAACAACAGGAATTTAAACCTCGAAATATTTCATGACTTGGGAAGGGCCAATTATTGGATCAACCCAAATATGATTGGTTCTCCTTAATTTTTAGAAAGTTATTTGTTCTTCTCTCCATCTAACTATGCATCTATGTATGCGTAAGAGATGGAAATCAATCTTGTTTTACTTCTGAAAAGTTGATAACACTTCCTTCTTTTCTTACGAGTTGGAGCAAACGTAGAGAGATTGTACTTTAAATCATTTCACAATGCTTAAAATGTCATAATGGCAAACGTGTAAAGTATGATAAAGTAGATGAGAATCTGGACAATTTGATAAGGAAAGTACGCCTACGATTTCACTTGCAAAAGCAATTCTTTTTTGTGTATATTCTCCCTCCAATGAAATCATTTTGCTATAGAACGATTCCTTTTTACGATGGAAACCCAACGATTATTGTACTAATGTCGAAGCTTCTTTTTTGTCAATTAATCTCCATTTCATTTAAGTTATTGTTTTCACATAATTTCCTTTTATGGTATATGAAAAATTAGTGGTGACAAAATAAATTAAATCGCTTACAATTTAGTTCCCTAAACCATTATCATATAATAGTGGGGGTTTTATCCGATATTTCCCCCTTGTCATGAACAAAGAAACATCAATGTCCTACACAGGAAGGGAGCCAGGATTTTTATGGAAGAGGATCAATATAAAAAAAAATATGACTTACAAAAGAGTATTTAAAATTTTACACGCATGATATTTATAAAACTTTTAAGATATAACTAAATGTTTTTTAGAAGCAAAATAAATATATAATTGTGTTAAGCACAAGAGAGATACTATTCACCAAGTGCAATTAACACATAAGGGCCAAAGACCATTATCAAAAGAAGAAGAAACTAAAAAAATCAATTAAATCAAGTGAAAAGAAATTTTTATAGTCAAATCATATTCAAAAAATAATAATTCAAAAATAGATAATTGAGTCACATGAAAAATAAGTAAAAAATATTTGGATTAATAAATCACACTTGATAAATACTTAGTTAACTAAGTATAAATGAATCACCACGACTGTACCCTAATATTATGTAATGTTGTTGCATGTTGTATTTGTTAAGTAGTCATTATAATTCTTAACTAAAAAAAATTTATACCATTTCCTCCTTAATTTGGTGATTAATACAAGTTGCAATAAAATTAAAGTTGGTTTGGGTTGAGTTTCACAAAATTCATAATCTAATCAATCAAATTTAAATAGGTTGATTTGAGTCGATTTTCTAAAAAGAAAATTAAGCCCAACCCAAAGCAATTTGTTTATAAACAATTTGTGTTGGGTTAGGTGAACGGGTCAAAACATGTACTTTCATTTATTATTTTTAAAATTTAATATTTTTTATAAGCTAAAAATTTTATTAAATGAAATACCGAATACATTATTTATAACTATTATGTTTAGTCAAATGGTGAAAGAAAATATCAAGGGAGGACTTGCATTATTGTTATCGTCATCACATAAATTAACATAATATGATAAACATTGTTTAAAAATTGAAATATAATAAACAAGTTCAAGAATCACACCTACTAACCCTAAAAGTCCAAAAACTAAAACTATCACAACATAGTTTAAAAATTCCAATATTTTCAAGTAGTCAAATGAACCGTGCAACTGAAACTTTAACTAAATTTAAAATAGTTTGAAACAAATTAAAAAACAAATTAGATGACTGAGTGAAATTATAAGAATTGAGAAAAGAAAAGATAGTCTCACTCTTAGTTACTATGTATGGTAATAATAATAATTGATTTTCTTAAATTAAAAATATATATTATATATAAAAAGAGATAACAATAAATTAATACAATTAACATGTCAATGGATTAGGTTAATCGATGAATACATCAATATATTAAAACTCATAACCTAATTCAAAATTCAACAATTTAAATGGATCGAATTTGACCCCAAAAAAAAAAAAAGTACCAAATTCAAATTATTTGAATTGATTGAGGCGAATTTGGATAAGTTATTTGCTTGCCTTCCAATGAACTTAACCGAAAAGTTGGAAATTTGCTTGAATTTTTGCTTTCAAATATTCTAAATAAAATCAAACTCAGAATTGCTATTATGGATAAAAGTTATTCTAGGAATAATAGGGTGATCTTCCGCTCACATGACGAAAAGGTTTGATACCTTGGATGTCGACTTGTGCCATTCATAGTTGAGTTTGTGCGATTCGTAATTATGAAATAGTCATTATTACTCCTTTATTTCCTGTTATTTGTGTTTCTAACTTTTTTCTCTTTTCCATTAATTCGCCATCCTCTTCATGCTAATCTTTGTCCATTCCTCTTGGTTCGGCTTTCCAGTTTTGGAACTCATTATAATGTTCAAAAGAATCAATAAGAGTATAACAATCTCAGCAGTTTTATTTTATTATAATTATAAAAATAACGTATCAACAGGTTTTTATGTTGTTGGAGCATCAGTGGGAAAATAAAGTCCTTTTGCAGCAAACTGGAATCATTTTATATCTCTTTTTTTTCTTCTTCAAAATTACTATTATATTACTCACCATATTTATTCTATTTTATTTGTATTATTTCTTCTTTGTCTAAATATACATATTGATTCATGTTTTTTTAGAGAATCGAGTCTTCGACTTGCCTAATATGCAATAAAACTGTTGAGAAAATTTAAATATAAACAAGCTTGATGTGAACAATAATTAATAAACAAAGTTAATTTTTTTAAGGAGAAAAATATATATATTTTTTAATTATAAGTAGTAAAACTCTTTCATTTAGAATTTAACGTAGCTATATGTTCAATCATCAAACTTGACTTACACGTGACAGAACAAATTTTATATTATTATTATTATTAAAGCTTGAGTGCAATTTCTTAGTTATTTTTATTAAATGTTAGAATTCTATCTTACTAATCAACACTAACTTTAATCAATATTTATATTGGTTTGGTGTGAACTAAGATCTCCTTAATTAAAAGTGAATATTAATCCATCAAAATTCATTTAAAGAATTTATCTCTTAACAGATTTTTTTTCCAAACACACAAATCAAAGATTATGTTCTTAATCATATACTTAAAACAGATTATCTATCACGACACACTTTTATTTGTATTGGTTTTTATCTTGTGAGTCATACTACTATTTCATTGATAGCTTTGGTCATCTAGATTCTAGGGAACGAAACATTCGGGTGCCAGCCTCAACGTGTCGCGCGTGTGACATATGGTAAGCAAGTATTAAATGTTAGATGTAACGTGATTTGAATAATGGGTCCTAAGACAGGCTAGAATGCTAGATATAGGTCCCTCTATGGCTGTATACAAACAAGGCATTGTGCTCGATCACATTGACTCCGAAACAGTGAAAAAAACATGAAGATGAAGGAAGACAAAATTATGTGTATTTTTCTTTACAATTATTTTAGATATTGTATTTTTATTAGGGTTAAGTTTTTAAGAATTGTTAGATAATTTTTATTATTATTTTTTTCCTAAACGGGTCCTAATATAAATTGTAAAACGTATAAATTATAGAAGTTATTATATATATATATATATTATAAGTAGCCACAGTTCTTTATTATAAAAGTCTACATTAAACAAGTACAACATTTTTTCATAAACCAGCTTAGTCCTTCTATTACATAGTCAATATTAGAGTACTCCAACTATTATTATTTATTTACAAAATTCACAACTCATCCTTTTTTTTTCTTTTAAACATTTCCTCCAGTGCTATCATCTTCACTGATCACAATTATAGGATCCATGGCTGGATTAGGATACACAGGAGCAAATTGTAAGAAGGGGTCGTGTGGATTAAACTCCTCACTAGAGATAGAGAAAGTAAAGTGAGCTCCAAAGTAAATGTGGGCACGCAGGACGGGCTGCATAGTTATTACATAGCAGTTTCTGTCTTCATCTAAATACCAGGCTATGTCCAGTGCATCAAGGAATAGTATGATTGATGTCATCTAAAGTAAAACATGGAACAAATCTAGTGATAAATAAAATTTTTCAGTAGGCAAAACTAAACCATCAAATAAATTAGTACGTTAGTAAATCATCGATATAACCAAATAAGTCCATATAAGAAATTATGCAACTTTATGAATGCATGAAATGAATTTCCCCCCAGGGTGCACATGGCCTCTACATATCGTACTGTATGTAACTACACCTCGTAATAGATATAGATGTTGCGACCGTCTTACGCAAACATGCATGATTTATTCCATGTATTTGCACCTGGTCACTACATATCATACTGTATGTAATATCAACTATCGTTTCACAAATCTTGTACTGGACTTGGAAACAATAATCAACATATAATCACATAACATCTTATGTATCAAAAATATGGTTAGACTATGTCCGGGTTTAAATAGCTGAAATGGTTGCGTCCGGGTTCAAATGGCTAAAATGGCTATGTCCGGGGTTCAAATAGCTGAAATGACTATGTCTGGGTTCAAATAGTTGAAAATGGCTATGTCCGGGTTCAAATGGCTTATATGGCTATGTTCGGGTTCAAATGGCTGATATGGCTATGTCTGAGTTCAAATGGCTAATATGGCTATGTTGGGGTTCAAATAGTTGATATGACTATGTCCGAGTTCAAATGGCTGAAATGGCTATGTCCGTGTTCAAATGGCTGAAATGGCTATGTCTGGGTTCAAATGTCTGATATAGCTATGTCCGGGTTCAAATGGTTGATATGGCTATGTCTGGGTTTAAATAGCTGAAATGGCTATGTCTGAGTTCAAATGGCTGAAATGGCTATGTTTGGCTTCAAATGGTTGATATGGCTATGTCCGGGTTCAAATAGCTGAAATGGCTATGTCCGAGTTCAAATAGTTGATTTGCAGTAAAATAATACAAAACAGTCTGAATTTCACCAGAATCACCTCAAAAAAATCATCAAATATATTTCCAAACATTACTAATATTTTAGCCTATAAATCATCACCTATACTATGATTTAAATTAACGTTTTCCCATCATTAATTAAAATTCCAACCTAAAATAAGAGCCATAATTCTATATATTTAAGCATGTAAATTAGTCAAATAAATTTCTAACTAAGGATTGAAACCTAGCCTACCTCAAGAGAGTTTGATGTTTGAAGAGAAATAGAGTAAAGGTCTTCTTCTTCCTTACAAAATTTCTCTAAGGAGTAATGTCTTAAAAGAAGAAAGTGGTTGATGATTGAAGTGGTGGAAAAAGGCACGGTTAAGAGAAATAGAAAAACATTGTGCAAGAAACTAGTAGTAGATAGATTTTGAAGGTTGAGTTTACATCCAGAATTTTCTTGGATGTTAAGGCTTATTTATATTGATTGATTTAGTTAGGATGGAAGGTAATTGGTTAGAAAGAAACTTTAGTTAGTAGTTAATTCAGTTCTAAATTAACTAAGTCATCATAATTTAAGAAAATATCTAGATTTTCTTCATTTAATCATCATTACAAATATTCTCTTCATTAATGCATGTCATCAACGTGGAAGACTGCTTAAGACTTGATTTTGGTTATTTGTTCCCCCTAATGCCACATGAACATCCTAAAAGATTATTCAAAAGATTTGGACTCAGCTTATCTCACTCATTGACTTTACCTTGACTCAAATATTCCAAAAAAATATTTATGTTGCTGAAGACTTAAGAACATTCATGCACATTTGGATTTATTCTAATTTGGGTAGCTTAAATAAAATTTTTTCCTTATTCTTCCTGAATTCAATTATTATAATTTAATCATAAATATAAATTAAAATATATATATTATTATTATTATTTGTTCCACCTTATCCCCTTATCCCCATATTGCTTAAACCTTCATTAATTAAATTTCTTTATCTGAAAGTAGTTGAAAACATATACTTTCTTTTTTAAGAGGAAGGACAATGCCCCGTACTTGGAACATTTTCGTACGTTAACTGTTTAATTTCCACTCATAAAGTTAACAATAAGTATACGCTCTTATTTCATAATAATGGTTTTGGTCCCTGAATTAGTAAAGGTACTTTCACTTTTGTTTGAAAGCAGAAAAATAATAATAAAAACTCTGAATTTTGTTTCACGTTAGTCCTTAAGTAGATTTTTCTTAGCCAATTTCATTAAGGATCAATTCAGTAGACTAAAAAATGGAAAAAAATTAAAATAAAATTTTAAATTAAAATAAAAGTAAAAATTTGAGTTTCACTTCTTTTTTCACTCTTTTTCTCTATAAACAAACTTAGGATGATGAATTGGGACATTAAATGTCACTATCTTGCAATAATCAATAACATCCTTGAACAGAAACCAATATCCTTTTCACCTTTAAAGAGAATTTGCATGAACAAAGTTAAACTAACGGTTTCAATTTGGTATATTTAAGTTCTCCTTCGTTTCCTTACCTGTGAGAAATAAAATTTAGGCTAATTCTTTTTTCTTCTTCTTTATTTTCTCATAATATTCCAAGATTCTAAAAAAGGGATTTGAGTAAAGTGTTTGAAGATATTAACTGTGTGGATAAATAGAAGAGTGATATAAGAACATCGTTGTATAACCATTCCATGGGAAATTGCTATGAAATTTACCGAAACTCAGTTGCTACTAACTTTCTCCAAATTTCTTTCTTTTGTTTTCCCCCATTTTGCCAAAAAATACATCGTTATCATAGTTAAAAAATTGTTACTATATAAACAGAAAAACTTGAATCAACAATACGTCGGATATTGTTAACATAGCAACAACCACAACAAAAAGGCCACCACCCGGCGGCATTTGTTCTCTCAATTGGACCTTCGGGTTCGGGTTTTGTTTCAATATTCTTAGCTTTTTCATAAGTTGAAGCACACATTTTGCAATGGGGATCACAAGCAGAGACCAGGGTTACCGAAGAAAACAATGGAAGTTTTATTTTTTTTATCGAAAAATATTAATTTTTTGTTGTGAGTGAAAGGATTCGAATCACTTCCTTTTTCCTTCAACACTAAGTCAATCTTATAGCCTCTTGAAATGGGGCATTGGTTGAGTAGGAAATAGGAACCCACCCTAGAGGATTTCGCCAACAAGGTTGTTATACCATAAATCCAAACTTGGTGAAGAAGTTGTGGGAAAGGTTGAGTGTTCCGATAAGGGAGGAGAGAGCGGTGAGAAAAACTATAAGAGAACCAATGAGAAGTTTGGAGGAGAGGATGTTATTGAGCTGATGCAAAGGGATTCAGTTCCCTATTTGGAAAATATTGCAACTTTGGATGCACAGAGTGGAGTTTCTTCGTATTCTTTGTTCTTTGTTTCTGTTTGGTTTGACACTCTGGGTGTGTGTGGGAGACAAAGAATGGAAAGGAGAGACGAGGAGAGAAGAATAGGTTGAAGAAAAGGGTGAAAGAGGGTTGGGAAATTTTGCGCTTTTTTCTAAAATACTTTTACAGATAAATGATATTTTGGGTCGTTAAAAATATAAATAATTGATAATTTAATATTTGAAAGATAAAATATTTTAATTTAATCATCAAATATGAAAAAAGTGATTCTACCGACGTGCTTGTTATTTATAAATGGAGTTTGATGTGTGTGCTTACTAAGCGGCACTAAAATGTACGGAGAAACTTTTGATGACCTCTATGCCGTCTTGACGGAGCAATTTTGTTATTTATTTGAAGACGAAATCCAACCTTTTGTGTTCTGCAATACATGCTAAGGTAAAATAACAAATACATTATAAGCTTGTTTAGAGAATATAAGGGTAAAAGTATTTTTAAAGTTTTTCTATTAAAAAAATTATTATATTTTCAATAAAAAAAGTTCTTATTTCTAGTTTGTACCAATACAGATCCTATATACCTTCTGTGTGACACCTCCATACCCTTTCATTTTGCCTCTCTTTCCACCCTTCACAACCACTGACCTACCACCCATTCAACAACGACCCACGAAGTCAAACAAGATAATAAACAAACAAAAATAATGCAACAACGTTATTGATGGAGAAGAAGATATAGAGAATGAGAGAGGAAGTAGTCGTTGGGGTTTTAAAGGTAAGGAGGAAGGGAGAGTATTGTAAAAAAAAAATAGAAACTTTCACTTGTGACAATTTAATCTATTATAAGCGTGTTGACAAGTTAGTACATTACATTCATGGCAACCTACTTACACACATGCGAGTGTGAGAAAGTCACATATCACGTGTACACACATCTCAAGGTTAAAAGTGTTCGGTTAACTGAAGAATTAATTTGTGGTATATATTTTTTTACATTGGAAAACTAAATTAGATTTTTAATTTTTTATAGACTAAACTGTTCATATATTACACTAAAATGGTCATTTGTCCTACTACTTTTATTTTAGTCTCCCTTACTGGCCTCACATGATGGGATTACATAAGAGTTAATTATGTCAAATCACTATCTTTGATAAGTTATCTCTACTCCTATCTATAAAAAATAAAATGTAATATTTTTATCTTAATTATAAGAAATATTAAATTATTTTATTATTAAATTTTCTTTTCATTCCTAGTAATTACTCTCATTTCCATGAAAATTAGTATATTTATTAAGTCATCAACAAAACAAAACACATTTATTATATATAAAAAATATCTTTTCAAATATAATCATATCTTAAGTCATTTAAATGTTATGAATAATTTTAAAATAAAATTAAAATTTATAACAAATTAATTAATCTAAATATTTTTATTGATCTTAATAAAATAGATAACTGCTGCTTTTTATATATAGAATCGGAAGTAATAATAATTAATGTTAGATTGAATTATAAAAATAACAAACAAATTAAAACAACACCTTTTTAGAAATATGACAATTAAAAAGAAACAGAAAGATTAATTTTATAATTAAGAAATGTAATATTACAAAAAAAAATATATGAAAGACCCTTGTATGAGATTATGCCAATAAAAGAGTTACTGTGAAACACAGGGAAGACATAGGGTACCCAAAAGCTCTGACACGATATTACACGGTACGGAACGTACCTTGTTGTGATGCCTGAACTGACACATATCATGTGATGTGATCATGATTTCGGTGGATGTTGGGCTGGCCACCATGGTGTTGTAGATCTGGCTTTAAATTTTTCCTTGCCCAAAATTAAGCCTGTTACACATGTCTTTGGGGCCCTTTTGTGTCACATTTATTGTCTATATTCATATATCCATATGTATTGCATAACTGGCAATCCCTCTTAAATATTTGGATAGTAAAATGAATATTAAATAATTTCAAATGGAAAATTTAGATGGGGGATTAAATTTGGTTTATTTTAAAATAAAGATAGTTAATTGATTCAAAAATTCAATAGGACTAAATCACACATAATTCAAATTTAAAAATAACAAATTTAATTAGACTTATAAATTAGTTTATTAGTGTATGGATTAACTGATTAATGATTGTTTCTATTTAATTAGTAATATCGAGTTCCAATTTTAAATATATATATGTATTAAATAAAGAGAGGATTTTGTAGTTTATAATGGTCTTATTGAATAAGATTATTTTTCGTAAAAAACACATGTGATTTAGACAAAAATACTTATAAATTAGTCTATGAAAAAAAATATAAGGTTTTTAAAATTAAGTAAACCTAACATTTTAGTAATGCTCTTTACGTGTCGTTAGTAGTGTTGAATATGGCCGTACAAATCTTTTGCAATTTATGGCATATAGTCAATAACCATTTTAAAAAAAGTTAATCACACAAACTTTAAAAGTATAAAAAGAAAAATTAGAAACAAATATTTTAACAAAACATACGGTGCACTAAGGATGGTTATAAAAATCAAATATGTTAATAAGAGAAAAAAAATTATGTTGTAAACGACTGTGTAAATTATTTTACACAATTATTTCATCACGAAATATTATATATGGTATATTTATTTATATTATAATTACCTTAAATCATAAAAATGATGATTTGTAATTAAATTACAATATAAATTATTTAATATTATCCGTGTATAACCATTAAAATCTTTTTAAAAAACATTTAATTAAATTGATCTAATTTAGTTACATTATTAATTAATTTATTAGTTTTACTTTGAAGTCAAATTAAACTAATTACAATTGATTCGCTTCTTAGGTTATCTTTGACAAAATATTTATGTTAGTTTATAGTTTTTTTACTAGTTGAAGTTAGT
>PYAF01001709.1:1806680-1826968 GCA_007407185.1 Glycine tomentella | reverse complement strand
AATTGGGGTTTTCAAGGAATTTGATGAAGGATTCAAGCTTTCTAATCGGTTCAATCAAGATTCTAAGGCTCAGGGAAGTGTTTAGGCTGAGAAATCAAGTCCTAAGAAGCTTTAGGACTTCAACAATGGAGGTTGGCTAAAGGGAGGAAGAAGAAATGGTTTTTCCTTCCATTTCTAACGTTTTGGCCTTTAAATTCTGGTCTGCCGACGTTCCCACGCGACTCACTTGAACTCCCACGCGACTCACTTGGGATGGCAGACAGAAATACCATTTCTAAGCCACTTCCCACGCGACTCGCGTCGTTTTACCACGCGACTCGCGCCATTCATTCGGGCCTTCCACGCGACCCGCGTGGATCCCAAGTGACCCGCGTGGAGCCCCAGAGGAAACCATGATTTCTAGACCACTTGCCACGCGACTCGCGTGGATCTTCAAGTTAATCGCGTGGCATGGCAGAGCCATCTGCCTTATATTACACATATGGCGCGGGTCGCGCCATATGCCAGAACAACCATAAACTTGCATTTTTAAGCATCTTTCAGAGGATTCTAAAGCATGATCATATTCCTTAACCCAAAAACTTAGATTCATGCTTAAACTAAGCTTAAACATATGCTTACGAATTCAAGCTATTACATTTGGCGCCATCGGTGCCGCACCCTTAGCAGGGTTTTCTGACCTGAATCCCCGCGCTATCGCGCGGGGTTAAGCGCCGAAAATAAAAGTCCTTACAGAATCTATTAGACCAGCTGATCTATTTATATAATAAATTAATAATATATAATTATATTTATATTCATATATATTATATAAAACTACATGACATTTTTACCAATATTTTGTTTTATATTAATAAGTATGGTGCTACTTGTAATTAAGTTTTATACAACAATCTTTGCATTTTTTGTACTTGAATTTGACTATTAATAATTATACATTAATAAAAAAAGTAAATTTGAATAATTTAATTTTGGGAGAGGATTGGTTCATTTTTAATAATGGCTTATTGCTCACTGAAATTGTTTTTTTTTCTTTAATATTATTAGTATTTAGAAAACATTGAATAATTTAGGTAACGAAAAAAAAAACAATTGATTTATTTAGGCTCATTGACCTAATTAGACCTATAGATTTATTAACTTATTTATAGACTCTTACAAAACAATTTACAAAACAATAGATTTTGTTTTATAACTAGGATTTCCGATCAAACTAAACTTAAAAAAAAAAACTTATGATACTCAAGTTTAATAATTATAATATATACGTTATATATCCGACAAAATCTAATCTTGCCATATTTATTTTCACCCCTAATAAACCTCTCCAAACACACTAGATTAATACCCACTAGGGTAAAGAACAAAAGTTAGCCAGCCATTAAAGGAATCTTGACAAAAGAAGGAGCAAAATGAAAAAATACAAAAATCACTGGCCAAGGACAACCCATTCTTTGCTAACTTATTAGCAACCTGGTTAGCTTCCCACCAAATATGCTTCACGTGGACAACACGAAAACGTTTCATCCCGGTGCAAATGTCTTCAACCAAGTTAAAACAAGGATGAGTGCGAAGATAAACATCACAAACAAGAGACACTGATAGCACAGAGTCACTTTCAATAAAAATAGCATTGAAACCTTTCTCATGGGCAACATTCAAGTTGAGGAAGATGACCCAATGCTCAGCTTGAACCGCTGAACAGTCACCCAGATTCTTTGCAAAGGCCATTTTGAACAACCCCATGTAATCACCAAACATTCCCCCACAAGCCACTTTATTATGCTATTGATCAACAGCTCCATCAACATTAAGCTTTAAAGCTCCTTATTTAGGAAGATGCATGCCATGAAATAAGTATCGTCTCTTGCTGAACAACATGGTGAGTATGTAAAGTAGAGCACTCATAAGCACTCTCCTTCTAGGCCTGGGCTAGATGACTAACAGTGAGACAACCTTGTCCACATTAGGTTGAATATTCCGGAAAATGAAGTCATTTCGAGCTCTCCAAACACCATCAATTGTTAGGGTAAAAAGGATACTCCAATCTGATTTAGCCACAGAAGACTGGTAGAGATTAGAAATCACCCAATCATCCACTGGATCATTCCAAAATGAAGGATCCTTTGCCAAGCAGAAACAACAAAAGTACACTCTCTAAGCGCATGCAATAACGATTCCGCTTGCGTAGTACAAGTAGGGCAAACATCATCCAAACTGATATGGTGATGCTTCTTAAAAACATTAGTTGGAAGCACACGACGAGCCACTTTCCAAAGCAAGAAACACAACCTCTCTTGACCTTTCCAACCCCAAATCTTCTTAAAAAGGTTGGATGAGTTTACCAAATCCTGGTTAATAAAAAACTTGCAAGCTAGAGACGTTTTTAAAACTACAATCAGGTTATTCCTTCCAGCTAATCTCATCCTCCCGTCGACACCCAAAGGGAGGGCATAAGCCTTGAATCTTCTCAACAATATCCTGAGACAAAAACTGGGATATGTGTCTCAAATCCCACTGACCATTCCCATCCACCAAAAAAGTAACACATATAATATGTCAGATGTTGTTGATTATGAGGAATAACCTCAACTAGAGGACCCTGATTGGGAACCCAGTTGTACTTTAGTCCCTGGCTTATCAACAGTCATTCTAGGAACAAGATCCTCCCCACACCAATACTTTGCTTGAATAACTCGAACCCACAGATGATTTCTCTATTGACATAGCCGCCACCATAACTTCATAAAACTAGCATGATTGGCAACACGAGTAGATCTTAAGCACAGGCCACCAACTTCTTTAGGGACACAAATATTATCCCAGCTAACAAGATGTATATGCTTTTGATCTGAAGTGTCCCCCCAAATCAGATGTACATTAATGAAATCAAAATGCATCAGCATTTGATTTCAAGTTTGCCAATGAACATTATTCAAAAACAATATCCTAGTTTTATCCATACTCACTGAATCTTAACCTGACCTTCGTATTTTTGCATAGGTATTTTTAGATTTATTATTATTATTATTATTATTATATTATAGAATACAAAATTAATGTAATATTTAAAATTGCTATAATTTGTTAATTTAACTTGCGTAAAATTAACATTTCTAGTTAACTTGATTCTCAACATTACTAAATTAGTTAATTTAATTCAAGAATTTGACGACTACCAATTAGTTTAATATTAAATATGAAATTGATTGATACAGTTAAATTTAATGATTAAATTACTTGAGTAATGTCATGGGTGGTATAGATCGAGGGTTGTACTTCAAGTCGGAGCTTGATCTTGGCTATTAATTTGTGATTTGCTTAAGATTGGATTGGATTGGAGAGTGATGGTTTCTCACACTTATCGCGAGACAAATAAGTGTGCTGATGTGTTACCTAATAGAGCGTGTCATATGAAGGAGGTTTTTTTTTTTTTTTTTTATGTTTGAGCACTCGTCCTCTTTTTGGGGCCAGTTATTGTTTTTTTGATTCTATTGGAGCTGTGTCTCTGCTTATAGTTCAATTATGGTGTTCTTGTTTTTGGGCTTTTAGTCCCGTTGATTAAAAAAAAAAAATATATCAAACGTAATTTACATAAAGGCAGGATATGTGAATGCATTAATTTATTCAACTAAATAATCTCTTGCTCACGCACTAAACGGCTTAAGGCGACATCTATCCCAAAGAGCTAGCGTTATTATTACTTTCTATATATAAAAGTGTTATTTCACTCTCTATTATGTTAATTACTATCATATCATGTGATGTTGTTATTATTCCCTAGTCTGTACTATTTGTATCAACTCAATGTATTTGTCCCACAAAAAGTTCCATATCTCAATAGAAAAAAGAGAATTCAGATAAATTGTGATGATGAAAACTATCCAAAAAGTTTATACAACATAAAAGAAAATCAAGAGAGAGAACATGACTTTAGGTAGTAAGTGCATGCATGTGCAGCTGCTGGCATAGACTTAATGGCTAATGGTCCAGCCTCCCACCTTCTCTTCTGCGCCGCACCGCGCCACATATGGCATAACATATCCATTTCCATCATACTTTATTTTAGAATAAGGCTATTTACAGGGAACAATACAAATTTATACCTCTTTGGAAAAGCTTAAAGTAATATAAATTGCTTATAATAGAATTTTAAGTTTGGATCTCTTAAATAAATGTTAGGTTTGTGTTCTATAGATAAAAAAATTTAATTAAAATAAAACAGTTAGTTAAATTTTCTAACAAAAATCAGTTATAGGCAAAATTAATGAATAATTTATTCTTATAATTTTTGCATTAAATTTACTTAATTATTCCCAGCCCTTACCTCCCTCACACCACCCCCAAGTCTTAGAGCATTATTAGCTTTCCCTTATTTTATTGTATCGATTTTGCTTCTCTATTTAATTTTTTTTCTGCAATATACGTCAACTGGAATTTAATTTTTTCTGCTATATATGTCAACTGGAATTTGATGGTCAATATTTTACATCTAACCATGTATCATTTGTAACATCCCGGGCGCTGACGAGGGCGGGGAGTGATCGCCGGTGCAGTGAGGCACGGACAAGGAGCGGCTTCTGGCAGGCTTCCAGCGGGAGGGGTACATGAATGAATCGAATACACACCCGAACGAGAGGGATCCAGAGGCTGTGCAGGTATGGGACTGTACAGTTGAGAATAACTTAAAAGGATTTAATAGGTACTACCTATACCAACAAGGTACATCTACTTTTCGGTAGCCCATAACATAAGAACTCCAAAGTTAAGCGTGCTTGACTTGGAGCAATCTTGGGATGGGTGACCTCTTGGGAAGTTTCTCAGGTTGGTATGTAGGGACAGTCGTTGATCCTGCAAGTGGCCGGGCGTTACATCATTCAAGAAAGATGTTAATAAGCACAAATAAAAGAACGGAAAGCACTTAATAATTACTTTTTCAAATCAACTTTCTTTCTAATACTTTTTTATCATTATTTTTTTTATCATATTGGTGCGGAACGAGTACTCATCAATTATAATTAATTTATGTCGAATTATTTGATCGATCATCTTTGGTGGAATCTCCCTTTTCAAACCATATTTTTTTAATCTACAAAATTCGAATCAAAGACTTTGTTTAAAAAGATTAAACATAAAATCACTCAAACCAAGCCTTTGTTATTATTTTTTCTTTGTAATATTGTTTCAAATGTTTGCATGCAATTCTTAAAGTAAATAACTTAAGAAGATATAGATTTATGTGGTGATATATATATTACTAAGGGGAGAGGCTAGTGTATGTAAAATTTAGGAGGACTACAAGGACGACCTCATGCTCTGCTTATGAGAGAAGAAGAAAATGATGATGATGATAGCATCAATGGAAGCCACCCTTCATTTTTTTGGAGAGGTGTGAGGGGAAAAAGGTAGGTAAGAGAAGAGAATATTTAAGTAAATTCAATAAAAAATAGAAAAAGGAGGTATATTAAATAATTATGAAAAATATGTTTAACAAATTGATAATTAAACAGCCATACATCAATAATAATTTTTGTTAGACTAATTATATTTTTTCATAATGTATTTTTTTTATTTTTGCTTATTAAGTAAACATATGTTAAATAATTTTATGTTTTAAAGACATTAAGGATATTTTTATTAAATATTAAGAAGGTTAATTAAAGATATTATGAAAAATATAACACTGTTTTTTAAATTAACAGAGAAGAAGTAATGTTCATTCTCGGTTAAGAGGGTTTTCTTTTGATTAGAAAAAGATACGTTAATTTAATTAAAATGTAAAGTATAAAATTTAAAGAAGAAATATTAATATCCTTTTAACAAAATCATATACCTTTTTTATATTAATTTTATAATGGAAGAAATCTCTTAATATAAAATATTATTAAAGGAGCATTAACAGAAAAGACCAGTAGAAAATTTAAATATTTACCTGTTTTGAAAAAAAAGAAATAATTTACTTTCACAAACTAAAATCAGTTCATGCATAAATTCAAACTAAATTTTTAGGAAAGTTTAAATCATTTAGCATTTAAAAAATAATTTTATCTTATATTTCTATATAAACTAATTTAAACGTATAAAATAAATTTGTTTTATTTATTCTCTCTTTTTTTATAAATACTTATTAAAAAAAATTATCCAAAGAGCATAATGTATATATTTTTATAAATATAATTTATAAACTTTCAACAAAGCATCTTCAGTATCACCGTTAATAAATAGAGAAGATGGCCCTTTCGAGGTCCAATAAAATAAAAACTTTAAAAAGAGTTTAATTTTAATACATTGGTCAGTATAAGATTTTCATATAACTGACCGTCAAGAAATAATTCTAAATATAATTTCAAAAGAATTGTTATAAAAATTATTAATTTAAATATACTACAATTTCAAATTCATTCAAGGTATCATAAAAATAATTTAATTAATTAAATAAAAATAAAAGAAATAAATATATATAAAATCAATGATTGAATCAAAATTGTGAATTTTTTAAAATGTAAAGACTAAAATTGTGGAAAAATAAAGGGACTAAAATTGTAATTCAAGAATGAAAAAGAGATCAAAATTATTATTTAACTTATTTTATGTTAAATTGTTTTTTTTATACTTTTACTTATAAAAATTCAATTTAATAATGACATATGCACATTAATTAAAATTTTACAACACATATTTAGTGAAAAGTATTTATTATTAGAAGTAACATATACAAATTACTATAATTTAAGCAAATAGTTTACTAACATAAATATAAAAATATAACTTTCACACCTAACAAATCATAGGTTTAAATCTGTCCTTGCCCAAGACATTATCTCCTTCCCTAAATTTTCATATATATAAAAAAAATTGATATAAGTTTTGTCGTTTTATTTATATTTTATCTTGTATTGTTCACATTTTCAATTGAGAAATGTTATTTATATAACAAATCGTCAAAATTTTATCAAGAAAAAAGTATGAGATGTAATAAAAGAAGTAAAAAATTATGTAATATAGAGATGGAGACATAAAATTGTTGCAAGAGTTTATGGTATTTCCAATTTAACTTCGGACAGCTTATAACATGCTGATAGATAAAGTACGGTTATGTCCATATTCTTTTTTTGTGATAAGTTGCTTATGTCCATAATAAAACGTGAAATTATGACAACTTTATATTTTTGAAAAAATCAAATCAAATTTAAGGATAAAAAGGGCCTGAGAAATAATAAGGATAAGCAAAGATAAATAAAGATGTGACTGTTACTGAGCAAGTGGCTCTAAGTATGTATATGTATCTACTTACTATAACATGATGGCTTCCTTCACAATCCATAGGAGTTTGTGTTTGTGCTTTTCTGTGCTGTGTTGAAGAGTAGTAGTAGAAGTAGTTCGATCCCCCACAGTTAGGTTGTCTACTACTCGTCTACTCCTACCCATAACCATACCATACGCCCCTTTCTACTTTGCACACGTTTTTTTTTTTTTTTTTTACTTGTACTTAGTGCCAACTCTTTCGGTTGGTGCACTTCATCCACGCACGCTAGCTCTCTAATTTCTGAACGGTTTTTGTAGTGTGAGAGCAAAGTTGGTAGCTCTTGAGAGACGCAGAGAAGAACAAGATGGGGGACAAGTCCCAAGTTTTGGAGGCCGTGTTGAAGGAAACTGTTGATTTGGTAACATTAAACATAGATAGATCTGAATCACTTCATCCTTATGTTGTTCCTTGTTATGTATTTTTTTTTTTTAACTAATGGGTCTTTTTCTTTTAATGAATTTGTGAATGAATGCAGGAGAACATACCCATTGAGGAGGTTCTTGAGAATCTGAGATGTGGCAGAGAAGGGCTCAGCAGTGAAGCTGCTGAGGAGAGGCTTACCATTTTTGGTCACAACAAGCTTGAAGAGAAGAAAGTACTACTCTCTCCTTTTTTTTTTTACTCATTGATTAAATCCCACTTGAAAAAAATTAAATTTTTATGATGTACAATCTTCTGGGGTGTTGTGCAGGAGAGCAAATTTTTGAAGTTCTTGGGATTTATGTGGAATCCTCTGTCATGGGTTATGGAGGCTGCTGCTATAATGGCTATTGCGCTTGCAAATGGAGGGGTGAGTACACTTAGTTCTTGAAAGTTTATATTGGCAATTAAGGTGTGAGTTTGTAGGTTGATTATGTGGACTTGTTTCTTATAAATTTGTGCAGGGGAAGCCTCCTGATTGGCAGGACTTTGTGGGTATCATTACCTTGCTTCTCATCAATTCAACTATCAGTTTCATTGAGGAGAACAATGCTGGCAATGCCGCAGCAGCTCTCATGGCTCGGCTCGCTCCAAAAGCAAAGGTATCAAACTCAGAATGTCTTTCTTTTTTGTTTTATCTCAGTACTGTGCGGATTCCTTATTCTTGTTGGTGCAGTTTGCATCTGGAAGGAATCTTTTCTTTCTTATTCCCTTTATAGTTTCATTTCTCATGAGTGTGTTTGTGAAGGTTCTTCGAGATGGTAGGTGGAATGAGCAAGATGCCGCGATCCTGGTTCCCGGTGACATAATCAGCATCAAACTTGGAGATATTATTCCTGCAGACGCTCGGCTTCTTGAAGGGGATCCTTTGAAAATTGATCAAGTGGGTTATTTGTTTTATTTATTTATTTATTTATTTTTATATATCTATCATATAATATTTGCTCTTTGAATCGTCCACATGCCTAATTGGTCAATTATCCTCTTTTTCCTTGCTACTTTGTACTTTTCAGTCTGCACTTACCGGTGAGTCACTACCAGTGACAAAGGGTCCTGGTGATGGAGTATATTCTGGTTCTACCTGCAAACAAGGAGAGATTGAAGCTGTGGTCATTGCTACTGGTGTTCATACCTTCTTTGGGAAAGCTGCTCATCTTGTGGATACTACCAATCAAGTGGGACACTTTCAAAAGGTAACTCGAGAGAAAATGTAACCCCCCCCCCCCCCCCCCGGGGGGCAGTCTTATTGATATTCATACTTCAGAATTTTCAGATTTCATTTTTTTTGTATTTTTTTGCCGTCTTTTTTAGGTCTTGACTGCAATTGGGAACTTCTGCATATGTTCAATTGCATTAGGGATGGTTGTTGAAATTATTGTTATGTATCCCATCCAAGATCGTCCCTATCGTTCTGGAATTGATAACCTGCTTGTACTTCTCATTGGAGGAATTCCAATTGCCATGCCCACAGTTTTGTCTGTGACCATGGCCATTGGTTCTCACAGGCTATCTCAGCAGGTCAGTTGGGTTCTTTTGGTTGAGAGCACCTTGGATTTGGGTGGACATATAAGAACTAACGGTTATAATTCTGCAGGGGGCTATCACAAAGAGGATGACAGCCATTGAAGAGATGGCAGGCATGGATGTGCTTTGCAGTGATAAAACTGGGACTCTGACATTAAATAAGCTTACTGTTGACAAAAATCTTGTTGAGGTTGGATGCTGAATGGTGTTGTTGGCTTGTTTTCTTTGTGTTTATATGCACTTGTTCTAATAATTTTTTATTTTAACCGTTAAGGTTTTTGCAAAAGGAGTGGATCCTGATACTGTTATTTTGATGGCGGCCCGAGCTTCAAGGCTTGAGAATCAAGATGCAATTGATACAGCCATAGTTGGTATGTTGGCTGATCCAAAGGAGGTTAGTCATAGTCATAGATTTATTGTTCGCTGGTATTCCTCTTGAAGCATATTTTTTAGCATCAAGCCACCAACTATAATCTGCACATTTATATACATTTTTCTAAATTAAAGTTGATCTAGCTTTTTTCTTTTTTAACTTACTGCTACTGAAGGCACGTGCTGGCATACAAGAAGTGCATTTTCTTCCTTTCAATCCTACTGATAAGCGGACAGCATTGACTTATCTTGATCAAGATGGCAAAATGCATAGAGTAAGCAAAGGTGCACCAGAACAGGTAATTTGACAACATCATTTGCATAATTTTATGTTAATATTTTGTCTTGTGTATTGTCATTGTGATGTGATTTGTATCATGATTGTTAGATCCTGAATCTTGCACACAATAAGGCAGACATTGAACGTAGAGTTCATGCAGTGATAGACAAGTTTGCAGAGCGTGGTTTACGATCTCTTGCTGTAGCATACCAAGTAATTAATTTATTGCTTAATCAATTGGTGCATTTGTATGCCTATGTTTTAAGCTGGAAATGTTAATTTGAGGCGGCTCCATTTTATACAGGAAGTTCCAGATGGAAGGAAAGAGAGTGCTGGAGGCCCGTGGCAATTTATTGGCCTTTTGTCTCTCTTTGACCCACCTAGGCATGATAGTGCAGAAACAATACGGAGGGCTCTAAACCTTGGAGTAAATGTCAAAATGATTACAGGTTTATTACATTAGATAGTGAACACATTTCCTTTGCTTGTATTATGATAATGAAATCATTGCTCTTATAGTTAATGACTTTAATAAGGATTATAAGTAAGCGGTTGTATTATATAAGCAACTGATGTGATTGGAGTCCTGTGAATGTTGGTAGTTCACTAGTCTCGTGACATCTGATTAATGTTGTTTGTTATTCTGGGATTTAGCAAATGTTAATATGTTATTCACCAAACTTATTTAACTTATGATGGAATTTAAGTTTACAAATTTGTACTGGTAGATGAAGGCTTTTGCTTTAGATGGGTTGATAACTTCACAATTTGAGTATCATTGTCGTAATGTACTGAAAGAATTTATGTGATCCATGGTATCATTGGAAATTAACTTGTGCATTTAGAGTTAAGGATTTGTTTTTCAGAATGGCCAATGATATAATGCATGTTTGAAATTGTCAACTCCATATCCTCCTCCCAATATTCAATTATGTATCTTCCTTTTTTTATCAGGGGATCAGCTAGCTATAGGAAAGGAAACAGGTCGTCGCTTGGGAATGGGTACCAACATGTATCCTTCATCAGCTTTACTTGGGCAGGACAAGGATGAATCCATTGTTGCCTTGCCAATTGATGAACTAATAGAAAAGGCTGATGGATTTGCTGGTGTATTTCCTGGTATGCTTCGGTGTTGTAAATGCAATTTATGTTTTGCTTATTGTTTGACATGCAGTAGATGGAATAACTAACTGTAGTAATTTAGTATCGTATGATTTTTTGCTGATGTATGTTGGTTTATATATTTGGTCAGAGCACAAGTATGAGATTGTGAAACGCTTACAAGCTAGGAAACATATTTGTGGAATGACTGGGGATGGAGTGAATGATGCACCTGCCCTCAAGAAGGCAGACATTGGTATAGCTGTTGCTGATGCTACTGATGCAGCACGCAGTGCATCTGATATTGTTCTAACAGAACCTGGACTTAGTGTTATTATTAGCGCTGTTTTGACAAGCCGAGCTATATTCCAGAGAATGAAAAATTATACAGTAAGCTAATGAATTATTGTTAATATCTTCTCAACTTTTTCCCACTTAATCATCTATATCGTTGTTACTTCAGCTGTTATGATACTCCATACGATACATTAGTTTTTGGGAAATTTTTGTTTTGTCCTGGGGATCTCCACTTGGGATGAGTGTTTATTTTCATTTGACTAATAATTTCTTCTTTCATGCAGATTTATGCAGTATCAATTACAATTCGTATTGTGGTACGTGAATTGTTTTGCAACTCTGAATTTATTTTCTGCCTGACATGGTATATTGGACATTGTAATTATTAGATGGGCCTAATTTTTTGCTGTGTTCTACATGTTTGACATGCTTACAGCTTGGTTTTATGTTGCTGGCTCTCATTTGGGAGTTTGACTTTCCACCCTTTATGGTGCTTATTATTGCTATCCTAAATGATGGTTCGTTGTTTCTTCTGTGTCATTGTTTCCTCTTGCTTGTATTATGCAGCATGCTTCGATGTGATCCTGAGCTTATTGGTGGCTAATATTCATTGGCATTGTAGGTACTATTATGACAATTTCAAAAGATCGTGTAAAACCATCTCCTCTGCCAGATAGCTGGAAGCTAGCAGAGATATTTACTACTGGAGTTGTGCTTGGAAGTTACTTGGCAATGATGACAGTTATATTCTTTTGGGCGGCATACAAAACAAACTTTTTCCCGGTATATCTTTTGTGTCTTCTAACCCTAATCTGAATTTATTGTGACATCTGTGCATGTTCATCCCTTAATGACAGCAATGCTAGGAGACCCATTACTGTTCTGATCTAATGTTTCCTATTTATGTTAAAAGTGAATCAATGCCAAGTTATTCCTTTCATGGATTCTGCTTTTGGCTTTTGATTTCTTTGGATGCCCCATTGATTTATCTTGTTCTTCTCTGCTATGTTTTCAGCGAGTGTTTGGAGTCCCAACTCTTGAAAAAACTGCTCATGATGATTACCGGAAACTTGCCTCTGCCATCTATCTTCAAGTGAGCACTATTAGTCAGGCTCTTATATTTGTAACTCGATCTCGAGGTTGGTCTTATGTTGAGCGTCCTGGTTTATTGCTGGTGTTTGCTTTTGTTGTTGCTCAACTGGTAAGCTGCATAACCTTTTAATTCTGCTGTTTTTTTTACCTTCATTACATCAAGTTTGACATGAATTTTTTGTGTGCAGATTGCCACTTTGATTGCAGTATATGCCAACTGGAGCTTTGCTGCAATTGAAGGAATAGGTTGGGGTTGGGCTGGTGTTATATGGTTATATAACATCATATTCTACATCCCACTTGATATCATTAAATTTTTAATTCGCTATGCTCTTAGCGGTAGGGCTTGGGACCTTGTCATTGAGCAAAGGGTGAGTAGAGCTTGTTTTCTTGAGTTGATTTATCCTAGGTTGGTTTTAGTTTTTGCTCTATGCTTATTATGGATTTCATTGTGTAGATTGCATTCACAAGGCAAAAGGACTTTGGAAAGGAACAACGTGAACTTCAATGGGCACATGCACAAAGAACATTACATGGATTACAACCAGCTGACACCAAGTTCAATGAGCGTACACATGTCAGTGAACTCAATCAAATGGCCGAAGAAGCTAAAAGGAGAGCTGAAATTGCAAGGTAATTGTTTTTGTTTCATAAGGAATTAAGGTGGGATAAACATCAAAACATTGCATTCATGATTTCAAGCGCATAAATATATTTCAATATATTTGTAAGTTTGCAAGTTTGATATTAGCTGCAAAAGATAAAAATGTTTTGGAGAGTACGGAACAACAACAAAAAACTACTACTAATTCTCCTAGGGAATGAGATCAGACACATGACATCTTTGTCTCTTTCATGAGGGTAACATACAAATATTTCATAGTTAAATAAAGTTGGTTCATAAGTTATTTATTTATTTTCTAATAATTGCAGGTTGAGAGAACTTCATACACTAAAAGGTCATGTAGAATCAGTTGTGAGATTGAAGGGGCTTGACATAGACACAATTCAGCAAGCATACACAGTCTAAAGATGCTTAATATATTTGCATACTTATACTGTAAAGAGTTACATTCTAATGTTGCTGAAGAACCATATAATGTAATGATCACACACGTTCTGTTCTTTTTACTCTGCCGTCTGTTTCGAGCACTTAAAGGAGTGCTTTTGTGAGGTCAATTTATGTCATCTTGTTTCTTCTTATCACTCTACCTGTCACGCATTCTCCACAATTTCATGATGCCATGAATGAAGAGAAATTCACCCTTGTATCCTACGGTTCTGAGCTCATTTTCTATCTATGTACCTCAATTTCTTTCATCTTTGGAAATTAATTATAAAGTTCCAAGTGAAGAGGCAGAAGAGCGTGAAGTTATCCACTTATCGGTAGTTTGCGTTTGGTTTGTTTATAAGCATAGATGTCACGGAGATAAATACCTTATTAAGCAGAGTGAATGTGGATATTCCGTGTTGAGGAGAGTATTCTAACAATAAAGTGCATTGTTGTCATGTTGTGACATTTGATGAAAATAGAGGTGTCAATGTGAGTTGCGGCTCTTTAACTAATTGGGCCTAATTCGGCTCACTAGTGGATCCGGTTAGTAAAAAATGGGCTCTTTCTAATTGTGCTTTGTTATAATTTAGGCGAATTAACTCATTTAGCCTGAGCGAGATTGTGTGTGTGTGTGTTATTTGGGTTATAAAGAAAGTGATTTGAATTGGGTGAACCTACTTTTTCTTCAGTGGAGTTGAGTAACTTTGACAGCTCGGGATGAAAATGGAGTTAATGCATCGTTTTAATTGGCGTCGTATTAGCACAAAAAGTGTCCTTCCCTCACTCATGGTTTCTCCAATTAGAATACTTTGCACCAGGAAACTTGGATAAGGGATCAATTATTTGTGGTCCTAATAATAACTAACATTTGAATTTTTTTTTGTTCCCAATCCATGATAGAAAGAAAAGAATGTGCTTTGGAGCAAAGAGCATCTATATCCTAGAAGCCGAAGGGTTAATGGCAGATAACATGCTAGTGCAATGATGGTATATTACAAGTATGTATTTGTCGTTACAAGCTCTTTTGAGATTCTTCACTTTGTGGGGCCATGGGTTTTTTTCTTCAACTACACTACTTTAGTTGCAAAAATTTCCAAACCACACCACTTTGTCAAATAATGCCTGAACTACACTACTTTTAAAATGAAGTGAGAAGTTCGGGTGGGAGAACCCGACTTCTCACTGTTCGTGCTTTTTTTTTTTTTGAGCTCTACAATCTTATATTCATGGAAATTGGGAACAATCATATGCAAATCAACCAAAACTTTTCGGAGCTATGCAATCTTGTATTTCTAAGATTGTTGTCGTTGCTCAAACAAAATCTGTGTTTGAAGAGGGAGAAATGATACCTGGAAAAAGAATGTTTAAAAGTGTCTTTTGGTCTTTTGGTCAATGCATTAATGGGTTTGCACATTGCAAATCCATCATACAAGTAGATGGTACATGACTTTATGGAAAGTATACAAGCACATTATTGATAACTACAGCACAAGACGGTGCTAACCATATCTTCCCGATTGCCTACGCCATTGTAGAAGGGGAGACAACTTCAGCATGGAGATTCTTTCTAAAGAATTAGAGAAGGCATGTTACTCCGCAAAGTAACATTTCTCTCATTTCAGATAGGTACATTGCGATTATAAGCGCCTACAACAATGCAACTAACTTATGGATTGGGAACACATCTCATTTCTTCTGTTTGCGTCACATTGCATAAAATTTCCTTCGCAGTAACCCCAACTGCAAACATTTGAAGAAATCACTCATGCGAGCTGGTGAGAATATTTAATATTTTTCCACTAAAATATATTTAATTTAAAAGTTCGTTACATATTAAATTTATTTAATATTTACATGGTACGCATACACGGAGAAAATACGCTTGCGACATCTTGGGGATATCCGTGCAAACAAACCAAGTGTAGTTGAATGGCTTGATCGACTACAAAAAAAAAAAGAGAGGGTACAATGCTATGATAAGGGAAAACGTTGGGGACATATGACCACAAATTTGTCTGAGTCGGTTAATTCCATGTTCAAAAGCACCAGATATTTACTGGTGTCATCGTTGGTCGAGGAGACATATTTCAAGACCGCAAAGCTTTGTACAATTAGAGGTCGACAAACCCAAGCAATGATCAACTTCGGCTCACAGTATTCTGAAGTCGTCTTTGAGGCAATGAACAACAATCAGTTGGAATCAAATACGCACATTGTTAATGAATTCGACAGACACAATCACACATTTCTTGTAACACAGACCCAAGCCCCACTTGAAACACCTAGACCACCTAAAAGGTTTAGGGTCATGTTATAATCCCAAAATTGTGATTGTGGTGAATGGCTAAACACTTACCGTGTTCTTACGTCATGGCTACCTGTAAATCTGTTAATGTCGATCACATGAACTATGTGCCACTGTTATTTACTTTGTAGAACATATTACACATATACGACAACTCATTTGGTTTACTGCCACAAGAATCAATGTGGCAAGAATATGAAGGAGATCAGTGGGGTCTTGATCCAAGAAAAAGGAGAAGTGCTCGATTTCAAATCGCATTCCCACCGAAATGGACAAAAAAATTGAACGTGATATAAAAAAAAAATGTGAAATCTGTCGAAAATAAGGACATAACAGAACAAATTATCCTAACATATCTTCATAATTTTAACTTAGAGAAACATTATTCTTTATGTATTTTATTTATGGTGTCATTTGTATATTTCATTTTTTAATTGTTGTTATTTTTTTGTTGTTTTCATATTTTTAATGTTTTAACTGAGATATGATAATCATATATCTGCTTTATTTTTTTAATTTATTTTAACATTAATATTTATTAATTTTAATACTACTAAAAATTATTAAACCAATAAAATTTTTATTTTTTTTACTATTTCTTTAAAAATATAATAATTTAAAAAAAATTAATGTACGGAAGTCGGGCACTCAAATCCCAACTTCCTTTAATAACAACAATTTTTTTTTTCAAATATTAACTCTTTTTTTTTTAAAAAAAGCATGAACAGTGAGAAGTCGGGTTCTCCCATCCAGACTTCTCACTTCATTTTAAAAGTAGTGTAGTTCAGGCATTATTTGATAAAGTGGTGTAATTTGGGAATTTTTAGTGTAGTTGAGGAAAAAAACTGGGGCCATGCCACTTCCTGAAATATGGTTAGCAAGGAGGTTATAGTGACTACTATATGCTATAAAGATATCATCCCAAGAACTTTTCCAACTGAAACTTTTAGGACCAATCAACCATCTTCGTGACTCTAGGGACACGCCCTATTGATTTTGCACCTTTCTTTTGTAATTGTAATTCTTTGTTTTCTTTTCTCTCCATAAAGTGTACCCTTCAATTCATTTAAATACTTTTGATTAAATGATAATTTTGGTTCTTTAACTTTTATTCACAATTTTGATTATTATTTCCCCGTGATTTTAATTCCTGCCTTTTAGAAAATTTATGATTTTAGTTAAATTCTCAATGTTTATATACATTTTTTTTGTTTTTTTATAAATGAATATGTTAATCTAATATTGAATTGAATTAAAATAAAAGACATAAAATATATACAATATTAAGGGTTAAACCAAAATTATAAAATTTTTAAAATATGAGACTAAAATCACAAAAAATAAATAATAGAAAAACTAAAATCACAAATAAAAATTAAAAAGAACCAAAAATATAATCTAATCAATATTTTTTAAGTTAGAGAAGCGTGTCTTGGAGGCTGGCGATAGATTATTGCCAATTACTGCATGTGAGTGATGCTAATTGTAAGTATTAAAGTAATTTCCTCCTCTTTGGTATGTTGAAGACTCCTCATCCTTCTTAGGTGAGATCCTTCTCCGGTGATAGAGGGATTAAATATCTGCAAAAGAATTTTGATGTTAAAGTCAATTATCTTTTCAATTATAATAAATAAGAATAAATAATTTATTATTTTAAAAATCTTATGATTTATAATATATATATATATATATATATATATATATATATATTCATGGGTCTAAGATCCATATAGCTTACCTTTAAGATAAATGAGAGTGCTAATTCATAATTACCTGCTAATGAGGCCTTGAAGGTGATTATTACTCTTAACAATCTTTCTTCCTTAATCTTCAATATGGAGTCAACTTCTACCTCAATGCGTCTCCAAGTAATATTTGGCCATGGCTGAAATTAGAATTTATAACCAAACTAAATATTTACTAAACATTACACATGAACATATGTTATCCAAACTTTTTGTTTAATTGGCACGTGCATTTCAAATTTTAAGAGATATCATGAAATTAACACGTGGCATCGGAACTTAATATTACATTCATAAATTTTATGTATAACTATAATGATAATGATTTGTGAAATTATTTATAATAATTACTATCAAATGTAGTCCCTAGATAATGATTCTGTTAGTCTTGTTTCTCTTAGTTAACTCAACAAAGCAAAACTAAGTTGATAATACTTTGGAAAATTAATGAACTAAATTGTTTTTCTTAAAGCTAAACTTTTATTGAAAAGAATATAAGGTTGAGCACAAATTGATGACACAAATTTTTCAAGGACTAAATAAATAATTAATACATTTGTGTCTTTAGATAATAAAGATAATAGTGTATTCTTAAGAAATTTATTTAAAATTGAAAACTATGATGTACATAACAAAATTGAAAGGAAAAAAATTCGATACCGATCTATAGATGGTTTTGTCTCGGCACACAGAAAATATCTATATGATTCCTCCAGTCCTGGAACAACCTTGCATGTGCTATCTTTACTTTTTGAAATAAGAAGCACTATTTTGCAAAAATTAAATTATGGCATGCTTGGTTTGATAAACATTTCACATTTTTATTTAATACTTTTATAAGAAATTATAAAAATATATCATTAGTTTCATATGATTATTTTTTGTTTTGAACGATTTATATGAAAAATAGACATGCTTTTTTTTTTAAAGATTTTATTGATTTTAAATATTTTTAAATAAAATAAATAAAACAATTTTTTTTTGTCAAACTGAACAAATTTTAAGCTTTTCATTTTGAACTAATTTCCAATATGAGAAGAGCAAAATCCCAACATGCTTGATAAATTTCTTGTCATAAATCATATCCTCTCATTAATTTAATACTGTATTATAATTAAGTGCTAATGAAATTTTCTAGTAAACTACTTTTTAAGTTGTACTGCTGTACTCTGTAATTACAATTAAACAACTATTAGTGGTATTTATTTAATTTTTTTATAGCAGTGGTATATTTTACTGTTAGTTAATTTTGTTTTATAAAACTTAATAAATTAAAAGTATGAATATTTAATGGATCGCGTAAAAATTGTAACTAATGATAAAACAAAATTAGTACGTAAAAAGAATCGTATCGATTTATGTGATGTTGGCATATCTTGTACAACAGGTACATCTTTTTATATCTTATGCATTAAAATTTTCATTGGGATCCAAGTGATGTGGATCAGAGGATTCAGAGCCTTGGAAGCTTGCAGATAACATAGTGAAGGTTCGGTGGGGATTATACTTGATGCAATCACAAGATATTTATAGTTTTTCTTTTATATAGTTGTATAAAGATAAGTGTATTTTTTTCATTAGAGAGAATTAAAATAAGGTCCTAAAATAACTCATGTATGCACATTACTTGAACCAGGTCTTCTTAATAAAGATAAGTGTATATTCATTATATTTTTGAGACGTAAGAAATATAAAAAATGTTAAAATGATGTGATAAAACAAGAAAAAAAATATAATACTTACATTATTTTATTATTTATAGATGTTTTTTATATAGACTATATACATTTTTTTATAAGAGATAATTCTACTTGAAAATAAGATATAACCATTTCAGATAGTAAAATTTTCTCTGAGTATCAACAAAATTATACACTCAAAATTACTTACTAATTGATGTAAGTTAAAGAAAAGAAAATAAAGCAGAAATAAACATGAACAATAATGTCTTTTTCTTTGTTTAGTTAGACAGAGAGAGAGAGAGAAAATTGACTTCTAAAAATAAAACTTCTAACTTTTTTCTTTTAATTTAATTTTTTTTACATGTTATCTCTCTTCCGAACCAACCAAACATAAAGTACATGTTAAACCAACAAAACATAAAGTACATGTTAAATAGATATTTGTTTTTCTTTTCATTATAACATTGGTAATTTTAATTATAATATTTAATAATTTTGACAATAATTCATTTTTGTCAAAAAATCAGACTTGAATCTTCCACAACAAACTTCTCTCCGATCCCTCTACATCCTTTGTAACTTTATCTTTTCTTTATCTCTCTACCATCATAGTTCATGTTTTTTTATTTTCTCTCTCCATTTTCTATTGTTTTTCCTGGCTGCCGAGGCAACACTGCATTATACAATCTAACTAGTTTTGGACCCGTGCGCATACGCACGGGACGGCTTCGCTTCGCTCCGCCATGTTATGCTAAATTTTTATAAATTTGGTAATGAACATAGAGCATTTCCAGAGTGTATAAAGACAAATTAGTGTCCAATAACTAATTCGAACATGACAAAATATTTTGTAATTGTTGGATAATCACATTTTCATTAATGCTTAGAAAAAATCCAGCAAATCAGTAAAAAACTAAAATAGTTAATATTAGTAATGTCTTATACATAATTGTCAAGTAGTCTAAGCATAGGTAGAATATAAACTATTACAAAACAAAGGGCTCTACTACCTTTGTTGTCCTCCAAAATTTAAGCCACCATGGATATACCAAGTCAAGAAAGCCATGCAAAATGTACAGATGTTCGTTGCTTGATGAAAAAATGCAACTC
>PYAF01001709.1:1782825-1802053 GCA_007407185.1 Glycine tomentella | reverse complement strand
AGAAGCTGAGAGAGTGAAAATAGGGTGCCACGTTTTTACCGAGGCTAGCATCTGCTGTAACCATGACAGCTGCCTTCCAAACCTCATTTATTCAAGCCTAGCATTTGTTGTAACATTGACACCTGTGCTCCAAAGCTTAAACTTGCTGCTAGCATGACAACTCAGCATTTTCAGCCTTCTTTTATTACAATAGATAGAATTCATCAACAACACGTTGATATTAAATAGATACTTTTAAGGTCTTGTTAATTAATGTTTTTAAATATTAGTCAAGAAATTAAAATAAAAAATATTTAATATGTAAGTCATAAAAAACATAAAAAATATATGAACAATGTATTTTTCAACCTTTCAATAAAAATATTTTATTTTAAGTTTTTTAACCAATGTTTTAGCACATTAATTAACATTTACTTACATTTAAAGGAAGACTAAACATTTTTTGTGTGGTGGATATATTTTAATTGGTAAAGGTTTGGTGGATAATTAGTTTGACCTACATTGTAAAGAATGATTACAGTATGCACACAAATTGACGTCTTAACAGCTGACTTTTTATAAGCACCATTTTTTGTCGTATTTTGGAGTAGTATAAATAGACGGTGCCATTAGTGCTGCTGCCATAGCGTCTGCGTCAATGCTTTATGATGCAATAGAAACTAATCACCACAAGATAATGTTTGAGAAACAAGGGCATTGTAGAATTTCTTAAAAATAATGAGAAAATGATTAATTTTATAAAGAAAAACATAATCTGAATAATGAGAAAATTCTTCTTTTTCATAAATCAACCACATCACTACAGCTTTATTTTGATGCTGACAGCAAAAAAAAAATTGTTGTTATTTGAACGAGAGATACAAAATAATAATTTATATTAATTAAAAATAAAAATATGAAAATATAATTATATAAAATGGTTTCTATACTCTTTTGATAAAATAGTAACTAATGTTTAAATGGATAAATTTGTTATTTTATAATTTCTTTTCCTTTCTCATTTTCTCTTGAGTAGATACAAAATTTAACCCTGCAATGTTTCTTCCATTTTTAATTATATTGTAATTTTTTTTCCTTTCTCTAATCGTATATGCATTTTTTATTATTTTATTTTTACTTTTCTCTATCCATATTTTTTCTAATTATTTTCATTCAACCAATGCAAAGAAATTCATAGTTACAAGGAAAGATACTCATGTTAATTTGTGAAGATTACAAGTAATTGACAAATTATTGTCTTAAATATAAATAATTGATAGAAATCTTCAACTGTTAAGTAAAGTTACGTACCCTTCAAAAAAAGAAAAAGTAACGTTACGTTCAATATTGTTAACATAAATAGTTTTCTATCTAGTATACCCAATCACGAGAGGTATTTTCGGCTTCTCATTCTACACACTTTTTTTATAAGGAAAACTCAATTATTAAAAATGAAAAGTTTATTCTAAAAATATTGTTTTCAGGGCTTCTTGCTCTGACCAAGACTCCACTTTTGGCTCCGTCGTGTATGAATTTCCTTGAATGTAGATAGACCAAAAGAGGGAATGAAGGGATAAGAATATGAATTATAGTCCCATTATTGGAACATCTCTACTGATTAATGGAGATAGATTTTTAGTAGAGATAAGAGTAATTCTTAAGATATTCTTGTTCAATATTGAATAGAGATAGATTTATTGTTTATTAATTTCTTAACTAATATTCTTGCAATACTAATTAGGAGACCCTTTGTTTTTGTTTTTTTTTTTTTTAAATGCAACAAAATATACTCGTTAACAAAAATCTAAAACGTAATTTAAATAAACTTTGTTTTTTTTTAACGGCAATAAGAAATTTTATTATAGAACCAAAGTTTATTTATATAGAAAAACCAAGGTTTATTTAAATAATTACTAGGAAATACACTACCTCTTCCTAATTATAAGATTTTTTTCAGAAATTTATTTTTTTTATTTTTTTAAGATATTTTCTTAATTTTTAAGTTATTAATTAATTTTTAATACATGTTTTTATTCAATTATTCTTTTTTCAAACATTAATAGAAAATAATTAAGTGAATAAAAAGATATATTTTTTGAAATGATAATATAAATAATTGATAAATTTAATATTATTAATTAATTTTTTAAGAGAAAGACGCAAATTAATTGAAAAAAATTTATAATAAAGAATAGAAGGAGTTAAAGGTTCAAAAATGCATATTTAAGTGACGTCAACGAGTCAATTGATGTTTCTTTTTCTTCTAGAAAACTTTTGACCTTTAAGCGTAACTTTGACTATGTTTTCATCTCTCATCGATGAAGACACTGAGAAGGAAATTGTATTGCGCCTTTTCTTCCGCAAACGGAACTTTAGTTTAGTGCATCCTTCATTTCTGGTCGTTGGTATTGGCACAACCAAGACACTTATGATAGAGTCACTTTTCTATTGTAGCTAGTCGGATTGTTTTTTAAGTTGCATTATCTATATAATATATTTTTTATAATACATTTTATGATATTATTTTTTATATTTCTACTATTTTATTCATTCTATCTTTTATTATTTTGAATTTCTTGTACAAAAATAATTCAACGGTTGGTATAAAGTCATTCCTACTTCTCTTTTTTTTTTGGCAAACTATCATCAAGGCCCTACTTTATCTGTATTATTATTATTATCAGGTTGAAGCATACCTACTTTACTCTGTTTCAAAATAATACTAACTACGAAACTTACATTCACTCTCCCTTGACTTGAATAACATATGTATGATAGGATACAAATATTGTGGAAAGAAATAGAAATAAGAAAGATAAGATGAAAGTGTCAAATTTCTACTGAGAGGAGAAATAACAGGGACTCGTTAGAAAAATATTTTATCTAACTTAGCATGAAATGGGAGGGAAATTATTTTTCTTTTTAAAACTTAAAACTCGTCAAAGAAACATGCATAGTAATTTCTAACCCTTGTTCCGTTCTTTCTAATTAAGAAATTACATCAAAAGTTTCCTAATCCATGTTACAATACTTTAGCCTAAAAAGGATCACTACTTTTTATATTCTACTATTACTATTATTATAATTCCATATATTACCTTAGCTTATTTTAAACACCAATAGTGGATGTTTCAGATTGTTTGGGTACTTGGTTGAGTTCAAGGTTACTACTGCTGCCAGTTTCCTTATACTTGTACCATTTTGAACACAATAGAAAGTACCCCAAATTCATGATTTCTAGAGCAGCAATCATGTAATAAAAGAAATCCAATCTCCCCTTGTTAAGATCTTCCGGTAACCAATTCCCAGTTGCAGATTTCTCACTAGTATTGTGAACAATTGAAATCAGAAAAGTGCTCAAATAACTTGACCCTGCCAAGCCACAGTAGTATAGTGACCCTGCAATGCTTCTCATGTTCTCAGGGAATTGCTTGTAGTAAAATTCAACTTGTCCAACAGCAGTGAAAGATTCAGATAGACCAGCCAGTGCTAATTGAGGAATTAACCATAAACCTGACATTGATGAAATAGCACCTTTTCTTGGTTGCACTCCTATAGGGTTGGTCAGAGCCAAACTTCTTCTATGCTCTTCAACTACACCAGCTACTAGCATGCACAATGCAGAGAGAAAAATGCCAATTCCCATCCTCTGAAGGAGTGTGATGCCACCCTCTTTTCCGGTGATTCGATGGAGAAAAGGGACCACTATTCTGTCATAGATTGGCAGCCACAAGGTCATGCTCAACATCAAGAAGACATTAAAGGATGCACCAGGGATCTTGAAGTTGCTGCTTCCGAGACGCCTATCGGATTGAAGGGCTTGAAATACTAGGAGAGTGTGCATTTGGACAATGACTAAGTGGTACACAATGGCTGCAAACCATATAGGTAATACTCTCACCACACATTTTGCCTCCTCCACTTGCTGTATGCTGCAAAGATTCCATGGATCTGCTGCAGATCCATCTGGTTTTATTTTATCTTTTGGGGTCACAATGGCTGCTTTGTCCAATAACCTATTCATGTAATATTCATTTCAGTTAGATACTTAGGACTTGTTTGATATAAAAAATACGAGTAATATGTGTGAACATTTTGTCGGGCTTAATTATATAATCGAAAGATCTGATTGAACTTTTTAATAATTGAGAAATCCAATTGAAATGTTAAATAATTAAAGGATTTAATTTAATTTTTAATAATTAAGGGACCTAATTAAATTTTTAATTATAATTAAGAGACCAATTATATAACTAAGCACATTTTCTAAGTTCAAACAGCTTGTTAACATTTATTATTCTATCTCTCTCTTCCTATTATATTATACTTGTACTTCTCTCTCTTTTTAAATGTCAACTAGAGTGGAGATGTTCATCAGTCTTTATTCTAAAAATACGTATTTTATTTTCATAAATAGTTAAAAGCTTGATGTAGTTACCTGAACTGAAACGTGTAAGGAAGCTTGGAGTTAACACTCATGGGCGGCACATAGTTGAAGAGGGAAAGCATTGGATGCTCTGCAGGTAATTTTAGACTCCTTTTTTTTACTGCAACCACGAAAACTTGCACAATACCAGTAATGGGACTACCACTTGGTTTAACTTTGACATAGATTTTGGACCCCATGAAATACACCACACAAGATATGAGCATCAAAGCAGCAGGAATTCCCAACCCTATTGCCCAGCTCACATTTGACTGTACATACACAATCAGTGTCAAAGACACCATCTGGGCAAAAGTGAAGGTAAAAAAGTACCAATTGAAGAAACTGTTGATCCCTTTCTTTCCTGAATCTGTATTGGGATTGAACTGATCAGCTCCAAATGCCAAGTTACATGGTCTGACTCCTGCAGCACCAATCAGCAGCAAACCAAATCCAGACACTAGAAAAGCCATTTGCCCTGCAGTTGGTCCTTTGCATGTTTTCATCTCCTTTCCACAGTGAGGTGGATGCAGGTTCTTAAATACTGCTGTAAGTTGTATCACTAGCAATCCCTGTTTGTATGCAGGGAAATAATTACAACTTTACAAGGCTCAAATTTTTGTATCACTTGGCTTAAGGCTGAAGCTGAATGATGTCTATTAAATTACAATTATATTTTTCATCAAGCTAAATTTACCCATGTCCACAAGTAATTCATGTAGATATGTAAGGTTTTTTCTTTTTTCTTTTTGTTACTTAGTCTTAGACATTTGGTCATGAAATTTAATGAAATTTTTGTGAGGAATGGTGTGATGGCATTGAATTAGTACCAGAAATGAAGTGAATGTGCAGAATCCTATTGTCTTGTAGCGGCCAAAGTAGGTGTCTGATAAGAAGGCACCTATGAAGGTAGCAAAGTTGGTGCTGCCGTTGAAGATGTTGATTATATTTGTGGCTGTGATGTTCTTTAGGTTGAATACAGTAGTGAGATAGACTAAAAGATTGGCCAAGGTGCCAATGGCTCCCAATTTCTCAAAGGTTTCATTTCCTACCAAATAGAAAGACAAGTCATTTAAAAGATAGACTAAAAAGTAAACACACACACACACACACACGTATGATGTACAAGGTTCTCATTCCTTACCTATGATAAAAGGCATGGCCTTCCATCCTCTGTAGTTAATCTTAGGATCATTCTCTGTCACATGTTTCTCATTGTTCTCCATACTTTCTTTCTCCATTGTCATCATAGTTGGTGATGGCCTTCAGAATTTTGTATATGTAACCTCTGTTGCTCCCTCAATGGAGGGAAGAAGAAACGTGATTATGGTGTTGGGTAGGTGAAAGTTGAACTACACAAGGGAAGGAAAGTTAGTGAAGTTAGTATATAAATCAGTGACGGACTGAGGTTTAACTCTTTTCTCCTTTTTCTTTTGAAAAATGAGATTTCAGTTTCACTTTAAAATTAGCCTGTATCAGTGGGGTCCACATTTAATAATTAATTATTAAATATACAAGAAAAATTAATAAGGGAAATTTGTGAAATATTTATTTTTGGTTTGGCAAAGGTTCAATAGAGTTAATTTATTTAATTAATTCAAAGAGTTTAATTTAATCTGACTTTTTATTTAATTATATAAATGAGTCAAATTCATTATAGCTATGTCTTTTTTTTCGTTACATCATATTATAGGAAAGTTCATATTAAAGACTCATTATATGTAATATGATTCTATGAGAATATTTTATTTATTTATCAGCCATTCTAATTAAATTTAGTTGATAAAAAATTTAAAATATTTTAAAAATATATTTGATACATATGAAATAATTACTATATAAATAAATTAACTAACATATTTTTAAATTTAATATTTTTAATAAGTTAAGTCTAACTTTAAATACGAATTATTTATATAAACGAGAACTCTATATTATCTATACAAAATTTTTGAGTACTTTATTTAATTGAGTTCATTTTCAGAAGAAGTATAACCAATAGAATGCCATACTTATTGATCTGGATAAAAGAAACATTTAAAATAAGAGTTCAGTATGTCTATTTCTTTTTTTTTTCTGAATGAGAGTTTAATATGTCTGAACGCTTCTTTTCACTCCCACATGGATAAAAGTATATATAAATGGGAATATTTCTACTTCCTACGAGATAAAATAAAAAGTAAAATATTTTGAGAAGAAAAATGTTCTCATCATGTGATCACTATAATCAAATTGTTAACATTATTAGAAAATAGAATAATTAACATTCTTGAGTAATCCATCAATTAGCCAATAGCCATTAATGGAGCTAGAGTAGTCATAAAATCTTGTTAGTAAAATAACTCTTATATCTCCTCAAAAAATAATTAACTCTTATAGATAGTTTATCTAGAGTTATCATAAGACATTTCATTCTTTTATAATTCATTTTAGTTTAATTTTTCTATCTCTTTACTTTTCTATCATATCTTATACAATGTTACAATATTTATCACTTCTCTTTATACTTTTTTTTTTTCTTCTTTTTATCTTTCTCCTCAGTCCACTCCAAAATAAAGTAGTGGACGTTTATCATTTTTCATTCAGCTATTCTTTTTTTTGTTTTGGTAAATTTCATTAAGCTATTCTAAATCTATAGTAAAGTACTCAAACAATAGATTTATTTATTAATAATTTTCTATTAATTGGATATATTCTTTACATTATTAATTAGTCAAAAATCATTTTTATGTAATTTTTAAAGGAATTGTTATTAAAGTTAACAAATCTATTATAAATTATATTTTGTGATTAAATGATAGTATACAATTTTTTGGTCCACCGATAATTATTTCAATGATGGTGTGGCTTGTAAACAAGTATAAGTAATTTTTTTGACGATTTTAAACGATAAAAAATTATTTATTTATCTCTCTCTAATTTGACAATAGAGAATAGTTGCACATGGCCAACAAAAACCCTAAACATATGAAACAACAAATCGTACCAAATTGCATAATCAAAGAACAAAATATGTGCATTAATCAAGTACAAACCCTGTGAAATGAAGTCAAATCAAATAATAATTCCCACCCTCCCTCGCATCATTTGCCCAAGGTTTTCTATTTCATCTCTTTATTTTGTTTGGTGTATCTTATGTGTACATCTTAATATGATAACACTTATTTGTTTTTTTTTCTTTGATAAAAAATTATTTATTTTTCTTAACACAAGTATTTAATTATTACACATCTCTATAATTTTTTTTTATCTTTTTCTTTCTCCAACTATAAAATAAAATGAGCTCTACTATATAATTTTTTTTAACAGATATCCAAAACCGGTAAGCTACTGCACAGCTAAAAGTGGCAAGTTAACCAACCAATACATATTAGAAGTCTAGTACACAACACAATGCATGTTTCCTGCAAGGAAAATATTAATTGAAAGGTGGCCCTTCAAAATTGAAATGCTGTAGAACTTGCTACATCGTTTTCAATAATGATGTAGCTACCGTCGTTTTCAACCTTCATAATCCATTTCAAGCACTTTTGTTTGTTTTTTTATATTAAGAAATGTTAATCTTTAGTTTATTAGTTTTTATTAGTAGAAAGATTGAATCCTTAATATTCTTTTGTTTTCTTCTATCTTAATCACCCATCCAACCTTATCTCCGATCCATTTGAAGCACTTGCTATGCTATTTGGTGCTGCCATGCTGCATCCCCGCATTGCAGAACTGGTATTGCAACACACTGTACACAGGGTGGTCAGACTCTGTGTTATGTAAGTTTTAGTTTTAGGCAAACCCAACAGAACATTTTGGAAGAAGGTGAAGATGTTTCATAATTAAACACTGGCATTGATCAGTATTAATTTCTGAACACAAAAAATATATTTTTAATTATTGATGATTTTTTAAATATAAAATGAAGATATATTACCTGAGATAATTGGTTAAATTCCCTGTCTAAAAATCGTGTTTTTCAAAGATTTTTTTTTTAAAAAATGATTTCAGTAAAGAATAACTAAAAATGGGGATATTAATTAAAAATATATTTTAAAATCTTATTGGAGACTTTTGATGGGGAGAAATTTTTAGTTTCTTGGAAATTAATATTTTTTGGAATGTTTTTTAAACAATTCCTCAAGAATTTTTTTCATAGAAGAAATAAAAATCTTATTTTTTTAATTTTTCTTTTACTACAATAACATATTATATTAATCTTATTACATTAAATAAATGATAAAATATCACATAATTCTTTAATTCATAAAAAACTTATGTGAATATTTTCAATGATTAAACAGAAAGATTCTATTCGTTCCAAAAACATATTTTCAAAAATCATGACTCTCGCATGAAAAAAAAATTCCCTACCAAACGATCCCATAAAGAGTATTCTTTAACGGTGTTAAATTACATAAATTAAACCGTATATTTTAATACGAGAGGAGAGAAATGTAATACTTGTATCACTTATTAGTAGATAGTGTAATTGACACATTAACGATGTCAAGTTAAATATAATAAACTGTACATTTAAAGTAAAAGGAGAACAATATAATAGTCATATCTCATGCGAGGGTAGTTTTTTGTTTTTGTTTTTATTTTTTATTGACATGCCAACGTTTTCTTTTGGGTGGGGGACCTGAAGTCTCACTATGTAATACAAGATAACTGGTTAAGATTGGCCTATACGATATTTGGGTAATTAGCATAAAATTTTAAATTTCAATATCATTATTAATTTACACGAAAAAAATAATAATAATGCAAGATTGCTTTTATTTTCTTCTCCGTACGGGAAGAATTACAACAAATTATATTCTTCAGCAAAGTACTACCATTAATGTAGTTATTGACTTGATTGCGTTTGCGTAAAAGTGCATCTGGTGTTCTTCGTTGTAGTTAGTTATTGACTTGATTACGTGCAATTTTCTGGTTTTGCAAACTATCACCCCACGTTTGATTGAAAACCCCATTCAAACCAAAATAATGATGATGGACAGAACACGACATAGTTTTGGGTTTGTTTTCACTGCCAAATTACATTCCCAGTATCTGAAAATATTGTTGGGTTTGGACGTTAATTAGTTGAATTTCCTCGTTAGAGCGTAGATGAGGCAAATGTCTGACCTCAAAAATTCTGATTGGGAAACTTATAACACGAACCTGCATAATTATGATTTATAAGGCACAGCAACCGTTTTTTTTTTGTGGTAGTTATTCTTAACCGTCTTTTCCAGCACTCCTTCAATTATTTGATCCACTCATTAAGTCTATAACATGGGGCTGGGTTCTAAACAAACAGTTATTACTGCACTGCATGAAATTGCATGTAAATGTAATCACAACTGCAGAAAACTATGTTTATATGTGTCTTTTACTCTTCACTTGCATCTTGAAAATTTTCAAGTATAGCGTGAATAGTCTCTAATGAAAAAGTTAAATTGAATATAGCCACCAACCATGTGATAGAAAAGTTGAGTGGGTACGGATAGGAGTTGAATACACAGTTACACATGCACAAAAGTCAAGTAAGGCACAACCACATGTTTCTAAAGTATCTTTTAGTTTTTAGTTAGTAGTATTATATTACTTTTTAGTAGATGTTATATTGTTAATAAAATTGATTATCTCTTTTGTATTTTTTGTTTTTTTTAATAGATTTTATTTTGAAATCTTAGAGAATTTTTAATGAAACTCACATAAATTTTATTTTTAATTTTTTATTAAAATAATACAATTAAATTAAGTAATTAAAAATGTTTTTTTTTCAATTTTTTCAATTTTTCTCCTCACATCCGTTCTCTTTTTTTTCTTTTTTCCCCTCCTCCCTCTCTCTCCTGTCTACCCACATTCACAGTCTCCTTCTAGTTTTTTTTTTCTCCTCCCTCTCTCCTCTAAAAACGCTTTCCTCTAAAAATGCTCATGCTTCCTCCCCCTTCTCCTTCCAACTTCTCCGAGGGTGACCCCCCTTCCCCCCTAGTATATTTTATTTTTTACCGTTTTTTCCCATTTGGTATGTTGCCTCTGCCACGTATTAGTTACTATTGTTGATGAATAAATTTTTATTTTTTTAAAGATGTGCATATCTTCATAGTTATTGTGAAGAACTGAATCTCTATATGGATATAATAACTCAGTTTTCCAAAAAAAAAAAAAAAAAGTACCTACGCTAACAGCGTGGAGATTAGCGTGGAGGTTAGCGTGGCGGCGCCAGTAGCGTGAAAATGGCGTCGTTAGCGTGGGAGACGCTCCAGAGGCCATTTCATGCGGCTTTATGGCGCGGATAGCGTCATTTTGGCGCGATTAGCGCCATAGACGCGCCCAGTTGGTGCGGTTAGCGCCGTTTATGGCGCCGTTAGCGCCAGTATGGTCTGGAGACCCTTTTGATTCGAATATCTGGCGTGATTAGCGTCAGATATGACGCGATTAGCGCCAGAATGCTCCAGGAAGCTTTTTCTTTCGAACTGGTGGCGCGATTAGCGTGGGGTGTGGCGCTATCAGCGCGGGAACGCGTACAGGGGGCCTATAAAAGGCTATTTTCACGTTTTGGGAGAGAAAAACTGTTTCTCTTCTTCCTCCTCCAGCCCCATCCGCCATTGATGACCTTCCAAGCTCTCTAGACCTCCATTCTTCGATTAAACACTTGCTTTTACACCCAAACCTTGTGGGAAACCTCTAGTGAGCTTGAATCCTTCCTCATTTCTCCTTGAAACCCCCCAAATCAAAGAACCCCTTTTTCAAGGAAGTTCGTAGAACTCGAGTTCGGCGAGGAACGACGACGATTCGTGGTTACCCAAGCTAGGGGAAGTCGTCCTTGGGCCTTCCTTGTCATCTTTGAGGTAAGAAACTCGAGATTCACCGCTTGATTTATGAGTTGGGGTTTTGGGTGAATAGTGACCCACTTTTGATAGAGCTTGAATTAGCTTTGGGTCCAGTTGAAACATGTGTTTGGAATGTTGAGAGGATGTAGGATTAGCTCTTAGAAGTGAATTTGGTGAATGTTGATTCCATGGCTCTTGTTGGTGCATGTGTTGTTGTTGGGCTGAGTTGCTTAGCCATTGTTGTACATGCTAGAGCCTTGGATTGTGGTTTAGATGGCCCTGAGAGGCTATTGGCTTGATGGTTTGTGAATGCCAAGCTTTGTTGAACCATAGGTTAGATGACTTGATGGTTTGGAAAGGATTGTGAGTCCTTTCATGTGGAGCGGTTGTGGACCGCATTGTTTATGCCTTGTGTGGCTTGTTTGTTGATATACGCTTGTATATGTGCCTTGATAGGGCGTGACACCGAGGGTGTCGGTGGCGTGGGCCACAGAGCACGGGGAGAACTGCAGAGCTCAGCTTTGCCAGGTAAGTTCTGGACCCTTGGGGATGTTTCCCACTTGTGTGTGCTCTACCATACTCCGAGGGAGTAGTGGTTTCATTCATGATTCATGCATTGTGTGGATGTTGCATGCTCATATTTATACATGCTTGTATCTGTGCTTGAGATTGTAGTAAGCCTGTTATTAGATCTTCTGACCAGTAAAGATAGATATGGACCTCCCTAGGAGGAGAGCGCGCCTCCTAGTTGGTTTGCGCGTGGTTGACATAAGGTCCCGGGATGCGGAGATTCCCTACGCCAAGAGCTAGGTGTTCCCGTCGCGGTTGAAGTCTAGGCTCGGAGGTACCATATACGTGCGTCCATGCGAAGGGGTAGCACCCGATGGGATGGCACAGGTGTGAATTCCGGCTTCACACTGAGGACGGTGTTGGACTCGGTCCACCATACATAGAGCTTAGATAGCTTGTGATGTATATTGTTATGAGAGGCCAGGATGGCCCATGTGGTTGTGATATCCTGATGACTTGTGTCATGATGAGTGAGCCAGGGTGGAGGAGATGCCTCCAAGGTCCCTGAGCTTACTGAGATGTATATCTCACCCCGTGTGGGGTTATTGTTTTTCAGGTGATGCTTTTAGCAGAGGGGAGCAGTCTCAGGGCGGGAGGCCCCAGTAGAGACGTTACCTGCTTGGCCTCGGGCAGCAGATGATAGCTTGGAGCTCGGCTCAGCTATGATGATGTGTTTTGTATGCTTGGAGCTCGGCTCAGCATCTTGTTTTATTTGTATTTATGTATGCCCTCGTGTGAGGAAGGATCTGTGGGATCAGAAAGCGCTCGGACGCTTCTTGTGTATTTATGCACCACGGGTGCCAGTTGTTGATATATTTATATATCCGGTTTTCGTTCAGTTATGCTTACTCCTATTTATATCTTTGAGATATTTGTGTTTCTGCCTATAGTTGGGTTGTATGTTCTGGTTAAGCAGGGGCTTGGTTGATGCTTGATGTGGGTTGTGATTCCATACATAATGTTATCAAGAAAATATGGTTCGATTTTATACTTCCGCTAGATAAACATGTTTTAATTAACTATGGTTAAGCGCTAATCTGATGATTATATAATGTTAATACACCGGGTATACACGGGGTGTTACAATGGAGATCTTCATGATACTTTTATTGCTGAATATGTGGAAATTTAGATTTCAACTGAAGATTCATCCCCAAGATCTCGCATTAAAGATGATATAAAAAGTTAGTGATACCATTAAAGAATCGATTTGATAAAGTGGAGCAAGTAAAAGTTGGATAATTGATCCAAGAGAAAAATAATATAATAGGAATAGAGGAATCCTACTAGTTATTACCTGCCTCCATTTTTATTTATAAAAAATAGTTCATTACCTAATAATTAAGAAAAATAATTAACTTAATTTATAATAATAAATTTTTCCTAAATTTGTATACTCTTCAAAAATATCACTGTCATTAACATTTCTCTCTCTTTTAAATACATGTTAATAAAACATGTTTCTTATTTAATTAGAAATATTTTTAGTCTAAAATTAATTAATACATGAGACAGTATGAATTGAATCTTATATAAAAAAATAAATAATTTTTAAAAGTTGGGTCTTATAAATACGAACAAAGCTAATAGTGTTTATAAAAATGAAAAAAGAGACTATTATTATTAGGGTCCTAGGTTAAAGAGTCCTACTAAATGTTTCTAATAACTTAAAAAATAAATATCCAGTGACTTTTGTGTTTATAATGTATTAATAAATATTTTAGTATTGATCAACTAATGTGAAATTGTTCCAATTAATTAGATGTTTCATATTTGAACATGTAACTGTGTTAAATATTTGAAGGTCATACATGATGGTCATACACTATTCAAGCATAAATGTCTCTACTAGAGGGGCAGAAAAGATTTTCTTAAATAAAAATCTTGTAAGCTTATTTATGTATAAGTTGCCAAATTCATTTCCAAAAATGTCATGTGGTGACAAATTGATTCTGAAATATGAAAAATATAAATTTAGTTTTTAAATATGCAAAAAGTGCGACAAATTATTTCTAAGTTAAATTTGTAAGATGATTTTTTCATTAAATTGTAGCTACATTCAAGGATCAATTTGAAATTAAATTGTAAAGTTTAGAAATCTATTTATCAATAAATTATTTGTAAAACTAATTTGTTGCACTTATTATATATTCATAAATTAAATTTAAATTTTCAATCTTTAAGTTATTAATTTATTATTGTATCACACTTTAGGAAACAATTTTTTTATTTATCGTATATTTCTTTTAACTACTAGCATTTGCTTAATCGTTACTACAGATCCTAATTGACTCTCTCCCGTGGACCCAAATGGTTAACTGAATCTAATCATACGCCATAAGATTCCAATAAGTCAATTTTTGTCTCACATGTAGCTTTCAATGTGAACGTGGGAATGTGAAAACTCGTGAAGCTATGAGAATGCTCGGGACCTTATAAAAAACTATGATACAGCTACAAAGCCATCCATCTTTCTTTGATGTTCCTATTTCTGAGTTGTGTTCATACAAGTGAACAACAATTATTGGAATATTAGTGTCATCACATATATCTACGTATAACGAGGTTTCGTGTCTAACGTAGATTCAAGTTTGAAAGGAGATAAAAATCAAGTAGAAAACCATCGGCTTTTTTGGCATTGTCTAAAAAGGTTTTGAGAAACATGATCAAAGAAACTCTTCCTTTTCTATATTTATTTGAATGCGTAAAACATTTGTTGGGATAGCTGAATACGGACAAAAAGGTCGTTTGCTATTGGACTGCAAGTTCAGTTTGGGGTGGGGGTAAAGGGGTGAGTAGGCAAAAAAGATTATAGGTTTAGAAATCATGGAAAAAACGTATGATGATAAAATAAAATCATAGAATTCAACTTTTGTATCAACTATCAAGTGAGATTCAAATCGATCATAAGAATCTTCTGATGTTGAAATGCGGAAATTGGATCATACAATGTAGAATACTGTGACTGACTGGACAACCGTTCAATTGGTATTACTCAATAATGTGAGAAAATGAGAAAATATAGAAACCAAAGTAAAATTAATAAATTTTACAAAAACACCTACAAGTCTTACAATCATGTTCTTATTTTTCTTTCTCACACAATCTTTTTCATGTTTCCTGTTAGCATGTAACATGAGCTGAAAGAACACCAAACTGTGACCCACTTAAGCTGATTATCTTTATCTGTAGGAAGCAGATTGTGGAAAATTTAATCATGTCAATCTATAATTTTTCTTTCACTATCATTAGGTGCTTTAAGACAAACGTTTTGGATGCAGGCATCCTATCCTAAGAATAATACACTTCATCTGTCATCATAGATCTACACATGAAGTATCTATCTAATTGAAAAGGCAGAGACTGTGCTTTTGTTGCTATACTCAATTTGATTTTTAACCTTTTCTCGTTGTGGCTCCACTTGATGAAAAATTGTAGTAGCCCATTTCTATGCAATAGCTATAGATTCGAATCATTAACACCATTAGCACTTCTTTCCGATTGTTTTGTAGCTTTTTCAAGTTCAATGGAACTGCTGCCCGTGCCTTTATACCTAAACCACCTTGCACATAACACAAAGTAGCCTAAATTAATAATTTCTAGAACAGCAATGAGCGAATAGAAGTTATCCAATCTCCCCTTGTTCAGATCCTCCGGTAACCAATTCCCAGTTTCAGATTTGGCAGTGATTTGGTGGATAACGGAAAAAAGCACACTACTCAAGTAACTTGACCCTGCATGGCCACAGTAGTAAAGAGAACCTGCAATGCTTCTCATGTTCTCAGGAAATTGTTTGTAGTAAAACTCAACTTGGGCAACAGACATGAATGCTTCAGCAAGTCCGGCTAATGACAGCTGAGGAATCAGCCACAGACCTGACATTGATGAGATTGCACCTTTTCTTGTTTCCACTCCTAGAGGATTAATCAGAGCCAGAGTTCTACGGTGCTGTTCAACCCTAGCAGACACTAGCATGCTGAGTATAGAGAAAAATATGCCAATGCCCATCCTCTGAAGGAGTGTGATGCCACCCTCTTTTCCAGTGAGCCTTTGGAGTAAAGGCACGACTTTTCGGTCGTAGACGGGTAACCAAATTGCCACACTAATCATCAGAAAGACGTAGTAGGATGCTCCTGGGATCAAGAACCCGCTTTGCCCAATACGCCTGTCAGATAGAAGGGCTTGGAACACTAAAATGGTGTGCTGTTGGACTATAACAACAAAGTACAAAATGCCTGAAACCCATATGGGTAACACTCTCAACAAGCATTTAACCTCTTCCACTTGCTGCATACTGCAAAGATTCCAGGGATCAGTAGCAGATCCATTGGGATTTATTTGATCTTGGGGAGTCATGATCGCTGCTTTGTCAAGGAACCTGTTAAGATAAACCATCTAGTGAACACTTTTTAAAAATATATCAAAACAAGCACCAAATTCTAACTGCTTGACGTTGTTTACCTGAATTGATATGTATAGGGAAGTTTAGAATTCACTGACTTGGGAGCCACATAGTTGAAGAGGGAAGGATATTGATATTCAGGAAGCTTCAACCTCCTTTTCTTTGTTGCAACCACTATAACTTGCACTATACTAGTGATAGGGCTACCACTTGGTTTAACTTTCACATACAGTTTGGACCCCATGAAGAAGATTATAGAAGATACAAACATCAAAGCGGCAGGAATTCCCAGACCCACTGCCCAACTTACATTTGACTGTATATAGACAATAATTGTTAAGGATATCATCTGAGCAACAGTGAAAGTGAAAAAGTACCAATTGAAGAAGCTAGTGATCCCCTTTTTTCCAGAATCTGTGTTAGGATTAAACTGATCAGCACCAAATGCTAGGTTACATGGTCGGATACCTGCAGCTCCTACCATCAATAAACCTAAACCTGTCTTTAGAAATGTCATCTGCCCCTCTGTTGGCCCCTGGCATATGGTGGATTCTTCACAGTGAGGTGGATGCAGTTTCTCAACTGCTGCTGTCAGTTGTATTGCAAACAAACCCTGTATGAAGCAGGCAAATCAAGGAATCAGCACACAACTTAAGTGAGCCAATCTTGTCAAAGTACAAGATTGATAGCTTTCTTTGTAAGCATTTTAAAATGGAATTACTTCTATTTGTGAGGTTCTTAAATTATATTTTATACTTCTCAATGTCATTGGTTTTTTCTAAATTCAGATATGCCTAACTGTGTTGTGTTTTTCATAAACAAATAGAATGGAATCGAGTGCTGAAGGCAGCAGAAGTTTACCACAAAGGAAGCCATTGTGCAGAATGCCAGTATCTTGTAGCGACCAAAAAAGGCATCCGAGAGAAAAGCTCCTAGCAATGTAGCAAAGTTGGTGCTGCCATTAAAGATGTTGATAATATTTGTAGCTGTGATGTTTTCCAAGTTGAATACGGTAGTGAGATAGACCAAGAGATTGGATAAAGTGCCAATGGCTCCTAGCTTCTCAAAAATCTCATTTCCTGCCAATTAGTAATTACACAAATGAATCACTTGATATTTAAGGACAAAAACTAACAAGAAAAAGAATCATATAGAAACACAAAGCACTCCTTCTTTAGTCTTGCTCACCTATAATGAAGGGCATGACCTTCCACCCTCTGTAGTTAATCTTAGAGTCATCATCTGTTCCGCTATTCTCATTCTTCAATAAACTTTCCTCCTCATCATTCTCCGATGTCTCTCTCTTTGTCATTCTTTCTCCAATTGTGTTCATGATGATACGCTCCAAGTGCTACCTAGAGGATGGAAAGGAGGGCAAGAAGGACCAGTGAGGGGGATAATGAGAAAAGAACTTCAAAACCACACCAAGTGTTATCATCACACCTAGCTACCAACAAATTCTCCATCTAACTGATTTACAGATCGTCTTCACTACTGGCCAAATTTTTGTCCAAGATTTTATTTTTGAGTAAACCCGGGTATCCCTCGGCCAAGAGCCAAAAACTAATACCTCGAAATACTAAGATTCATCTAAAGGCTTAACCTCTCCCAATAGATGATTTTATTTTTATTTACAAATTACAATTCCCCGTATTCCTTTTGGTTCTGATTGAATGTTTAACTTAGCCTTTTTTTGTGGTTTGGTTGAAACAAGTAGATCTTCATTGGTGACCAACAACTCTTTACCAAACAAAATTATTTTGTTGTACCCAAAAAGTAAAAACCAAAACCTAAGCAAGAAGATCACAATACAAAATCTCAGAAGTTTGTTGCAGGTTACAATTTGCTCACTTTAGACCTACATTACATAAACGCTGCCAAATTCATCCTAAATGCTACCTCTCATCATTCTGTCCTAATTTTAAGTCTGTGGGAAAAAATTCCAAAAAGCACAATCTTATTACAATCTTAATCAAACCCAGAAAAAAAAAATCGAAATTTATATGACAACAAATCAACTTGTACGTCTTAAGTTAGGATGATATCTCCAAATAAAAGCAATGAAAAATCATAAGCTAATGGATACCCAGGAAAGCAACATATAAATTCAGAGAGGAACGTTAAAGTAAACCAATAAAAATGGATGATAGAAGTACCTGAAACGAGGTATGTTAATTGATGCCCCTTCGGAAGGAAGAACATGGACAGAGGGTTCAAACTCAACTCAATGACTTCTTGTCATAGAGAGAGAGTAAAACGTGTATAATGCTTCAAGAGTTGAATATGATTTGATTTTTGAATTTTTTATAATTTATAAAATATTCAGGCTTAGGTTGAAATTCATTTTCATTCACGATTAATACAGTAATTTAAGTATAAATTTTCGTCTTAAAAATAATTTTGACAATAGGCAATAGCAGCATCTTATTGTCATAAAATACATATTATTCGGGAAATAACTAGTGTCCTATAGCCTTTACGTATTAAATTTATAATTTTTATATTATTAATATTTTAAAAAACTTTATATTTTTATAGCATATATATATATATATATATCAACGTTAAATATATTTTATATTTATAGTAAGAGTATTCACGATTCGAATTTAATATGTTGCAACCTGATCCAATTATATGAGATTGAATTTTTAAATATTTGAGTTAAATTTGATTTAACCCATCTAATATTTGATAAATTTTTTTTGCATAAATTCAACATGTAAAATTTTAATAAGATTGAATAATTAATATAACTAAATCTGACCGAAAATGTGAAGACTCTAATTTTTTATAAGTAACTTGATAATTTCATTAGTGAAGTTTGGGAGAATATTTTTTATAACAGTATAATAAAAGTTGGCTTTGAATTTGGTAGGTAATTGACGATTCAAATTAAATTCGTATACATTTCTTCAGTTTTTTAGTTATTCCGCTTGTATTTTTTACATGACATTCTCATTAATTTTTTCATTAATGATCCAAAATATTAAAACTTAAAAACTTTTGATATGATACCTTTCATCTTTATCTCTAAGT
>PYAF01001709.1:1652449-1775957 GCA_007407185.1 Glycine tomentella | reverse complement strand
ATCTCTTTGCCTTATAACCTTTCGTCTGGACCGGAGATGAGGCATTCTGTCTCCGTGATTGCAGCCGACGGGTCCTCTCCCCTTATGCCTGTAGCGAGGATCAAGGATTATCGGCCGATAACTGCTCCTGCGTCATAAAGGGGAATCCCTGATTGCTCGGGTTCATTAATGGGGAGGATATGGGATCACATCCGTAACACAAGTTAATAGTTTGTAATTAAATAGAAAATAGAAAATATTCTCAAAATTAACATGTCCTAACTATTTGAATTCTGTTCTATATAAAAAAAAAAAAAACTATTTGAATTATGGTATGTGAGTCGAAATAACGTGACGAATGATGGATTGACCAAAAGCAAAATAAGCTTAGTTAAGTACTCTACCAACTCTGACTCACAATTCGAATAGTTTTGTTTGGATGTATTTCAAGTTTTGGCTTTCAAGTAGAAAAGAGCAAGTTGAATAAGGAAGTTCGAGAAAATATCATGTGCATTGTGCAGTGAGGCCATTGCCTATCGGCATTCCCTTTCAAATCCACCACCCTACTACTATATTTATCATTTTCAAGTTTAATTTCTTAAACTATCCTTAATTGAATAGTTTTACCGAATTTCATTTATTTATTAAAATCTTGAACTTTATTACATGGAGAAAATTATTCTATAGTATCTGAAGTTAGCTAACTATACAGGTATGTTATTTTTTTTGTTGAAAAAGTTGTATAGGAATTTATTTAACTAAATTAAACTAAATGTTGATATGGTTTTATTTTTATGGTATACATTTAAAATCAACGCTACAATCAAAGATAACAACAATTTTTGAAACTTCAATTCCTTTCCTTAGAAATCACTCCCACTATACCTTGAACAAAGAAAACAGGAGCTTGCTTGATGCTATATATATCCATAGCTTTAGGAGGGTTATATAATCCATTGAATTTTCAATTTTTATGAGCTTGTGCGCGTAAACGCGAGTTCCACACAACTTTTTTTTTTTTATAATTTAAGAGTTGCATGTGTAATGTTGGACGTTTGTGCATATGTGGGGTTGAAGAAGAAGGGATTGGTCTACTGGTCGATAGTTCATTAACATTCTTAGAGTCTATTTGTATGTAAGTTTCTCTAGAAGCATTTTTAGAGGAAGAAAATAAAAAAAAAAAGAAAATAATCTTTTCCATAAGTTAAAATGAGTTTTTCATTAATATAGAAGAAGAAAATAAGAAAAAAAAAGAAAATGATATTTTTATAAGTTAAAATAAGTTTTTTATTAGTTTATTTATATATGTCATTTAATCTTTTAGAAAAATTATATTGGTGAACTTCTAAAAATTAGCTAATAAAAAATTTATTTTTATTTTTAAAAAAGTTCATTTTATTTTTTTTTTATTTTCTTTTTTTAGAAATAATTCTAAAAAAACTTATCTAAAGAATTCCTTAATCATTGATCAATTTCTTTAGGAAGGAATCAAATTGTAAACCTAAACTGATATACGGCGAAATAAAGATTTTCTTTTATTTTGTTTTTCCCGAAATCACGGATATCCTTAAAGTATTCAACAACTTGCATTCAAATTTATAATATATGAATATGAATATATTTTAGTCATTCTTAAAAGTGATTATATCCAAACTCAGACATCATGATTCTACCGTCATGATGTTATGATGTTAATTGCCGACTTACTTGATGATAAATGCAAAAAAAAAAACACAGAATATAATAATTTCTACAATATTATGTAATCATAATTTTTCTGTAACTGAAGATTGTTAATTTTCACCTTTTTTTAAATTTTTATAATAATTATCATAAAAGTTATATTTAAACTAATTTCTATTTGTTAATGGTAAAAAAATCTTAAAAGCTAATAAATTATTGATTACTTACTCCAAAAATAACACTCCAAGTGACGTGTCATATAATAACATTAAAAATATAATTAAAATGATTTAAATTATTATTTGCACTACTATAAAATAAAGTATGAATATTATTTTTAAATACAAATATTACTCTAAGAGCAAATTTAGTACAAGATTTAAGTAAGGATCTTGAGTTTAAGATTTAATTTTCACTAGATCTTTTAATAAAGGAGATAAAAAGATCACTAAAATAAAAAATAAATTCTTATAAAAAAAACTCTTAAGATCTATATATTATTAAAAAAAGAATAAATTTTTTCTTTTTTTTTCTCTCTTTAATATCTCTAAATGAGATATACTATTCAAAAATAAAATGAGATCTTCAATCTAAGTGAAAATATGGAATCTACTAAAAGTGATTTAAAATCTTATTCTAAAATCTTCTACTAAAAATGCTCTAAAATCTTACTAAGATTAAGATTCACCGATTGCCACTCCTATCTAAGTTGAATTGATTAACGAGAAGTGGGAAGTGGGACGGAGGAAATAACGAATGAAGGGTCTCTTGGGTAGGGTACGTACATGAAGAAGGAAGATAAGATAATTAAACGCAGCAGCAATATTAATGAAGTAGTATATATGTAATTAAAAGAAAGAAAAAGAGATAACTAATTAGGTAGAAAGTAAGAGACGTACCTCAACGCATGCAATTAATTTATGGCGGAACAAGCTAGGTAGTCCAAGAATGACAAATTAATCAATGCTGTGCGAGAGCAATTAAGATGCTGGTAATCTTGCTTAGTGGATTCATGGACATATCTTCAAGTTTATCAGCGGAGAGAAGGGGCGGTAATTAAATTAATTATTAGCTTGACTAATTATATTGGGTAGTGGGATTAGCCGTTTAGAGTTTTATGCAGAGAGAATTTGATACTGTAATAGCATGGGGTGGGTGGGGATGTGTAAAAAATTAATAGCCTTACGTAATTCTAATCTGAGACACCTCTTTTGATGCATCCAGCTTAAGCAAAGTTGGATTATCTATCAATAAAAGTTAATTTTGCCTATAAAAGTAAAAGTCGGATAAGTTGAATGCTAATGTAATTTTCTGAAAACAAGTAATTCCGTATGACATGGTACTTCTTAGTGCATAATATTACTACGACAACCCAACATGCACACAGGTACCAGAATGTCAGTTAATTAAAGAAAATATGTTAGTGCTTAGTGCATGTGGCGCTTGTTTGGATCTATTACCTCTACTTAAACTTCTGAGTCAAAACAAAAGATGTTTAGTAACATCTGTGTTTTTCTCTACATATGACACCTTTTTATGGATTTACCCACGTCTTCAACGCGTTTCCAAACACACTTACCATGATAGCAAACAAAACAGAAAACAATAAAACAAGAAATTATGATGAAAGTCAGGTATAAAATCTGGCACCATATTTCGTCCACTAGGCTTGTGTTTTAAATTTAAAAAAAATGAAAAAGGCTTGGTTTTAAGCCTAACAAAAAATATACTTTGTATGGAAGGTAAACTAATATCGGAAGAATTTTAAATCTGTGAAAGAAAGAAGCTATAGATGTGATGTGACCAAATTACAAAAATTAATGGAATCTTTAAACTATTATTTACTATCTAGTTAGCACATAGTGTCCGAGAAAAGATGCAATGCCATACTAAAACTGAATTGCATAAAGTTTCTTTAAAGAAAAAAAAATCTTCCAAAAAATAAAATACATAGTAGCACTAAAGAACTTGAATTTTTTAAATTTGAACTCCAACAAGAGGAGAATATGATCATCTTGCCCTTTGTCTTGTGCCTGTTCTATCCAAGACATTCTCCTCATCATTTGGTTCAGATGATTCTCCTACAGCAATTGAATTCTCTGGCTGCACCTCTGTGATCCCGTTCTCCTCGTCACTAATTATATAACGGCTTGCAAAGATATTGAAGTAGATAAAATTCAAAACTCCAAGTGCAGCAATGAAATAATAGTAGTAGTCAAGCCTATTCATATTCAAATCATGACCCCCTATCCATGCTGTTTTCCCCCTTTGTGATGTTGCTTTCTGGACAATATTGACAATCAAGGACCCTATGTAGTTTGCAACGGACAAGCTCAAAAAAAACAATGCCCCAGCAACAGTTCTCATGCTCTCTGGCATCTGCAAGGTGAAGAATTCCATTATAGCAACAGCAGCAAAGGCCTCATTGAGGCCTGACAGTGCAAACTGAGGCACCAACAATGCAAAGCTCAATGGTGAAATGAACAAGCCTTGTTTTAAGGCCGAGTCGCGACGCTTCTTTTCAATAATTGCTGCTACCAACATGCATAAGATGGACAGCAAGATGCCAATTCTGATTCTTTGCCTCATGCTCAATCTTGGAGGCTTTTTGGTGATCTTCCTCACTAGGGGAACGTAGACACTCTCATAAATGTATATCCAAATGGAGAGTGCTATCATTGATGTCATGTTCATCCACCCTGGTGGGACCATGAAGTGTGCTCCAATAGACCTTTTGGTTTGAACAACTTGAAGCACTCCAAAAGTGTTCTGCTGGTCCATCACAATGAAGCAACAAATTCCTGCCACCCACACTGGCAGAAGTCCCAGCAAGCACTTGAAGTGTTCCACTTGTTGCAAACTACAGAGCCTCCAAACATTCCTAGGCATGCCTTGCTCATTCAACTCACTAGGATCAGCTATTATAGCAGCCTTGTCAAGGAACTTGAATCTATCCGTCTGAACTATCCTATCCTTCTCCAGTGTAGAAGCAGGAGCAGGATTGTAAATGGCTCTACCAGAAGCCTGAATGTTGCGTTTTTTAAACGCCGCGGCAATGACTTTAGCCATGTCGGTGAAGATGCTCCCTTGAGGCTTCTTGCAAATGTAAGTGTGGCGGCCGAGTAGGAAGATGATAATTGAGAAAGCAAGACAAGCAGTTGGAATTGCAAATCCTAAGCTCCAGCTTATGTTGGTTTGGATATAGACAACACCAATGAGGGCTATAACAAGTGCAATGGTGAAAGTGAAGTACCACCAATTGAAAAAGCTCTCAAGTTGTCCCCTTCCCTTCTCTGTGTTGGTGTCAAATTGGTCAGCACCAAAAGCAATGTTGCATGGCCTAATGCCACCAGCTCCTATGGATAATAGTCCAAGGCCTGCAAAGAGGACAGCTAACTGCCAGGCTTGTGGCAATTGACAATAAGGTCTCTCCTTGTCCTGGCAGGTATGTGGTCTCAGTTGATGTATACCTGCTGTTAGGGTTACGGTCAAAATACCCTGTCAAATACAATCCAAACTTGTGATATATATATGCATGATCTCTACCAAGTTAGTACCAAAGTAATTTGAGCAATAAGGGATTTAAAATTTTGGTGCAATGCTCAATCATAGACCTTAATTCATTTTATTTCCTATAATATAACCACCCAATGTAGCTTAATTAACTGGCCTGTTAATAATTTGATTTGGATATGATTTGCTACATTTTGTTTTATCATGATACTGCATCAGTGAATCAATGAATAATTGAGCATTTTTATCAATTTGATTACTTAATTGCAAGTTTTTTTTTGCTGGCTAAAAGTTTAGGTGAGTCAAGTCAAGATGGCTTATTAGGTCTTCACATTGACAAAGGTATATGAGTTCGTTCCTTACCAATCGGATCATCCTTTGTTGGTAATACTTATTGGAAGTTAACTACATTTAATCTAGGCATTCCAAGGTTATATATTGCTGGAAGGTAGAAATTAAAATATAGGATGCCAAAATGAATATTGGACAATAAAAACATGAGTCAGAAATGGAAATAATTATGTGCATAGAAAGAAAGACGGGCATGCATCTTGTTAATTTCCTTACCAGAAGTGATATAAAACAGCCATAGAGGAGGGTCCGGAATCTTCCCAGATAAGAATCAGAAATGAAAGCGCCGACTATTGAGAAGATGTTGGAGGATCCATTCCAAATTTGCACCACATTCACCACAAATATGCCACTCAGGTTGTAATTTGTGATCAGGTACACGGTCAGATTTGATACCAAACTCATGGATGCCAATTTCTCGAAGGACTCATTACCTTTGCAAATCCAAATTAATGACATTCATTAGAACAATGAATTATTAAGATTGTTACATAAATTGTGAAATTAATGTGGAGGGAATTACGTACCAATGATGTATTTGATGGATCTCCACCCTCCTGCTTCTCTTGATGAAGCAGAAGAAGAAGGAGAGGGTGGTGCGGGTGTTCGCTCATGGTCTAACTCTCGTGCACCATGAGAATCAGTGTTCATCACATTCTCCATTTCTAAGTTCTGGGTTTATAACTCCACTCAACTACTTCATATATGTTATCTATAAAATGGAATATAGGTTTATGTATTCCGTTTTGATTAAGGCCAAGTAAAGCAGAGAATAAATTTATTTTTTTCTTCTCCGAACTATGTCCTACTCGCTGATTCTTTCAACGCGGCCAAGATTTTGAGATTTTTTAGGCGCCTTCTTCAAACAACCTAGGATTAGTTGCACGTAAGTATGATCTGTGATGTAATTTTCATCGGATGGTGATTGTGTTTGCATGCAAAGAGAGAATAGCTATAGATTTGGAGTTGGGTTCATGGACGTGGCTAGCATGGACCCATAAAAACATATGGTCCATTATGGACTAGTAGTTTCTGACCAATAGATTTATTTTAAAATATTCGATTGTTGAGATGTATCACTTGATACCTTTGACGCAGTTTTTTTAATATTTTATTTCATTTTATATTTTAAAAAACATATTTGTAGTTGACACAATGACATAAATGTCGGAGATAAGATCGTTTAACCTAGTCCAATGATCTAAATAACCTTAATTTTAATATGGGTAACAAGGTCATTGTCTAATTCTATGAAAAATAAAGACGGGCATATAAAAATGAAAAAAAAAAAAAATAGAAAACAACTTTCTATAGTCGGTCAAAAGACTTGGTCCATAATGGACCATGTGTTTCACTTGTCCACCGGAGTTTTGCCTTGGGTTCAAGTGTTTTTCATATAGTATCATGGGTCAAATTTGGATTAAATCCTTCCTAAACGACGGTCGCTTTCGTATTTTTCGTAATTAATCCTTTCAAAGTATATTGATTAGTGAATTAATACACTTTTTAAAATATTTTTTATTTACTTAAATTTATTTTAAAAAGTGAAGTAACATGTGTTCTAAGCAGGTGTTAGGTTTACAATATACAACTTTTTAATATCATTATAACAATAATAATTATATACATATATTCATAATTATATATGTTAGAATATATGTGTATATATACAATAATTATGAATATTCATATATACTTTCAAACAAGTTTATATTCACATGTCTTATATCATTCTAATTTATATAAATCTTTGTTTTGAAAACTATTATCTTTAGATAAATAATTTAAATATATACATAATTTTAATTAGCTATATTAGTGATTAAAAATATTTTATATAATATTTCATAATTATTAATTTACCTTTTCATCACAAAGAAAGAGAAATAACTAACATTAGTTATAAAAAACTAAAAAAGAATAAAAACATAAGATAGTAATGCTTATTAAAAATAATAAATGGATAATATCATCTTTAAAACTTTCTTAAAAATATATAAAATTTAAAATACAATTACAGAGTAATGAATATACAAAATAAAATATATTTTTTAAACATAAAATTTTCTTATGAACAATCAAAATTATATTAATTATATTTTGCCTGTTTACCTTAGTGGCTGCTGGTGTCCTGTTTTGTTATCTATGAGGTTAATTAGTATTTATAGCTTCATAGATATTAATGCAGCTTAACCTGATTGCTTTCACTCGAATACCTTGAACTATGTCCTAAGTATTGATCGGTACCACTGGTTTCATATTTATAAAATCTGTTTTTGTTTTCCTTTAAATAAGTTTTTATATTTGAAAAATAGGTTGTTTGCATTGGAGAAGGAGGAAGGAAATGACATCATAATGATATGTTACAAATTAGGTTTGATGACATGATACCTCATCTATTAGATCATCATTTAACAAAAAGAGACTAACGACATATAGTACCTTGAAACATATATTTTTTCAAGTACTTAATTGACCAAATATGATTTTAAATTAATAATTTAAAAAGTCTATTTTTTAGGTAATAAACACATATTTAAGCCTTTTGTTTTTTGCAACTTAAAAAAAAAAATTAGACCTCGACAAAAATGAAAAGTATCATAAAATAAAATGGACCTTTAAAAAAATATCTTACCTTCGGTAAAGTTTATCACATACATGATACAACTTTGTGAATAAAACTTTTTTTTTTACTAATTATAATACTGGTACAAATTATTTATTGTCAAAAATAATGTGTAATTATAATACTAGTTTATCACATACATGTGTGAAATAAATATTTTTTTTTTCTAACAGAAATTATTTCATATCAAAAATCAGAATTTAAATTTTAATATTTAAAAGACTATTAATTATATCAATAAGTCAATGTGTGGATACTTAGTGAATCAACATTTGAACAACCAAACACGAAGAAGAAAGTAAAATTATTATCAACGGTTAGATTCATGATGAACCAATTTTATGTGGTTCACGATGAACCAATTTTATCATTCATCCGATTTATATGGTTGCAATTTACACTACCGACACTAGATGTACTCCTCCTACCTCCCAGCAACCTTCCGACCACCGTTTGCCGCCGTCGGAGGAAATTTCTCACGGCGAGCATTTTTTTTCTTTCCTTACCACCATTGTTTCTTCCATTCCCCAACAACCCCTCGTTGTTGATCACCATCTCTTTCATAAAATACATGTACCCCTAAAATGCCAAATTGAGGTTATTCCAAAGATCGAGAAGTGAAATGCAACATAAACATCAAAAGTGACAAATATGACCGAAAGAGCATTTAATTTACTAATCATCAACACAGCAACAACCAAATGGAAATGTAAAAAAAATCTCAAAAGTTGGAGAATTCATTAATAGCTTGATTGATTAAAAAATATGGTACTTTCGTCGCTTGGTTGCTCATCTTCTTGTTATCTATTGCACAAATGCAGGTTTAGACCCTTAGCAGCCAAAACCAAGGCTTAAGAACCAAACCCAGAAACAAATCTACAAAAAAGAATAAACAACTTAACCAAACTTTACGGTGGCAACGAAGCAGTTGGAAACCTCTTCACCGAAGACACCACTGTTGCCGTCATCGATTCTCCTTCGTGCCGCCAGAAGCCACCGAGGAGTTCCTCCTCCGTATCCTCGGCAGAGCGGCAATGCCGTTACCGTTACCGTTTAAACATGCAACACTGATGAGATCCAATGGCTGCTGGAGAGGGTTTCGATCTCGCCGAGGAAGTCGATGGTGGAGACACCCTTGTCGTAAAGGATGTCGTAGGTGAGGACAATGGTGGTCACGGAAACAAGGCTGTTGACGTACGGCGGTGTTGATGAGAATAGCGAAGCGGGAAAAGGAGAGAGTAAACGATGCCGGTGGAGGATTGAGAGAGAGATAGGGATGATGAATCCAATGATTAATAAAATTTGTTCACTATGAGTCACTTACGAAGCTTGTCCACAATAACCTTTGCCTTATTATTATTCACAAGTGCAAACTTAGCATGAAGTGTAAGCGTGTATCAATTCAAAAGAAAGGGTAGAGCCACGAAAATAGAAACCATCGTTTTCCCGCCATATATCAATCAATGAATTTATAAATGTAATAGTGCAGTGATGCATTTTTTTGTTGTTACAAAATCAATAAAAAATGCAATAGATTAAATTTCTCCCGTTATGGTTCTTCTACATGTCTGGCGCATCTCAGGCAAGCACGACAATATATACCACGCGCTAGTTTGACTAAATCTACCAAACTCCCTTTCGTCGATCCTACACGTGTAATCCACTTGCTGGCGTGGCCTTAGTATCTCTTCCCATTGGTTCTTAAGTACCACAAAAATTTTCACTTATTTTGCGAGTATCCTTTACACCCACACGCGAGTGGTTGAAAAGCTTCATTTTTTAATTTCGTTCTGAACAACGGCTGTTCCAACCTGCACCACTTTTGATACCATTTTTCAAAATACTTGTCCTTTTTCACCCTCTTCGTTAAAAAGTATATAAAATATTGGAGTAAGATGAAAGTACTCTTTTATCTTCTTGCTTGAAATTCATGATATTGATTACTGTTATTTTGAGTTCAAACTTGAAAGTTAAAACTTAAAATCATGGTAACACACTAACACCTGGGTCTACATTGTCATCACACTGCTAAGTCCTAACCCTACCACACTTTTCCTACTGAATCTTCACTTTAAAGTGACTAGTTTCATTTCCACCCATTGAACTTCAAAGTTCAAATTTGTTTGGGGAGTTTTGAAAATGGAAATGGGGACTGTAGCATGGATTTCCTTGGTGATTATGGTCACATTTTTCTGCCCTTCCTCTCTTGCTCTCACTCAGGATGGTTAGAACTATGAACCACTTTTTCTTTTTCTGCTGCTTCAACTCCTCTTCTAACTGTGTTGAGTTTTTTCTAGTTTTTTTTTTTTTTTTTTTGTTTATTTGGGGGGAATATTTGCATTCTGGGTAGTTTTCAAATTTTCACCTTTCACTTCCCATTTTGGGATTTTGTTTCTCTCTCTCCAAATTTTTGTGAAATGCCTTTTCATATGAGAAATAGAGTTTAAAGTTGCAAACTTTAACTTTTTAGGCGATTTTCATTCATCTGTTAGGTATGGCGTTGTTGGAAATCAAAAGCACTTTGAATGATACTAAGAATGTTCTGAGCAACTGGCAAGAGTCTGATGAGTCTCCTTGTGCATGGACTGGTATCTCTTGTCACCCTGGTGATGAACAAAGAGTTCGCTCAATGTATGCAAACTACACATGCTCTTCATTCTGTTACATGTTTTTTTCCCACTTTCTCAGCTGAGTGTGGCACTTTGTGTGTGTTTTGTTCTTCAGAAATCTGCCATACATGCAACTTGGAGGGATTATATCTCCCAGCATTGGTAAACTCAGTAGACTACAGAGATTGTAAGTAGAAAACATGTTCCTCCTAGCATTGGTAAAGATGCATCTATGACTTATGCCATTTTTATTCCATTCAATGGCTTGCAATGAATCAGGGCAATTCATCAGAATAGCTTGCATGGAACCATTCCTAATGAGCTTACCAATTGTACTGAGCTAAGAGCACTGTAAGTGAAATGGTTCACTCCTAATGAACTATTTAGCAATTCCCTAAATAGTTCACTGCTTTTATGTCATGCTGGTGGCTGACTTGTCTCATTTGATTGTGCATTGAAAGATATTTGAGGGGTAATTATTTCCAAGGAGGCATACCATCAAATATTGGAAACCTTTCATATTTAAATATACTGTAATTCCTAATCCCTTGTTTTTGTTACTATTACTTTATGATGCTTTGAACTTGTTTCTGGCTTTTGTTTCTCAGACTGCATTTTAATTATTCTTTGGGAATCTGATACAGGGATTTATCAAGCAACTCATTAAAAGGTGCTATACCTTCCTCTATTGGCCGTCTCTCACATTTGCAAATTATGTAAGTCAATTTGGCCTAAACTGCCGTGGCATAATGATATTGATAAATTCAGTTTATGCTGACCCTCCTTCCTTGTCTTAGGAACTTGTCTACCAATTTCTTTTCTGGTGAAATTCCCGACATTGGAGTATTAAGCACCTTTGACAAGAGCTCGTATGTACTCTTTCCTGATGAAGCCTTGTAGTTTAGCTGATACATTGTAGCCTTTATTTAGATTAATATTTTTGACTTCTTATGCATTACAGTTGGGTGCTAAGTAATATATTTGCAAGCTTAAATGATAACTGGTGTGTTTTATTTAAATCAGTGGAGTCTCTGTCAAAAAAAATTCATTGGAGTCAAACAACAATGCATTGATTAATTGTATATCATTTGAATTGAATGGTGACAAATGTGGAGCAAAGATTGAAGTCAATATCTTATTTTTTCTGGACATTCTACTTTCTATATTTCTTACATGTTAGGAAAAAGAATACCTGTTGTGATTTTTAAGTTTTTTTGGCTCTTAGAGTTAGTTTTTACAGACAGCAACAGTTGTTGTCACTGAACATGGATAGCGAGAACTACTTTTCATCAACACTACATGAATCTTGGATTTTCTTAAACTTTCTATATCATCTCTGTTATTCTGTTAATGTATTTGCACTATGACCAGCAAGTTGGTTTTATTATATTTGTACTTGTGTTAACAAATTCATTGCTTGTAAATAGGTTTATTGGCAATGTAGATCTTTGTGGGCGACAAGTCCAAAAGCCATGTCGGACCTCACTTGGTTTCCCTGTGGTGCTACCACATGCTGAAAGTGATGAAGCTGCAGGCAAGTCATATACTTGGATTTGATTTCAAAGTGCTATCTGATTTACTGGATTTATAACCGATATACATATTAAGAATCATGGTTGACATTTGTATGATCATAACATTTTAATATATGCAGGCCCTACCAAAAGGCATTCACATTACATGAAGGGGGTGCTAATTGGTGCAATGGCAATTTTGGGTCTTGCACTTGCCATAATCCTTTCATTCCTTTGGACTCGTTTGTTATCAAAGAAGGAACGAGCAGCAAAGAGATACACAGAAGTCAAGAAACAAGTTGATCCAAAAGCAAGTAAGAACAGTGGTGTTTCAAATTTGACAATCTCTTATTAGATGGAAAAAAGAAAAGACAATCTCCTCTTTTTTATAAATGCTAATATAATCTTTAACAGGCACAAAACTTATTACTTTCCATGGTGATCTACCATACACATCATCTGAGATCATAGAGAAGCTGGAGTCTCTTGATGAAGAGAATCTAGTAGGATCAGGAGGATTTGGTACTGTTTACCGAATGGTGATGAATGACTGTGGTACATTTGCTGTTAAGCAGATTGATCGAAGTTGTGAAGGGTCTGATCAAGTGTTCGAAAGGGAACTAGAGATCTTGGGGAGCATCAACCACATAAATTTAGTAAATCTGCGTGGTTACTGCAGGCTCCCTTCTTCAAGGCTCCTTATCTATGACTATGTGGCCCTTGGCAGCTTAGATGATCTCTTGCACGGTATGATTCATTTTAATGCGCACTGAACTTTGAATAACTGCTTTTTTTTGGAACATTGTACAATGCAATTTAGGTGGGAATCATAGCTCTCATTTATGTTTACTCAAGCCAGTAAATTTTGTCATGTCATTGCACAAGTCTTTCAGACACCTGCTGCTGGATAAACTGAAACTGAGCCTTGGAAGTGGCAAGAATTAAGTGATTAGCAACAGCTATCAAGTATACTAAGATCAAGAATTACATTATAAGGCTTTAGTATGTGTTTGGTTCAGTTTATTTTGAAAAAATAATTACTTAATTTTGCCAGCTCCCTAAGAAGAGGTTTTGAAAAATAAGTTACTCTTAAAAAATATTCATTTCTGAACCTGCACTTGTAGTGACATTATCAGTGTTCCCAAATGTGTAAGAAAATGACCAACTATTCAGCCAAAAGCTGATACATATTGAACTTTGTTGGGAAAATTCTAGAAGGGTGAGAGGTTTACGTCTATTTTATATTTATGATGACTCATCCTTTAGCTGTGCACTTGTCTAATTGTTCAGAATTCCTTTCTTCAGAAAATACTCGACAGAGACAACTATTGAATTGGAATGATCGCCTAAAGATAGCTCTTGGTTCTGCCCAGGGTTTGGCATACCTGCACCATGAATGCAGCCCAAAAGTTGTTCATTGTAACATAAAATCCAGCAACATACTCCTTGATGAAAACATGGAGCCTCATATATCTGATTTTGGTCTTGCAAAGCTTTTGGTTGATGAAGAGGCCCATGTTACCACAGTGGTTGCTGGCACATTTGGTTATTTGGCACCTGGTATGTATTTACTATTTAGTACTTCTGGATACTTGCAGGTGACCTGGTGATCCTTACTTTTGGGATTTTGGGTGCAAAGTGACCATATTCATTCTTGGTATCTTGGTAGTTACAACTGACCTATGTCAAATGTGCTTGAAAGAGTGCCAGAATGATATGCTAAATAGTTATGTGAAAAAGTACATAACAAGTGGTTTTCTAAATATGTTATTCGATAATATATAAAGGGAAACAACTGAATGATTGATAATTTGTTGTTTATATGTCAAGCAGAGTATCTACAAAGTGGGAGAGCAACTGAGAAGTCAGATGTATATAGCTTTGGAGTTCTATTGCTGGAACTTGTAACAGGAAAGAGGCCTACAGATCCTTCCTTTGTAAAAAGAGGTTTAAATGTTGTTGGTTGGGTAAGCTTTTTTAAGTCATTCAATGCAAATCTCTCTAGTAACACATGAAAGTTTTTCAAACATAATGTACTAAACATTTGGCAATCCTTTGCAGATGAACATGTTACTGAGAGAAAACAGATTGGAGGACGTGGTTGACAAAAGATGCACTGATGCAGATGCAGGAACTCTTGAAGTAATTCTTGAGCTGGCTGCAAGATGCACCGATGGAAGTGCAGACGATCGTCCTTCAATGAACCAGGTGTTGCAGTTGCTGGAACAAGAGGTCATGTCTCCTTGCCCAAGCGAGTTTTACGAGTCTCATTCAGATCATTAATGATAAAAATGATTCTATTCTGGATGTCATTGCTAGTTCCACTGCACCAAGGGATATATGATGCGTATGCGTCTCTTTTTTTGCTTAACTGTTTTGTTGGTGTTTCTTACCCTTTCTGTGTGGCTTTGTAGATTATTTTGTAGCAAATGTGCGACAAAGTAGTTGTCAATTGTGAATAGATTAGTCATTTTTCTGAACCACTTGTCCCCTTCAAGAAGTAACGGGACAACTTGGACATTGCAGTTGGTTCTGGTAATTGGAATGACCTCCATTCTTGCTATGAAATCTCATCACTTTCTTATCCAACTATTTGTTGATTTTGTTCATTTGGTCAACAATTTCATGAGAACACCATTAATCAGCAACGAGCCAGAGATAATTTATCCGTGTGCAAAAAGAGGCCAGAATAGTTTCATTTTCATGTACTACTTTATGGTGCTTCACAAAGCTAGTGTGTTATGGTTCTAGCGGCTAAGAAATGTCTAATAAAATTCTGGCCAAACAAACTTAAATATGTTACATGTTTATCAAGATAATTGACCCCTAGTCTCTAAACATTATGGGATAACTAGTACTAAAAACTTGAATTCCTACTATTCTGAATGTCAAGATGAACTTGAGTTCATAAATGTTTTGTTTGCATTAAGTTCACTTCACCGCTACCGAGATTCTGCTGAAAGAAACAAAATTCTCTTTCATAAAACTTGCCTAGGAAAGTTTGATTGGAGTCTTTAAATTCTTATGCAAATTGGTTGAAACTTGAAAGGCTGTACCTTAGCATCTCGGGGTATCTGTTTTTAAAAATGTAATAAACATTGTGACTTAATTTTCACGTAGTGATAGTGATATAATTTACACTGTTAATCAAATTAGAAATCACCGTAAAGACTTTAAAGCAGTTATTATAAAAATTAATATTTTAATTATATTGGTTATTTTATGGTTATGATTATATTATAGTGTAAAAAAAAATTTATAATGTTAGTATATTTAAATTCTTACTTTTTATCTTTAATTACATTTTAGTTAGTAATGCACTTTTATTTTAGAATAAGAAATAATAATAATTAGCGTTATGTTATGAGAGAAATTAAAATAAAAACTAATTATTTCCAAGGATAAAAAGAATCTCAGACTTGGGCTTATATCGGTCCACAAAGCGAGAGGAGGTAGGGGCACTGGTGGTGGTGCATGAGATAAGATTTTGTCTTGTTTGGTTGTATTCTTCATTGTATGGTGTGTTTCTAAAAATTTAATGCAAAAGTTATAGTTTGTTAGAGAGTTGAAACTAAAGAATTAAGGAAAGAGGAAGAAAAACTCTTTTATTAGTAGCTTCCATGTTCTTAATGGGCGTCCTTTGGGCCTCTTCAAAGGCTTATTCCTTTGACCCTATCCCTCATATGATAGAGGGACTTTGAGAATTTAAGCGATCAATCATCAAAGACTGAAGGAAGAGTTAAGAAATGAGTCAAATGTCATCTCGAATTGTTGGTGTTGGTAATATTGGCACCAATTATATGGTCCCATTATTATTACTACCACCATCATCTTCTTTTTCTTCCTTGTATTTTGACACCTTTATCAAACACAAGGGATTGGTGTTGGATTATTGGGCAGCTAGTAATAGTAATCATAAATATGTCCATAAAGGAAAGAGAAGAGGACATGGGATTGTGGCATCAAGCAACGTTGCTTCACCATCCATATGGGATGATTGGAAACCTGCCAAAGTCCCTTCCACTCCTTCCCTCAGTGACATTCTTTGGCCCTCTGCTGGTTAGTTTCCTCTTGTTTGTTTTCTGTTTATTACTCTTTTGGTTAAGGAAATTAGAATTCATAATAATTTAAATGGAACCACCCACTGTTGGATCTTCCCAATTATGGTAACTAGATTAGGTACAATCAAACTATATGTGTATTTATATAAATTTGATGAGCTTTAAATGTTTTTCGTTTTAATTATAATATATATATATATGTATATATATGTATATATATATATATATGTATATAACAGGGGCATTTGCGGCAATGGCAATATTAGGAAAGATGGATCAGTTATTGGCACCAAAAGGACTCTCAATCGCATTTGCGCCGTTTGGGGCTGTTTCTACTATCCTCTTTGCCACACCCACAGCCCCTTCTGCCCGGGTATAAGATAACCAATTCCATGCACTGTCTAATTTTTATTTTTTTTTCTTTTCTACTTGGACATTTTCGACTATCATAAAGGGCTTACAAATGTTAACTTTTGACTAATTGCAATTCAAAAACAATTTATCACACTCTTGTTTATTCAATAGGGTAGGCCTAATGATGGGAGTTTAGATAGTTTGCTTCAAGTCACAAAAAAATACTCTTGTTTTGATAGAGAACACAGATAGACCAAAAATAAAATCCCCCAAAAAAAATATCTTTCTCACTTAGCATGCTATTGCTATGTGCAGTAAAAAAAAAAAAAAATGCTATTGCTATGCAAATCTTCATGCATTCCAATTCTCTCATTATTTTAATTTTTACTTGAGAACTAAATCATCCAAATGTGATTGTGCAGAAGTACAATGTGTTCATGGCCCAAATAGGCTGTGCTGCAATTGGAGCTTTGGCATTGACAATATTTGGACCCGGATGGCTGGCCAGGAGTGCTAGTATTGCGGCCTCCGTTGCTTACATGATCATCACAAACTCCGTTCACCCCCCAGGTATTTTTGCTTCAATGTTACTTTTTTGCCGTTTGAATCAACTCATTATTCATTAAGCTTCCAAATTTGCTGGTTAACTTTTATATTTGCAATGATATATGCAGCTGCTAGCATGCCATTGCTTTTCATTGATGGTCCTAAGTTCCATCACTTGAATTTCTGGTATGCTTTGTATCCTGGTGCTGCAGCATGCATTCTTCTTAGTTTAGTGGTAAGGAATCTACTATACCCATAACACAGCATACATGTCTCCAAATATAAGTTACTCATTGCATGTTTGCTAATTGGAAGACCCCTACTGTTTTTTCAGCAAGAGATGGTTGTATACTTGAAGAAAAATTTCAAATTTTGACCGCTGCTCTGCACATTGATACATCTCTTCTGCTGTCTCTTCTAATTTAATTTGCTGAAGGGCCAAGAAGAACATTCTTTGATCAGAATCATAATTGTAAGTAGAGAGCATCACCCAACCAAAAATGAATTTGTCCTTGATTTTCCTTCATGAAGCAAGGCCAAAAATGGAAATCAGATGGATTTTCGTAGTCACAGTATAGTATTGGTCTTGCAATGTGTTCATTGAGTGCATTTGATCCGAAAATTACTTGAAAATAATGACTTTTAAACATTGTATATCAATATGTGCCTCCTACATTAGACATTATCGAAAGCCAAATATACATGTAAGGGATCTAAATCATCAAAGGGGGGAACAAACTGGAGTAAAATAGTAACAAATAAGTGAATAACACGTAATACATTATCTAAAAGCATCATCAACTGTTGCATCAATCAGGAAGCAAAAGGGTTTGGGTCTAGAGGAAGGGACTAATCCCCCACAATGTATTGAACCAAGTTAATGTCTGATTGTGCCTCAAATAGGAATATCTTCAAAGGAGGAGACTTGTGACACACCAAAAAAAAAAAAAAAAAAACTGTTGCATCAGTAATGTCTGCTGAAATTTTTATGACTTCGCCAAGGAAGGCCGAGTATGCCTTTTTCACTCTTGGAAAGCGAGTGATTGGGCTGACATGGGAACAACTAACATAAGAGTTGATCCAATAAATTTAACGACATGTAATCCATCCACATCTTCGTTATTAATGACGTCCTTATGGGCTTAATAGGAACCCATATTGCCAGTCCACGGCCCAACAATCATTAGAAGAAGAAAAAAACAAAAAAGAATACCCTATAGGCCTTCAATGACAGTAACATTACGGGATTATGAACACTGCCTATGTTTTTTTGGGCTTGTTGTCAGGGAAACAATTATCTTGGATTTTTTTCCCTAAAGGAAATTATTTAAAAACATTTTAAAATTTCCTAAAAAAAAAGTAAATTTTAAAATAAGCTAATTTATAAAATAAAGTATTCTAAACATATACTTGTAAAGAATGAACGATGTAAGTTGCTAGTGGAATATTTAATACTCTAAATATATATGTATATATATATATATATAAATGAATTTCAATTTACTTAGAATACCAACAAATAACAATGTCTAATATAATTTATAGATAACTAAGTTTCTTAAACATGTAAACTTAAATAAGAACTTAGAGGTCTAGTTTCAATTTGTGTAAATAAATAAAAAATGAATTTAATTGTTTGATTTTTATAATTTTTTGAAACCAAAGATATTTTTAGTTGGATGTAATCTTGTTTGAATCTTATAGAATTATTATAGACGATAAAAAATTGCTCTGAGTATTAAGGTAATTACATTCCCATGACTTTAAAATTATTGGTTAAACTGGAACAATCTTATATGATTGTCAGTATAAAATTTTTATATTATCAATCAATTAGAAAAAAGTTTTTGTATGATTTTTAGATAATTAATATCATAATTAATAAATTTATAATATAATGTGATTTGTAATTAGATGATTATAAAAAAAAAAAAAAAACCTTTAAAAACCTTATATTATTATTAGTGCGTATACCTTTTTCTCATATTAAAATTAAAGTCTAAGAATCGGATTTTGATTGAATGTAAATGTGAATATAAACTATTCTTGTATCTTGGATTGGGTAATGCCAAATAGCACACAAGCATCTTGCCAATCTTTATCCGATGCCCGTGCTAATTGAACAGAAGCATAGCAGTAGAACAGTTGAATGATAAAGCTAAAGGGACCACAAACTAGAACCACTAACCCAAATACAGCACCCATGTCATGGTCTCCTAAAAGTTGAAACACACGACACATAAACTGGCTTTATTTATTTTGGGACACCTGCAGCGACCACAATGGAACATATTTGACTGAGTGAAAATGGGTCTTGATTCTGTTCTGTTTCACAAAAAATGGGTGGTTGGTGTTAAGGTTCGTCAACAATATCGGATTCTGTAATGCAGTGTAATGTGCCAATTGTGATGTAACGTTGTTAAAGTGGGATCTTAAACATCAGTCATTCTGTCATTCATTTCTCCGTGTTTTTAATTGCAAAAAACACTCGATTAGTGGGTCATAATTATATTTAATATATCTCAAATAGTACTAATATCTCAAAAATTTCAATCACTAGAGTCTTATTTCTCAAGTGAAATTTGTCTCTACGACGACTTCTTGAAACACTAATTAATCTGTACGCATTCTTTAGTTTGTGAAAACCAGGAAAGAAAAGGGAAAAAAAAAAACTAATGGCCAAAGCACAAAGCCAAGTTAATGCGTTGCATTAAGATGATGCACGACAAGGGGAGCCCACGGATGATGCATGAACATGACCAGGGATGTTAATGGATATAGTTTGGGTAGAGTGTTATATACTATTTGTCCTTATATTATGAGCTCCAATTCTTCTTTTTTCTTTTTCTTTTTATCTTGTGTTTGGTTGAGTGTTAAGTACTTGCAACTTGCAAGATGCATCAATATTTTTGAAGCTTAAATTACTTGCTTTTGTGTTAAATTGAAGATTTGGACGTCAATATATAAGTAAAATTGCATTATGGATGTGGAACCAAACGCATCAATTTTTTTAACTAATATAAGATGTCTCTAAATTTTTTTATATAAAAAATTGTACTCTTATAATTAGTTTTTTTAAGGAAAAAATTACTGCATTTTATTTAAGATAAGAGCATAAATACATTATAAAATACAATCAAAAAGTTAGATGCTAGCATGTGATCTTACCATTCTGATTAAAGTATGAATTATATAATTGACTTGCTTCTTCGTAAACTCGTGGCTAAGTTTTTTAAATTTAAAAGGATGACTTTATACTTAGATAACAAATAATGATAATACATGTCTAGTCTTGAAAGAGAATTAATCTCATTAATTATATTTTCATGGTATTCAACTTATCTATTTCTATTCGATATAGAATTTTAACTCACTATTATACTTCAATAAAAATAGGTCCTACGAAAGCAACTAATGTCATGTTTAAGGTTAAATGTGGGAAATATTTTTTTTACATATTATTATTATTATTATGGATACACATTTTAAATAATAATAAAAGAAAAGGAAAAAAATAGAAGCTAAAAAATAAAAAATAACTAATAACACAAGAATAGTAGATTGTTATTAAAACAGAATAATAGAAGTTTAAAAACTAACAAATATTAAAATTACCCAAAATTTGTGGAGACATAAAGGACGTATTTCCTTTATTAATGATGAAGGAAAAACAGATACTTTGTGACTAATTGTTTTTCATGTTTTTTTAAATAAAATAAAAGATAATAAAAGTTAATGGATAATTTGTAAAGATAATTATAGAAATAAAATAGTAGCATATGAATGTAGTTTTATGAATAAAATTGGTATGACTGCTTTCTAATTCTTTCCCTGTGCTCTATGTCACTCTCTTCCTAAAAAAAGAAAAAAAAAACAACATGGATTGAATTTCAAATATTCAAATTTACCATTAGAATACAAAGAATTATTTCACATTTTAAATTGCACCTAAAAGACTTTGTGTCTTAACTAGTAACTTTCATTACTTGTCCCTGTTAAAAGAAATTTATAGTTTAACAATTTTGAATGATTGGATTGGAACTAAGAACTGTAGCTGATTGTACGTGTTGTATCCCCGAATCCTTCTGATCCATACTCATCTTATTTCAAGCCTAGCTATCTCTTTCAATAATCAATCATCTTATATTTCTTTTCCTTTATTATTATTGTATAAATAAAACAAAAAAAATGCACCATAAATCAATGCCAGATGTGGTGCTCCTGGCCCTCCGTCTTGTCATGTGTTTTGATTCCTTCATTTTTTTTCGATAAACGTAATGATTCCATTCTTCCCTTATAAAACTTTTGTATCCATTATCTATCTATTCGTTTTTATAAATCTAAGCTATTTAAAAATATAGACAAATGATATTTATATTTTTTATTTGTGAGATCTATTATATAAAATAAATGAGTACATGTACGACTGTATCAAAAAAAATCACAAACTATCAGTTAGATTAATTAGTACGAAATTATTTCAATTTAATAAAATTTTAGTTTCAACTATGTAATCTGTTAAAACTTGGTAAGAACTTTATCATTGTTAATAATTCTTTTAAACTAACAAAAGTGTCTTCATGTAAGATATATGTGATCTTTAGAGAAATATATAAACGAATATGTTTTAAAATTAAGCTACAGTCAGACGAATTTTAGTACTTATAAAAATAAAAATGTATTAAATTCGCACACTTTATCTTCTTATTAGTAATAAACACTTTACATTGAAGCCTACATAAATTGTACTATTTTTAGGGTATTAATCGTGCTTATCTTTTGGGTATGTGTAAATTATTTACAAATAATAAGATGACAGATTTTTTATTGTGATTTAATATGATCACAGATTAAAAAGCCACATTGCGGGAGAGGTCAACGTCGGGTGGGGCCCAGATGATGGGTATATTCCACTGCGGAGTTTGCTGAAGGCATTTGGTGTGGTTGCTCTTGAATCTTGCTTGCACTGCCACCTCTTGATTTTGCCTTTTTTGTTTGACTAAAGAAATAAATAAAAATAAAGGTAGCACGTGGTTTCATCATGGCCGTACACGTGATCACAATCTGGTGTGCTGTGGGGTTGACCTCATTGTTAGAAAACACAAAATACAGATAATTTATACTCGATCGGATAAGATATTTCAATTATTTTAAAAAATTATTAATTAAAAAATTTATTTGAATATTTAATAAATAATTTTTTAGTAAGTTTTAATAAATTTTAAATATTATTTAGAATAGTATTTTTTAAAATATTAATTTCTAAATTTTTTATATTTATTATTCTTTTGTCTTTTAAACATTTATTAAATTTTCTTTCCAATACTTTCTGTTAATTAAGGTAAAACTTTATTGTTTTTATTTTTATGTAATTTTATATTTTTTAACCTTTTCAATGGATAATTATATAAAGAGATGAGATCCTTTTACACACAGGTGTAAAACTTTATAGTTTTACATTATTCAATAACTTTTTACTGGATAAGTATTTTACAAAATCCATCGTTAGATTGAAAGCTTATATCATGTAGATCACATGTATCAAATTTTATAAAAATCTAAAATCATTTGAAACCTAACTGATATATATCAAAATTAACGGTATATGTACTTCTAAAATACCACACAAATGATTTCGGATTTTTGTGAAATTTGATACATATGATCTACATGATATAAGCTTTCAATCTAACGGTGGATTTTGTAAAATACTTATCCAGTAAAAAGTTATTGAATGGTGTAAAACTATAAAATTTTACACCCGTGTAAAAGGATTTAGTCTCTTATATAAAATATTTATCATTTAATAAGATAATTTTTTAATTAATTTTTGACTTCTAATTAACTTTTTAATTAATTTTATCAAATATAACTTTGGTGTATTTCTGATTTCAGATATAATTGATTTTAGACAAAATTTTAGAATCGATTCTGAAACTAAAATTAATTTTAATTAACAATAACTCTGGTGAATAACTTCAGCGTTAGATGCAAATTTAATAGTCAGATTTTATTTCTAAATCAATTTTATATTAAAATATTTAAACATAAATTATATTACTTTGAAATCAATTTTAATTAAAATTAATTTATCTTTGATTCAAATAAAACTCAATTCTTACTCTTTAAGTTTTAGAGTCAAATCTCGTGAATAAAAAGAAAAGTGATTAAAATAAAAATTTGATGAATCAGGTTTTTTTTCACATGATACTTTGCACTGATAATTAGAAAAAGAAAAAGATGCTTTGCGTTTTGAGGAGGCAGGCAGTGTGGCATATTGCAAATGGACTTTTCTGGACACGCGTAAGCATGAACCTTTCCTCACGCAATTTCCTTCCAATTTGAAAATTAACGTGAGTGATGAATGTGAACAATATTGAATAGGTTGACCCTTAATTCAAGCTTTCTCAGCCACGAATATCAATTATACTACAATACGTGTTATTCTCTAACCTGGGTTAGTATTCAAAATGATCATATTAAAATCACCATCAGTAGACCCGTAATTTTGACAGGGATTTTTTTAGCATTTCAATATTTATTAACCAAGTATTACGAACTAAAGTCATGTAACTAACGTTACTCACAATAAAAAAATTAAAAAAAAATGAGAAACATCACATTTGATAAGAACTAGTAAAAGAGACGAAAAGATTAAGATAGTATTATTTTTTTCATTATCCTCCTGATCTTATTTTAAACATCATTTTCCTTACGTTAATTATTCCTTTTTGCCGCTCCCCTGCCTTTAACTTTCGTTGATAATAATGAAGGTCTTATTGTTCCTTAAAATATTAAGTTTAAACATGTGACTGATATTCATTATTTCCATCGAGATTATAATATTTTTATTTTATTTCATTTTTTTCGTTTATTTGTTTTAGCATTTCAGTTGTCCAATGGAAAATTAGATTCTTTCTGCAATTCTTCTAGACACTGCATAAATAATCATCTACATATTACTTTAGATAAGATAATCAATCATGAAAAGAACTAAGAGATTATCACCTCAATCACATATCTTCAAGAATATATTAATATGCAACCACTTCATATATATATATATATATATATATATATATGATATATTCCGTGTCTTGAAAAAAAATTTAAAAAATAAACACTGAATTTTAAATTTCGAAAATAATAATAATAAATAAACATTTATATTATAATTTTCAAATCCCAAAAGGAGTTTCGACAGATGTGATTATTTCCATGAGCTAACGAGGAAGAAAACATGTTACAGATGAAATAACATATGAATTATTAATTCCTCGGAGTTCGTACAAAATTCTCCAAATAGGCACAACCTTATAAATCTGTTCTCTTCTCTTTTGTATTAAAAAAATGAATAGAAAAACATATCTCATTTGGCTAAAAGAAATGTTCTAAAATGCTAAGGTTCTCACAAATATTCTTGATATCATCACTCTTGGGAAAAAGAAATTCAGGAATCGAACACATAAATGAGAAGAGAAGTCGGTGATCCTCATCCAATGGATAAGCCACGATGGCCATTTTTGTCCAATTCATGATGAAAGTGACACCCCTTCTGTCACAAATCTTAAATGCTCTCAACTAGGAAAGTATTGCAAGGTGCAAGCAAGTCAACTTCGTCATGCGGGGTTGCTTACCAATCAAAACAACATGGACCCAGAAGTCCAGAACCCAAGTGAAAGAAGAACCAATGAATCATAATCATCTTAAATAGTAAATACTAAAGGCGTCAATATTTGCCACTCTACTAAGCAATTGGCTTCCCTTGTCAAACTATATTTGGGTTACCTTTTATTTTGCCCCATTTCATCAATTTTCCTATTTGAATTTTATGAAATGAAATGAAATCCATAGTTACATTGTCAACAAGAAGACATTATTTAATCACATCGGAACCAACAGTTTCATTACAAAGTAACAAAATGAGGCAAAAAAAGCCCATCATTTCTTTCCTAATAAAGCTAAAGCTATAGCTATAGCCATAGCCATTGCTCTGACTTATTGCTCATTTTTAAAGCCTTGAAAAAAAAAGTGCAAATACTAAATACTAAACAAATGATACAAACACACACATGAAATAATGAAAAAAACTTAGTAAGCCCAGGTCCAAAGGGCATGATCTTCCTCAGGAAATCCAAAATTACAAGAACTTTCAGGCGGGTCGGAGTAATCCACATCTTCTTCAAGTTTGGGAAAGAGGTACGAAGGGTAGAGACTCTTTCTGAGGTTATCTTCTTCATCTTGTGACATATCTGATTGATCAGGCTCAAACACATAAGAAGAATCACCATGCTCTAGCAGCGCAGAGTGAACTCCATCGGTGTAATGTGGACTATCGGAATCCAAAATGTAACTCCTTGCTGAACTGATATCTTCCTGTTTACAACCCCCAGCGACCGAAGAGACTTTGGATCCTTCTCCCTCCGAAACTGATTCCAGTAAAAGCCTCTGGGGTGGTTCCTGTTCTTGCAAATGCAATAATCCTTTTGTTTCTTCACTTTCAGCCTGCTTCATGTTCCTCTCTTGTTTCCCTCTTGCAAGCACCTTCTCCGTGAGGCTCGCCACCTAATCCGATCAGAAACATCGCACAAATTATAACATGTCAGCCAAAATAAAAATAAAAAAAAAGAAAACAGAAAGTGATCAGATTTGTATTAATATAGATATAGATGTGAATTGAACATTAATTTATGGACAATTTTTTTGTGTCATTATGTTCTTCGATTAGAATTAAAATTTCATCTCGATAATTTATATAATAATATAATAAAAATTAGCTTTAAACATCAACATAGGTTATGTTATTAAGATGAAACACCAATTTTAATAAAGAAATAAAAAACAAAATTAAAAACACATAACAAACTGCATCTAAATTTGGTTCTCCTTTAATTGAAGTACCTCAGCTTTTAGCTTGTCTTTCTCCTTGAGGAGATTGTCATAGTTGGACTTGAGACTCTCAAAACTTGCATGCAGAGTCTCGTAATCCTTCTCCAGCTGTTTGTTTTTCCACCGAGCTCGACGGTTCTGGAACCAAATAGCAACTTGCCGTGGCTGCAAACCAAGTTCTTTGGCTAGTTTGGTCTTTCTCTCGGGTTCAAGCTTGTTCTCCTCCTCGAAGCTCTTCTCTAGAAACTGAACCTGGTTCGCAGAGAGACGTCGCTTCTTCTCGGGTTGATGAAAGTACTCGTCCATGCACTCATCCCCATTGTCGTCCATGTCAAACGCGCGGAAGAAGGAGCCGTTACACCCTTTCCCTCCTTCTCCTTCAAAACTCATCATGGATCTCGAACCTGAACCAAATTATAACAAAAAACAAAAACACCATCCATTAGTCATAAGTCAAAAACAAAAATTGGTGAGAGAGAGGTTAGATTAGTTTTTTTTTTAATCAACAAATGTTATTTTGTTAATTTTTCCTCCGTATGAAGATATAAGATGAGTTACATGATTAAGAAAAAGAAGAAAACATAGAAAAGGTCACACTTTCAACGTTCTACTAACAAATACTAACATTCTAATAAAATAACATTTGTCAAAAAAAAAAAAAGAAAAAGAAAAAGTTAGTTAGTGAATACTGACCGAGGAAAGGAGCAGAGGAAGTTGCAGAGAGGAAGAGAGAAGAATCGAGAGGTTGAGAAGAGGGTTGTTGGGTGCGAAGGAAGCTAGTGATGTTGGAAAAGGCACTTCCACTACCCGCCATGTTTACTCCGACCAAGTTCGATCTTTAAGGGGCCATTTGGAAAAGGCTATTAAGGTGGTTTTTGAATAATTGACGGAAATAGTTGATCTAAGACTTGTGGCGGAAGAAGCTGGTGATGATGATTTCGGTGATGTGGGAGGTGTGGGAACAGCGGCAGGGCATACCCATCACTCAGAATAGCAACAACCACGAAAGAGAATCAAGAAAGGCTTATCAGATGGACATGGAAAAAGAGAGAGAGAGAGAGAGAGAAAGCGGTGGCTATTTTTGTTTGTGTTTGGAGTTCGGAGAAGGAAGACTTTGCCTTGGGATTATAATAAGAAGCTTAGATGGGAAGGGAGTGTCCAGTTACCATGATGCCCTTTCACTCTGACACTTTGTAATACGATGCTTATGGTTTATTTGGCTTTTCCTACCCACCTTTGCTTCTGATATTTTTCTCTTCTCGCTCAATGGCTAGATGAGACCACGTGAGTTTCTGTGGACTATGGGAAACCTTCATTTCTCTTGTCTTTCCAGATTTTTTTTTAAAACAATATATTTCAAGGGTTTTTTGCTGGCAAACTTCAATCGACCTTGTTTCACATTAATATATTGATTAGACTTTAGGTGGAGAAGATAGCTTTTGTTTTAATTTGGATTCTTTTAATATTTAATTGACAAGAAGATAAACAAAATGAAATTTTATTTAAAGAATCTTCAAGTTTTTTTTTTTTTTTAAATTTAAAATTTTCTATACTGCATCACTTTTAATTTGCTGATCATATGAATGTGAACGTAAAAAAGTGTAAAGATGTGATGAATATCTATCTCCACTAGAAGTAATCTTCTTCACAATTCATGAATAACAAAATTTTCATTTTAGCACAATGATATAAATGAGTGAAAGACGTATGTGCGAAGAAAATTACTTTTAGGAAAAAACGTCGATAATCTTTAACAAAAAAATAAGATTAACCTCTATCTTTACCATTTATGATTCCTCAAAGCACTTTCACTCTCCTTCTATTTGTGATTCTCATTATCACTACCGTCAACAACCTTGGTTGGCTATGCATCCACCACCATTGTCACCGACGTTGGTTTCACGACCACCACCATTGTCACCTACGACATCGCCTATCACAAGCACGTCTTTCACCATTGACACAGAACATAGAATCTTGGATCTCGTCAACGACACGCACATACATGGCAATGACGTTGTCGCCCTGCCAGATGCAGATGACGGATAAGTTATCACACGTGAGTTCGACACTGTAGTCCCCGGGCTTCCAATGACGTGGAGATGGAACCAGTGATGCAAACATGAAGCTATGGTGTCAAGCGACATGAGTTTGTCGAGAGTAGATGAAGAGATTGCAGTGGGTAGCTTAGGTAGTTCGTCTTGTAAATTAATGGAAACACCATTATGGCTAAAGGTCATGAGTAACTTGGTATAATCTGTCATAATGTGTCCAAGGGTGGCCAACCATTGTACACCAAGGACCACATCTGCTCCTTTAAGGTCAAGTACAAATAAATCCTAGTTAAAGTTCTATTTTTGAAGCACTAATGGAACATTAGTGCACATTGCAGTGCATGAGAGACCTTCACCATTGCCAACTTGCACATTCAACGGTGTAACAGAATGTAAAATAAGGCCTGTATGGTAAGCCATTCTCTCCGTTATAAAGTTGTTAGTGCTTCCATCATCAATCAAAACCTGCACTTTGTTGCCTTTGATGAACCCAGTTAAACAGAAGGATCTTGATGAAGAACTTCCAAATAAGGCTTATAGACTAATCTCTGGGGAGGAATGACCGGTTGGGCTAATAGTGTCTCTAAATGGTCTGGTAAAGGGGTTTCATGATCTAGAGGTGGATTGTCTTCATCTGTGCCTTCAAAGTAAAATAAGACAGTTTTTCCTTTGCATTTATGGCCAAACACATAATGCTCATCACAATCATAACATAAATTCTTTTCGTGCTTTGCTTGCATCTCGACTGCGATAAGTCGTTTTATAAGGAGGGAGGATTGTTAGGAGCGAGATTTGGTGAAAGGAACTATTTGATTTGAATTATTGTTGGAGAAAGGTGGTTGTTGGGATGCGAGTGGTTTGGGGTTCCATGGTCGATTGGGTTTGGTTGGAGAGTATGTGTCTACAAAATGGTCTTCATATACCTTGGCCAATGAGAAGGCTGAATGGACAACTTGAGGTCTTGGGTTTGTACTGCACGACAAATGTGCGATTTAAGATCGACAATAAAAAGTGCACGACTTATTGTGGGTGAGAGGCTTGGGACACGGCTGGCCAATGCTTCAAATGAAGATTGGAAGGCACTGACGAAATTTTGTTGCTTTAAATTGACTAGTGCCACCGCTGGATCCTCAAATTCAGAAAGGCCAAAGCATTGATTTAAATTTGTAATAAAGTAGGCCAATTTGTTAATAACGTGTCATTAAATAATCCTTGAAACCAAGTTGAAGCTGGTTTATCCAAATTGAACGAAGCTAGTAACAATCGTTCATGTTCCGGTATTTGGTAATACTCAAAATACCGATTGGCATTAAATATCCAATCTGAGGGGTCGCCATAAGAGAAGCAAGGAAAAGTGGCTTTGTGCTGTTTATTGTGATTGTGATCATGTGATCCATAGCGTGGTGTAGGTCTAGAACCCAAAATTCCAGAATTGAAACTATTCGATTGTGGGGTGCTTTGTTGTATTTCTATTATGTGATTAACACTCTGATTCAAAAGGGCAAACTGACATTCTTGAGATTCGTGCAATTTGGTGTGTAATTCTTGTAATCCGAGAAATTGTTGTTCTCGAACTTGTTCGACAGTTTGTAATTGTTGTTCAATGGAGTCTATACATTGTGTTAGATCCCGAAAGCGTGTATTCTCTGTCGTGGGAGGAAGAGATCATATGAAATCACCAATGAAGGGAATAAAATCACAAGATAGAACAAAGAGCATAAATTATGAATAAGAGAGAGAAAATAAAAGAGAATTGAGGATCAAACAATACTTTGTTTATTCAATCCATTACAGGTAATATATAGAAATTAAAATTGATCAACAACTATCTCTAAGAATTCAAATAAATCCTAATATATTTGACTGATAAGATAAGATAAAGTCATGACAAATAAAATAAAATAAATCCTAATAACTATTATTTGAATTCAAATAAATTATCTAATATGACATATATAAAAGTCATGATAGATAAGGAATAACTACTAATTAAATTTAAATAAACCATCTAATATCAAAATATTATTGATGTGCTTAATGGTTCTATATGTCTCTTGGGCTTGGTTTCAGTTAAGCCCGCTATGACGACAACGACGAAGCTGTCAAAACTATTTTTCTAGCTATGGTTACTTGAACACCACTGTAATATAAAGTTTAATTTGTTTGTTCTTTTGTTTATGTAGCGTTCTACTTCGCATTTCTTTTTGGGGTGAGTAATTTGTGAAAGCGAATATCAACAAGGAAAGAGATCATCGGAGATGAGAGAGGAGAGCATGGAGATGGCAATAAAAAGAAAAAAAATGAAACACCGTCGTTGCCAAAAATCGCCTTCGTCAACCATGAACAATTGTCGAAGGGAACGATATGGTAGAATGTGGTGTGATATAATCTATAATAATAAGTTTAGTTTAACGGTTAAAAATAGTTATTCACCATGAACCATTTACAAACTAATTCAGAGTAGCATTGTCCACGTCGACAATATATAATTTTTTATATTTTCAATGCATCATAAAATTGTCATGTATAAAAAAATCGTTAATTCTTTTAAAAATTACTTAAAAAATCATATTTAAAGCGGTTCTCAATTAGTTAATAAAATAAAAATCTTTACACTAACCTTATAGGAAAATTAAATTTTGGTTTTAAGATTAATTATAAATACATGAATCAAACATGCCAGATAAATTAAATTTATGTTAACAAAATATGTTTTGAGTTATAGCAATTGTATGATCCATGGTTTCTCTTATCTCTCATCTGGAAGAAAGCCATTGGATTCGATTGCAATACAGATAACAACGAAACTAAAAGAAATAATGATTCATGAGTTTTCTGTATAATCAGTCGCTTTCTTGGCAAGAGGAAATGGACAAAAACTTTAAAAGAAATATTTTCTTTTTTGGTGGAAAACGAAAGATTTGTTTTAATAAACATGAATTTGGAGGCAGAGAGAAGTGAACACGTATGGAACATGGTGAAATATTTTGTGGGCTCTCTCAAGTTATAATATTTTTCGTTTTCTACTCTGACTTTTTTTTTTTTAATCTCACCTGCTCTGGTCGATTCCTGCTTCCTTCAGTATAGTCTCCAGCATGTCACTTAAATTTCATATTATAATATACTTAACCCTAAACCCCCCAAAATAATAATTATTAAATCAAGACTAAAAGATTGTTTTAATTTTATCACACCTCACACATACATTTTTTTTGTACGAGAATAATATATTAATCACATATAGATGGTGTGGGTGTATATATTCCCTTTAGTGTAGAACCGAAGACTTGATTCTTATATCATTTTTGAACATGTGATTTTCACTGTAATTTTACTTAGTCAACGAACAAATCTCCAAACAAGATGAATGCAGAGAAATCATATTGGGCTGCTTTTGGAAAGATTAAAAAGGCCTTATGTTGACTCGTGGTCTGAACTTAGATCTACATTTTGTTAGCAATTATTATTCGGTTTTCTTTTTGAAGTATTATATAATGAAAATCCAGTATTTTATAATGATAAAAATACAGTATTATATGAAGTTAGTGATCCACATACCTTAAATGCAATATCACATTAAGGAAAACAAAAATATTGTATAATAATGATCAAAATATTGTAGAATAATGATCAATGTTTAAAAAACAGAATGTACCAAGGCCTAGTAGGAAATAAACTTCTTGCTATTTACACCCTTTTTCTCTAAGAATACCCATGCACCTCCTTTACCCATTTTATCCTTTTTTTTTTAAAGAAGTACACTCCGTTTGCTTTATGGAAATGTATTCCCAGAATTACATATATTTATTTCGAAAATGTATCTCCAGAATTATGATTCATAGTTTTGGAGATATACTTCCAAAATAGGTATATATTTTCCAATGAAATATCACTTAGGAATTAAAATGGTTGACGAAAATAAAAAGAAGATGATAAATGCCTGGATTAGAAAATAAATGAACACACTTAAAGGAAAGAAACCATTGTCAAAAACTTTACTTTGTAATTAAGGTGTGTGATATATGAAGTTAATGATAAACGTACCTTGAAATGCAATGCCACATAAAGAAAAAGAAAAATATTGTATAATAATGATGAAAATACAGTATTATATAATTAATATATGGTGAAGATAGTTTAAAATAAGGGTTCAAAGGATAATAAAGATAGGATGAAAATAAGATTTTAGATAGGATTTTAACAACACTAATGATAAGATGAAAATAAGACTAATAAACATGAGTATAAGATAAGTGTTTATCATTTTTTTCGATCATTAATCTTAATTCTTAAGTGATATTTTACTGAAAAATATATACCTATTCTAGAAGTATATCTCAAGAATTATGAATCATAATTTTGGAGACACATATCCAGAATAAATATATGTAATTCTAGAAATATATTTCTGGAAAATAAAAGGGATGTACTTTTCTAAGAAAAATAATATATTGGATAATTGAGAGGTAGAAAGGGGGTATGGGGTGTACTTAGAAGACAAATTGAGGTGTAAATAGCAAGATCCGATAAACATTATCCACTTGGCCCAATAAAATTCCTTGACAACCCATTTGGAAATCTCATTCCTTTTGGGTCCTTAACATGTGGCTTCTGCTTCTGCTTGTATTCACGAACGGAGCGATGGAGAACGATTGGAAAAAATATCGAACGGATAGGAATACAAAAAGATGTTAAATTTCTTTTAGTCATGGTTTTTTTGTTACCGGATAACGTTTATTGTTGCCTTTAGTTAGATTTTTCCGTAAATAATCTAAATTCAATTATACTCAAACTAACATGTGTAATAATTTATAAATTAGTTAATTGAATTATTGAATAAAACTAATCCAAGTTTTGTTTGACTTATCATCTTCTATTCACGGGTAGTGGTTAAAGAAAACATAAGATGAAAATTAGGAGATGGCAACAAAATAAAGGTTTGGAAGCAACCATAGGTTCATGCTTAGGAAAGCTCTTATGTCCAATCTGCTCCTATACCGGGTTTGGAGGATCTAAAGGTGTCTACTCTACTCTATTTGACCATTCTAATGTTATTCTTGAGATATTTGATCATGTTGATGCTCACAATATTTTGAAAATGCCAATTTATTTAAATGCTGTTGAATATGTCCCTATTTGAAAATTAGATAAATGACATTGATTAACTTATTTATTATTAGAGGATAAAAATTAAAAATAAAAGATAAGTGAAAATATAACAAATTTATTTTAATCTTCTCTTAACATATTTTTTAAAAAAGCAGAACATTGCCAATTTCTATTAATTAAAATTGATATAAAATTTATAATAGTACGTGTGATTGATCCAGCCAACAAAAGTTGATATAATTGGTAAAGATTAAATTCAGATCTCACTGGGATGTGAGTTTGGATTCCGCTATCAATATGAAAACCAATTTGGTAAATAATTTGTAATTCCCTCTCTAATCACATAGAATAAAAAACATGGTACAAAAAGGGCATTAGGCCCGTGTCTGGCCAACAATAGTATTACGAAATTTGCTAGTTATACACTTTTTTATTCTAAATACACCCAGTACCCCCTTTCTACCTCTCAATTTCACATTATACCTTTTTTTCTTAAAGTACACCCTTTCACTTTCCAAAATTGTATTTCCAGAATTACATATATTTATTCTAAAAATTATCTCTAGAAATAATAGTTTTGGAAACATATTTCCGAAATAGGTATATATTTTTCAATAAAATATCACTTAATAATTACGATGGTTGATAAGAACTAAAAAAAAAATGATAAACACTTATCTTATATATATATATTTATGAGTTTTTTTTTTCAATCCTATCATTTGTGTTCTTTAAATATTATCTAAAATCTTATTTTTATTATTCTTTAAACCTTAACTTAAAAATATCTTCACCTATGTATTATATAATAATGTATTTTCATCATCATTATATAATATTTTGCATTTTCCTTCATATGAAAATGTGTTTCAAGGCATGTTCATCGCTAACTTCATTTGGCACTGAATAATTTGTGTAGACGTGGATTAGAAAATGAATGAATGCACTTAAAGGAAAAAGACCATCATCAAAAGCTTTGCTTTGTAATTAAGGTGTATATTATATGAAGTTAGTGATGAATATACCTTGAAATGCAATGTCACATGAAGGAAAACACAAAATATTGTATAATAATGATGAAAATACAATATTATATAATGAATATATAATGAAGATAGTTTAAAATTAGGGTTTAAAGGATAATAAAGATAAGATGAAATAAGATTTTAGATAGGATTTAAACAACACTAATGATAAGATGAAAATAAGACTAACAAACATGAATATAAGATAAACGTTTTTCATTTTTTTTTATTTCTCATCAACCATTTTAATTTTTAAGTAATATTTTATTAAAAAAATATATACCTATTTCAAAAGTATATCTTTGAAACTATTGATCATAGTTCCTGACATATGTTTCTAGAATATGTATATGTAATATCATAAATACATTTCAGAAAAGTAAAAGGGATGCGTTTCTTTAAGAAAATAATATAAAGAATAATTAAAAGGTAGAAAGGAAATAAGGGATGTACTTAGGAAAAAAAGGTGTAAATAGCAAGAGAGTAGCGCTACTTACTCTTTTTAGATCTTAAATTCAAGTCCATTATTTATTTATGTACAAGACAAAAGTGGTGTTTAGATCTTGCAACTCCCAAAAAGCTTCAATGGTCAAAAATTCCCTCAATCCTAACACCTCATTTCCCTCTTTCCTGTGTTGTCCATGCCCCACCACAGTTGACGACAAAAAAAAAAAAGTTTGCACCTTCTACCCTTGCCCCACCACCACCACCACCACCATCACCACCACCACCACCACCACCTATGATTGGGTTGAATTCTCCTCCGTCACCCTTTTCGCCCGTTGTTGGTACTCCACCAACCACCTCTTCCCAACGTGGACTCCACCCCATTCATCTTCACCAACAATAGAGCTATTCGCTTTGGCTACACCAAAAATGTCGTTGTTTTTTTAACCTTCCTTATCGTTCCATGTGGCACCCCTAGGTTGATGTGAGAAGGTGGTGCACGGTGGCACAGAGGTGTAGACATGACACACGATGGATGACAACTTGGCGGCACGAGTTCGAGTTTGAAGAAGGGAAGGGGGGTCCTATTGCCTATTCTAGAATAGGATACGTTTTCAAAATAGTTATTTCGTAATACAAAAACCTACATTCTGAAATAACTATTCTAGAAAATGTAGCCTATTCCAGTAAAAAAGAAGAAGAAAAAACTGCATCCTCCCGCAATTATTGGATGACTCAATTTTGTATAAGCATTGTTTTAGTTTAAATATAATTTGGGTTCATTTATTTTACTTAATTTGTAATTATGATTTTTTAAAATTATTTTTAAATTGAAATATTTGATTATTTTATTTTAAAAAATTTACAATTTTGATTTCCGATTTTTAAAACAGAAATATCTATTTCTCATATTTTCAAAATTTTATAATTTTAATTTCCATATTTTAGAAAATTCATAATTTTGATATAATTTTTAAATTCTCGATGTTTTGTTTCTTACATTGTAATTAATTAATTTATATCTTGATGATATCCTAAATTAGTATGTTAGGTATAATATTTAATTGAATCAAAATAAAAAATAAAATGTACGCAAAATTAAAGATTTAATCAAAACTATAAATATTTTAAAATAGGAGATTAAATATTTATATTTTGAAATAGTAAAATTAAAATCCTAGATTTTTATAATAGGAAGTCAAATATCTTAATTTTAAAATAAAAAATTAAAATTATAGATTAAAAAAAATAAAAGGATATAAATTACATTTAGGCGTATTATTTTTCTTTACGCATTCTAACTGCTCTGTATTTGTATTCTTCCGCACTGTACCATTTTGATAACTCCTAAAATAATTATCTTAATCCTTTTTTCAACATGACCTAGCCTCTCTTTAAAATTGAAAGGAAAATGTCACGTATTTCTACTAAAAATACAAAAAGGAAATTAAAATAGAGAGATACTTTTTATTTTATTTCAATTAAAACAACATAAGATAGAAAAAAGAGAAAGAAAAAGAATTGCTTTGTGTGGACAACATAATTTTGTTGTTTTGCACTACGATAATCATGGGCCAATAATTTCCACTATTGGCTAGCAAATTGCAACATTCCTTCTGTAATGCTAGTTAATCATCATCTGAACCTTTTGTTACCCCAAAAACACACACAAATGGCAAATTGAAGAATATGAAGATGCCAACGTGGACTTCATCTATTATATCTAGCAAGTTTTATCCAGAGTCACAACTTTCAACTTAAAAAAGTGTACAGTAAGTGAAATAACACAATTAGTCCCCACAGGAGATGGCAGCATACCCTCATGCTGATGTTTAAATAAGGTAGGGTCTCACCTCTCTATTTATCACACTTTCTATCAGATGGGCAAACTTATACAACCAACGATTGGTTCGTATAATCGTATTTTCCGACACAAAAATATTGACATTTTTATTAATTTAATGCTCTCCCATTTAGAAACTCTGTTTTGATTTTAGATATTATTTTTCAATCTAATTAATGACAGATATATTACTATGGACACAAATTCTAGATAAAGTTTATTCATTTAATAACTCAAACAACTCATTTTTTTATTTGATCTCTTATACTGAGTTATTCACTAGATTCGCTAAGTCGAGTCAGTGACTTGGAATCTTGGATTGACAGATAAATGGTATAGTACAGCATCCACTACTATGCAAAAAGTAAAACACTTACATGCTATTCACCTGCTACCTTGTTCTTATATTTTCCACCACAAAACCCCCGTTATTTTTTTTGGTCTAAAGACTAATGTTTGCAAGAAAAAAAAACACTAATGTTTGCAGACTATCTAACTTTTAGGGAAAAAATCAGTAGATATCTCAATGCTAATTGATATCTAAGGAGAGAAAATGATAGAAGAGAGATGTATATATAATAAGTGATATAAACTGATTTAAAGAGAAAAATAAAAACGAATTAAATGATTGACACCTACAGAGAGAAAATGATATAAGAGAGAAGTAGTGTATATATAATAATTTAAAGAGAAAAATAAAAAGTATCAAACAATTGTTTTTTTCAATGCACAATTTTGCCTCTTCCAACAAATAAGATTTTGTAAAAAAATTTGATAGGTAGTTTTGTTCAAATCAAATTAAATTACTATCAACAATAAAATGTTTTCTTTAAAAATATTTAATATAATTATATATTAAGACTCGAACTTTAAATTATTGATTAATAAATTGAAACAATTGTGCAAGTTAATCCATCCCCTTACTAATAAATAAGTGTTTGAAATATAAGTATCCATATATCATTTTTCAAACTTTTATTTATAGGGACTTATTCAAACAAATTGGAGTTAGGTTAAATGGTGGCACGAGCCTGTGGACCCATTGTTATGGGGTGTCCTAGTCATACAAGTTGGGGATCATATAGATCGAACAGCCATCCACATTACTTTGCCGACCTACATCCACATATTTTTAGGATCAAGGAGAGAAGACCCTATTGGTGACCAATAAAAAACACTTATATACATATACTCTAACCATCAAGAATACCATACACTAGAAATTGGTTGTTACTTAATATTACTGTTCTAAATCTAATGACCTTGTAGAGAAGATCCACACACAAGTCCTGTTCAACTTGAAAGCTCTTTTAAGGAATTGAAACGAGACAAAATTCACATGACCTGCAGAATCCTCCATTGGCCTGGTCTGCTAGCTACAAATAATAGTCTCAATCAAATTCAAACAATGAGCGTTTTCAAGATTGTATTTCAAAATTGGTCCCCCCTTTTTTTCTATTGGCCAGGAAGGGTTGAACATAAAATGGTTTTAGAAATGAAGATATAAAGTTGGCCTAGTGGTGGAGAAAGAGTGAAGGAAGAAGGAGGGGAAAAGATATTACAGATTCAAAACCCCCAACTGATAATTCTAATAAAACTAACAAACTAATATTTGATAAAAAAAAATTTCTAGAGATATAGTAATACAGTGAGGTGGGCAAATTATTCACCCGTGAGATTAGACTAAAGACTTGGTGGACTAATAACCACTATGTGGACGAATCATGGGTGCTTCTAGGAGTAAGAAGGGTGTGGGACATGCTTGAGGAAAGCTTCTCCCTAACTTTACCTTCACGCTCACCATCATGCAACTATGACCTTTTGTCAATAATGTTGTCCATTTGTTAATTTAAATTTTGTCTCAGCTTGCGGTGCCCTATTGTCCATACCAAGTTAAATATGATAACAGTTCAAAACACACTGCATGGTTTGTTCATGCAATTATCTACCGCCACCTTTAATTCCCAACATGCATGCCAACACCTCCGGCTTTGAAATTTTCAATTGAGTTGGATTGATTACCATCATTAGAATTTCCATTTATGTTGTAACCTTATCTTTCCAATAAGCAATTAACTAATTAAATAGACAGGAAACATATAGAAGAAATGAGAACATTCAAAACAATATTAGTGGAAAGGTTGGTTACTAATTTACTACTTTTAGTCAGATATATATATTTGCTTTAACCAATTAGAGAGCCTTCTTTCCCAGCATAGAAATGAAAGGAAAGGAAGAAGGACATAGGCAACAGTAGAAACCATCACATCAACATTAATTTAAGGTGAAAGGAATCAGGAGAATGAATGGTTGCTTTCATATTTTCTAGACCTTTCCTCTTCTATCAGAAATTTCATTTCTCCCGCTATAAATGTGATTCTCTATTCACCGCTTTCCACATTATACAAAGTGTTCTTGATCAAGTATTCTGCCACCAACATCCCAATCCCTCCTCCATAACCATATTGAAGAATAAGAAAATTACAACAAAACCTAGAGATGGTATAATTAAGACTTCACTCCATAATTTCCACTTTTCTTTCTTTTACTCTTTATTATTATCTTAGTTTTTAGTAGCACTACTTTCATTAGTTGGTTTTAACACCACCGAGAAAACTGTTATAGGAAGAAGCACAGGTGCACGTATGGGAAGGGTATGTAGATTGGAAGAACAGGCCAGCCATAAAAGGACGTCATGGTGGCATGCTTGCTGCCTCCTTTGTTTTGGGTAAGTACTATCTGACCAAACTTTTCTTGTTTCTCTTAGTTGTCGATCACAATGTTATGACATATATATATATATATATATATATATATATATATATATATATATAGGTAATTGGAAACCAAGAAATCTTTTAGCTACATATAATTCTTTTAATTATATTTTTCTCTTTCACAAAATTGATTACTAGATTGTTTTTGGTATGCATGCATAACATGTTTCTAATTTTCCCCACATGGGAAATTAACCACAGCCGCCGAGGTATTGGAGAACCTAGCATTTCTTGCCAATGCAAGCAACCTTGTTTTATATCTGTCCAAGTTTATGCACTTTTCACCATCCACCTCTGCCAACATTGTCACTGACTTCATGGGAACTGCCTTCCTCCTTGCTATTCTTGGTGGATTTCTAGCTGATGCGTTTATCACCACTTACTCCCTCTATCTCATAAGTGCCGCAATAGAATTCATGGTAAGTTACCATCATAGTTAAGCTTCTATCTTTCCCTTTAAGTGTCAAAGTTAGTATACTTTGCAGGAAAAAGCTTCAACGCTTCCAAATTAATCTGAATAAGTGCTCGAATAACACTCACGTGTCAATAATAAAAAGTGAAAAAAGAAAAGAGAAGCTAAATTTAGGGTGAAAAACCTTTTACCTCCTATAGATTGTGCTTCTAGGTAGATAATTGCTCAGGAAGGGAGGAATCTCCACTGTAATCGATGACAATGTTGATTACGGTCATGAGACAAACCACATGGTCAAGATTTTGATAGAAAAACTTATGTAGTACAGTACAAGTATCCCCACATGATGGGGGGTCCTTTTTCCATCCTCAACCAACTTAAAAATTAAAATGACAGAAGAGAAGAAAGACAAAAGAAGGCATGATCATTATTTATTGCGATTAGATGCCGGTCACAAAACTGGAAGCAAGATCCAGTCATGCTAAATTAACCAGCTTCCTTTGAGTTACCATATCACTATTCCTCAGTGTAAAAAGAAACGAATGAACACTAAATTGAGCCAATTTTCGAAATAGTTTCATCATATCATATAATTATTTTATCAAAGGTCAAAACAACAACTTTACCAACGAAGCATGGATTGATCAAATATATGTTAAGTTTTCACAGATAATTGAAGATCAAATAGAAGCATTTTCCTGCTGCAGTTATCAAGATTATAATTATATATTTTTTAAACGTGAAACTACTTGATGGACACATCAGGGTTTATTAATCCTCACAATACAAGCTCACAAGCCGTCACTCAAACCACCAAATTGCTTAATTGGAAACACCGACAGTCCATGCGATAAAATTCATGGTGCGGACGCAGCTATGCTATTTGTAGGCCTCTATCTTGTGGCTCTTGGCGTAGGAGGTATAAAAGGTTCACTTCCTCCTCATGGAGCTGAGCAGTTTGATGAGAATACCCCAGAGGGAAGGAAGCAGAGATCTGCATTTTTCAACTACTTTGTTTTCAGCCTGTCATGTGGAGCATTAATTGCAGTAACTTTTGTGGTATGGATTGAAGACAACAAGGGATGGAAGTGGGGTTTAGTAGTCTCAACTGCATCAATTCTTCTCTCCATTCCAGTTTTTATTCTTGGCTCACACAAGTACAGGACCAAGATTCCAGCAGGAAGCCCCATCACATCCATGTTCAAGGTATACTTAACTAAACTAAGTAGTTTAACCTATTCCTTTGGTCCTATAGTTTTTTTTTTTTTTTTTTTTTGAAGTTTTAGTTCCTACACAAGAAAATTGTAATTTTTAATTCCAATGCAGGCATAAAAGTTAAGTTTTGATCTTAATTTCTTTTTTTTTTTTTTTAACTTTTTATCGGCAAATGTTAATTTGTTAAGATGTTAGTTTTGTTAGAAAAAGGGATCAAATTCGTGATCTTTTCCCTCTTTCCTTCTCTCTTAACCATCCCACCCACATAATATCTTCTTTTGGTTTTAATTTCTGGAGGTATAAAATTGCTATAAAAACTTTCTTATAGATTGGTGATAAACCACTAAAAAAATTGTCTAGGAGCTAAAACTTACCATTTTTTTGTGTAGGAACTAAAACTTAAACTAATAAGGACCAAATGAATAGTTTAAACAAACAAATCACAACTACTAAAGAGCAAGTTGACTACTAAAATAAAATGCTAAACAAGCTGCTTTGTATTTGTTGTGCTGAAGGTTCTTGTTGCAGCAATTTGCAACAACTGCAAAGCTAAGAATTCAAGCAATGCTGTCATAAGCATGACTACAAGTCCATCTCATGCAACTGAAAGGGAAGATGGAGAAGAAGAAAGTAAGACCACAAAAGAGGTTGTTCAAGGCCAAACTCTAACTGAGAACCTTAAATTCCTAAACAAAGCAGTGATGGAGCCAGCAGTTCACCCAATGTTAGAGTGCACAGTAAAGGAAGTGGAAGAGGTGAAGATTGTGACAAGGATTCTTCCCATATTCATGTCCACCATAATACTAAACTCTTGTCTAGCTCAGCTATCTACCTTCTCTGTCCAACAGTCAGCCACAATGAACACCATGCTTGATTCCTTCAAGGTCCCACCAGCTTCTCTACCTGTGTTCCCTGTCCTCTTCATCATGATCCTTGCCCCACTCTACAACCACATCATTGTCCCATTTGCTAGAAAAGCAACCAAAACTGAAATGGGGATCACACACCTACAAAGAATAGGGACAGGCCTGTTTCTTTCCATTGTGGCAATGGCTGTGGCAGCATTGGTGGAAACCAAGAGAAAGAAAATAGCTTTTAAGTTTGGTTTGTTGGACTCAGCCAAACCACTCCCCATAACATTCCTTTGGGTGGCATTGCAATACATTTTTCTTGGCTCTGCTGATCTCTTCACTTTGGCTGGCATGATGGAGTTCTTCTTCACAGAGGCACCATGGAGCATGAGGTCTTTGGCCACAGCACTTTCATGGGCCTCACTGGCCATGGGGTACTTCCTCAGCACTGTTCTTGTGTCCACCATCAATAAGGTGACTGGTGCTTTTGGACACACGCCATGGCTCTTGGGTGCCAACTTGAATCATTATCACCTTGAGAGGTTTTACTGGTTGATGTGTGTACTTAGTGGACTCAACTTCGTTCATTTTCTCTTCTGGGCCAATTCCTACAAATACAGATGTTCAACCAAACCTGGATATACTAGCTAGAACGTCACAAACTTGTGCATATGTGAATCTATTTGGATATAAAGATAAAAATGCTTTTGAGAGTTTTTCAAAGATTTTTTACTGAAAAAACTTTATATTTATAGTAAGAAATTCTCAAAAATATTTATAATTTGTATCCAAACAAATTCTATATACTATAAATATAGTTTGTGGTTGGTCCTAAATAATGAAATAATGAGTGAGATAGAGAGTGACCCCTACTCCATCCTCATTTACCTATATCATGTCCATGAGCTACATGCATAGACCAATATTGATGCAGCTATTTCACTCTACTAGTACTGTATATTACTTGGTGCAATGTACCGAGTTTTAATTTTAAATTAATCCATTGCCCATTATGAATATGATGATAAAATCAAATTTCATGATCCTAAATCTTAAATTCTCCTTTCAGATTTTCATTAAATTGAAGTATACTCGCTATATTATTTCTATATATAATGGTGATGTAAATGGAATAAGATGATTAATGTAAATTTAACATTTTATAATTTAGATATTTTTTTAATGATGGAATGAAAATTCCTCGGAAACAAAATGATGGAATGAAAAAAAGAACACCATCCCATACTTTCAAATTGAAGGAGAAAAACAAAGTGGTATTAATTTTTTAATTTTATTTGGTTCAATCTTTTATAAAAAAAAATCAATTAATATGATTTAATAATATGATTTTATTTCATTTCATGTGACTCCTTTTTTTTTTATTCTTTTCATCAATCAAAACTAACCTAAAGTTGAATCAAACTCCAACTCGCCTCCTCTTCTTGTTTAGTCACTTTACTTCTAATTAATAAAGGTTTATTAAACTAATCAAAACGGGGACCTATCGATAGCCCCACATGATTATAAACTAAACAAACATGTTTGTGATTCTTTTTAAAAGTGTGTTAGGTAAAAATAGCTAAAAAGTTAATTAATAATTGAAAGCTCTTAAGTTAATTTATTAAATTATAAATTTTAAGTAAAATTAACTATTGAAATAACTAAAAAAATGTAAAATGACATATTTAAAAAGAGTAATAAAAAATTGAATGAATATTTTAAGGATAAAAAAAATAAAATATATAAAGCTAACATTTTAAAAAACGATTGAAATTACTATAAAAATACGAAATGTTTATTGAATAATCAAACAAATTTTTCAACTATTAAAATAAGTTAGAAAATAATTGAAATGATTTATCGAACATAACTTATATAAAAGAAAGTTTTAAATTGATCCTTATATAGATATAATTATTCTTTTTTGACCAAATATATAATTATTCTTAATTTATTTGTAATATTTTTATACCATCATCCAATAGCATTTATATTATACATGATAAGGTTTATTTAACGAATTAAAATAAAAATTTGTATCATATATCTATATATATAAATAAAAGAAGAAAGTTATTTAGATGATATATAACATCAACAAGAGGTAAATGTGTCGCTGATCACATGTGGAAGTCATGCACGTATGATGCACAATAATCACTTTTTACAAAATCATTTTGTGATATTTAGATTTTTCAGTTGGAAACTATTAATTTATTTCGTGAATGATATTTCAAAAGAATATCCACAAAAAAGAAGATATTTCAAAAGAATGAGAATGATGCTCAAGGAATGCGATATCACGCGAATGTGTGATACATAATCAAACTTCATGGACCGAGCACGAAAATAAAAGCAGGAGAGTGATGGATTTCTTTTTCATTTATTATACATTCTATGTAAACTTCTTATAACTTTTATGGCGCATTTTGAGTGTTCGTAAGTTTTTTATTTTAGTTTTTCAAATTTAATTTTTTTAAATGTGTTTGATAAAGAATCTAATTGAAATGATTTTTAAATTATTTTTGAAATACTTTATACTCATTTTCAAAATAAAAAAATATTTTGTGAACTTGATTTTTAATTTGAAAAAAATACATATTTCTCATATTTGACAATGACACTTTTTGCTATTACCATAATCATTGTTGTCACTCATCACCATGACCACTAACTCCGCTACCATTATCAATGTCATTGTTACTATTGTTGTCACCACAATCACTAGTATCATTAACACCATCAACGATATCACCATCACTACTGATATTACTGTCACTACCATCACTACTATCAATGTCACCCCACTGCCATCGTCATTATCACCATCAATTCCACCACCTCCATAACCACCACCAATGTTGTCACAACTATTACTGCCACCACCACTACCACTGTCATCGCCACCATCGTTACCACATATATCACCATCACCACTGACATTGCTACCACCAACAATAATATCATCTCTATCATTGTTACCACCACCACCGCATTGCCACGAACATTACTACTACCACCATCAACAGCGCCACCGTCACCACCACCAACACCGCTACCACCATTGACATTGTCACCACACCACCATCGTCATTGCCACTATTGTCATTGCCACCGCAATTGTCACTAGTATCTCTACCACTGCTGACATCACTACCATCATCATTGTTGTCCCCATCATACAAAACACTCCTAAACTAATTTTAATATAATATAAAACTTTCAAATTGAGTTTATTAGAAATTAATCATATTTTAAAAGCTAGTTTAAAATGTTTTTGAAACTCAAACTAAAAACTTATTGTTATTTTAAAATTTTTGAAACTCAACTAAAATCCACTCCAAATAGGACCTTAGCATTTTATCTTTAATTTAAGTTCACATTTGATCTTAAAGCAATTCTAACTAATTAATGAGTTGTTTGAGTAATTCTTAAATTTCTTCTATTAGAATTAGACACCAATTGTGAATCATCAATGACATGAGATTGTTTAAATTTAAGTAAAATTTGAGTTTCAAATATATAATTGAGTTAAATAATCAAAAGAGAGGAGAATTTTGTTACACGTAACAATCTTAAAGGATACAAGTATTATATTTAATACAAGTATTACATTACCGTTATTATCTAGAGGTAGATAAACTCATTTTAGATTTTGAAGCCAACACTTAATCAAACATGACACTCATCCTGCCCAAATAATAATCCAAATAGATCTCACTATTTGGGATGAGACACAAATGACCAAAAAAATTGTATTTTTTTTATATGTGGGAAAGAACATAAAACTACGTACAGAAGAAGCTACTGACGATGGGTAGAAATGCCCAATTTTTCAGCAAAAGAAACGTAAAGAAGTGGAGTAGGACACAAGCTCCAAATCGATCTTCAAATTGATGATTCTAGACGAATCCTTGTTTGGTAAGCTCGTCAGAAGACTGATTTACTTCTCTGTACATGCATATGCTTGAACGTGATCTAGCTCCCATGCAAACTCCTTGAACTCACTCACGGATCTTCCTAATAAAAACTTGACGAAGATGAAACTTGAGGTTATTGGTCACGATTAGATCAATAGCCATTTGAGCATCATATTGGCCGATGATCTTCCTAATTCCTTTATCCCAAGAAATCTGCAATCGTCTCATATGATAGCAAATAACTCTGCAAACTACAAAAAGTTACATTTGAAGCTCTTGATAGATCACTCAAAGTTATTATTGGTTACAGATGATATGTCCACAAAAAACTTAACCATTAATTTGGAGGAAAAATAATTCTTTAGGGAGGAGATTTTTAGTAAACACTGCCCGTAATACCAAAAGGTCAAAGATAATACATTATAGAATAATGTATTAAAAAGTGTTATTTCTGGGATCATTGCAAAATATTCGTGCTATTCTAAAGCGTGAGAGTTAGTGAAAGTCAACTTTCAGGTTAACTAAACTCTTTGGCATGCCAATTTAATAAATGTTTCCTCCAAATAGGTGATGGAAAATACATATACATTACTTGCAGAAAGAAGGAATACCTGTTATGTTATTGCGGAAGATTAAGAATGCAGGGTACAACGAAATATATAATAATCTTTGTAGTGTAATTACACACATATATCTCTTAATATTTTTAATATATATTTATTTTATTTATACATACAGATTTAATATTAACAAACAATATGTCAAATATACCTATCTAAAATTACATAATATGTTAATTTCAGGTGTCTAAATATTATAATAATTAAACCATTATTGACTTTAATAAAATTAAAATTAAAATTTAAAATTTAAAAATGATTAAAAATGTTTAAAATAATTAACAACCATATTTAATTAATAAAAATCACACTATTTTAACAAAATTAAAATAAATTTTAATTTCCATGATAAATATATCTAAAAATTATTAATTATAAACCCACAAAATCAAATATGTATATCTTTATAATATTCACGATAACAAAAAATAAACACTCACGTTTAACTAATTATATTTTTAGTTATTTGAATTTATATATTTCATATAGGTATTGCATCACTATTAGTATTTGAAGAAAAAATAGATCATAATATATTTCAATAAAATTGATATTTTTGAAGTCAACATTTTCAATTAATCTTGATGTTATTATACTCAATATACAACTAAATATTTTAAAAATTAATTTTATTGTATACATATATGTTTTTAAAAAACTACCATTTACAAATATATAAAAAAATTATAATTTAAATGAATCGTGTATATTTATGGTGTGTCAGAGATTATAAGTGTCTGTTGTCTAAAATCTTTACGTACATAGATAATCAAACAAGAATTTTACATAGATGCATACGCCAATTGGTCAACCATGTTGGTTAAAGGGCTTAAAATCTAGTTACGACTTACCAGTTATAACTAATTGCCTACCAAAGAGCTAAAAATCTTTCATTTATTATTTATGAATTAATTTTTTGGGGCAAAATTTATTTAAGTTCGTTAATAAATCTGTAGAGGTTAATATTAACTACCACTACCAGTACACTTTCTTTCTTTTTTTTTCATACTAGCTATATTAATTTTTCATTTTTCCATATTATTATCCCATTCATGTTAACTTCACAGTTTTCTGGCATTGTTGGTGAAATGATTTCGAAGTGGTCTTTGGTTGACCTGCACTTTGTAAATCCACTTATCTGAAATTCTGAACAGTACAGTTCTTACGTTGTTTTGGAGGGTCAATGGGTTTATCGAGCAAAACTAATAATAGGTAATAATTAATTCATAGTTCTCTTACCAATGCAATTCAATTTCATCTCTTTAACGTTTTTGGTTGAAGACTGGAGGTGCAGGGTAGTGTAGATGCATAAATTGAAAAGGCTTTCCATTCTGCAATGGTTGTGACTTGTGAGAGTTTATGTTGGAGTACAAGTGTGAGTTAAAGTTCCACATCGGATAGAAATAGACAAGTTGAACACCATATAAGTGAGGAGAAGACCCATAAACTTGAGTCTTAAGGTTTTTGATTAAGGTATGGTATCCAATTCACTTATATGTTGTTTGGCGAGTTGGGGTGAATTGTTTTATAGAAACATATTTGCAATGATTTGTTGTTACATTTTTTGAAGTTGTTCCCATCCCTCTTGTTCCACAATTGTACCATAGGAAAATGTCCATTTGAGGATCAATAGTCTAACTAGTGCATGTGATTTAAGATAGAATAAAATGATTACATGATTTGGATATGAGGATTAAATGATCTTACTACATGGTTTCATAACTGGCGATGTTGGATTCCAGATTGTTAAGTAATCTTTTATGGGGTGAATAGTGAATTTATTAACTTGGCAAGACTTTCTGATACTGCCTTTGATTTGTCCATTTGTTTTCTTGCCCAGTTAACTGTTGCCTTTATTTTTTTATTTTTGTTTTCTTGTTTTTTTCAAAAAAATACTTGTCTAGCCTTTTCCCAGTGAATAATTTTTTGATTACCGTTGGTGACAGAATATGGTAGCTAAGTTTTATTGTCCGATAGTGTGTCTTCTTTACTTCAAACTCTCAAATTCTGCAGTAACAAGTATAAATTTTGGTCAACCTTTTCAATGGTTAAACTCTTCTAATGTATTCGTGTTGCATGACATTCATTAATAGCTTGTAGGAATAAATCTATCGATGTTTCCTTGATAAAATACTTTAGTTACCAAAACTTTTTCATATTCAACCTTATTGCTCTTCATTTCTAGTGCATTGGTATACCAACTAAACAAGAAGTACTATAGCAGAGATTTGTTGGACTTTTGTTGGAACACTGATTTCTCTCCTTTTGAGGACTGTAACTAAATGTGTAACCATAGATTTTACTGTTGGTTTTGCCATTGGAATGTGTTAAATAATTTGTGGTTGACCTTATATTATATCCATATTTAGCTTGCATATTGGCAGTTAGCATTTGGTAAAAATCCTTCAAATTTCTTGCCTTCAGTTCATGCGTGCTATCCTGGCATATCCTATATCTTGTTGAGTTATTGATGCTGATACACATTACAGTTAAAAGCAAATGGGAAATCTTTTCTGTTGTGTGCAAGTTGATCAATCTACGGTGGCTATAAAAGAAAGGTTTGGACGATTTGAGAAGGTGCTTCAGCCAGGATGCCATTGCATGCCATGGTTCCTTGGAAAACAACTTGCTGGTCATCTCTCTCTTCGGCTGCAGCAATTGGATCTTCGATGTGAGACCAAGACTAAGGTTTGTTATTGTCTGGTACTTCAACTATAATCAAATCTTTTAAGTCATCTCATGCTCTTTAATCGCCATGAATACTTTTTGGCACGGGAATTTTTTATTAAGTTTATTTGGTTGTCATTACTATGCTTTGTTATTTTGAATCCTTTAAGTTTGTTGTCAGATGGAGGATAGTCCTATTGCAAAAGCTAGAGGGAGACCTAGAAAAACTATAGGCAAACTAATAAAAAGGATTCGAGGTCAACCATTAGTCTAAAACATGATATTCAATAGAACATTATGGCATCATTTATTCTATGTAGCTGTCTAGCTGACTCCACCTAGTGGGAAAAAGGCTATGCTGTATGTTCATGGTCTCTTTCCCTAGTGCTGGCTGCTTTCAGTTCTCTCTATCTAAGCATGACATGGCACTCTGTACATGTTCTTATATATTTTTCCATTGAATTAATGTTGATTAGTTTTAATGTTTATCTGTTTACAGGATAATGTCTTTGTCAACGTTGTTGCTTCTATTCAATATTGTGCCCTGGCAGAGAAGGCCAATGATGCTTTTTACAAACTTAGCAATGCAAAGACCCAAATTCAAGCCTATGTTTTTGATGGTATAAACCATAATACTGAATAACAGAAACCTGCAATAAGTGGTTTAAGCACATTTTATCAGCTAAGGTGATGTTTCTATTCTTATTGTAGTAATTAGGGCAAGTGTTCCAAAACTCAACTTGGATGATGCTTTTGAGCAGGAAAATGAAATTGCCAGAGCTGTTGAAGAAGAACTTGAGAAGGTTTTGTTAAAATATAAAAATAATACACTATTATGTACTTAAAAGACGAACTGCTGTGAATTTATGTTAATTTGAATCTTATGCTTTATTGTCTTCATAGGCTATGTCAGCTTATGGGTATGAAATTGTTCAAACACTGATTGTTGATATAGATCCAGATGAGCATGTGAAGTGGGCTATGAATGAAATCAATGCTGGTATGTTATGAGTAGAACTCGTATGTTCAGTTTCAGCCCATAATTTATTTATTCTCCAAAAGGGTTTTAGAAATATGAACTAATATCTTCCTTTTTCCTCAGGGTATATGCAGCTACTTTTACTTTGCAAGCTCTTATTGTTGAGTATTAGATCCTAAATCTAATTTATCACAGAAATTATTGTTTAGGCATTACCTTTTGTTATTTTCGCTATATAATATGGATCAGTTTGTCTTGTTTAGATCAACTCAATCTTATATGACTTATGTATTAACTAGATATCTTATCAAGTGTAATTTTGAACTCAAATGATTGTTTGTGTTTATAGTTTACCTTGTTCCTCTGCCGAGTGATCTTTCCTTTGATCATGGATTGACTTTTTTTCCCCTTGCTATTTGCCCTTTATCAGCTGCAAGATTGAGGGTGGCAGCTAATGAGAAGGCAGAGGCAGAGAAGATCTTGCTAATTAAACGAGCTGAGGGTGAGGCTGAGTCTAAGTATCTTTCTGGGCTGGGTATTGCTCGCCAACGTCAAGCAATTGTAGATGGCTTGAGAGATAATGTTCTTGGACTCTCAGTTAATGTACCTGGGACAACTGCAAAAGATGTCATGGACATGGTCCTGGTCACTCGGCGGTATTTTGACACCATGAAAGAAATTGGTGCTGCCTCCAAGTCTTCTGCTGTGTTCATTCCACACGAACCTGGTGCTGTTCGTGATGTAGCTAGTCAAATTCGTGAGGGACTTCTTCAGGCTTCTCATCAGTAGCCTCTACTCCACCTTGATCTTGTGTTTGGTTTGTATTGGAGTATGGTGAAGTTATAGCACCTGTACTTCTATTCTATGCACTGTGTTTTGTGATTTTGTTTTGGAATAAACTGCAAAATTGATCCTCCAAAAATCATGGCATCACCTCATTAATCTTCAAAAGATTGTTTCTATCAAATCAGTCCCACAAATATCTAAAATGTTACCACATTTGTGTGGACTAAAGTGGTAACACAAGAATTTAGTATTTGATTTGTATCTTTGAGGGTTAGGTTTGTTGGCTAAAACTTTTGGGGGACCAGTTTAAGTACTTACTCATTTGATTTATACTTTCAGGCAGTCAAGTATTGCTGCATATTTTGTGAATCTTGCATAAGTAAACTATCTAGTATACCTGTATATAAAAAGTTTTCTAGATTCTGAAAGTTGTCAGGTTCTTTGAGTTACCATATCATTATTCCTCAGTATAAAACAGTAAAACAAATGAATTTCAAATTGAGCTAATTTTCAAAATAGTTTCATCATATCACATGATGATTTATCAAACGTCAAAACAGCAACTTTACAAATGAAACATGGATTGATCAAAATATATGTTAAGTTCTATGAAGTTCACAAATAATTGAAGATCAAAATAGAAGCATTTTCCTGCTGCACTTATCAAGATTATAACTATATATATATTAAACGTGACACTACTTGATATCAGGGTTTATTAATGCTCACAATACAAACTCACAAGCCGTCACTCAAACCACCAAACTGCGTAATTGGAAACACCGACAGCCCATATCAGTTTATCTTCGAAAGTGGGAAAAATGGAATGAATTGATAGCAAATTATTTGGAAGCGGATGAAGTCATGCCATAAAATTCATGGTGCGGTTGAAGTCATGCCATAAAATTATTTTTAAAATTGGACCGATCATTAAATAGATAAAAACACTAATTCAAGATTTAAAGGTTAAATCAAAATTGAACTTGATAGTAATTAAATAATAATTTTAAATGTTTAATATAATATATTAAGTAATATATTAATTTTAAATATTAAAAATATGTACACATAAAATAACCAACTATCTAAACACTTAGTAAGGAACCTACACACAAAAATTAACATTTAAAGAAAATAATAATATACAAAAATGAAAAGTGAACTTACAAAACTCTAAACATAAACCACATATAACATCATCAATATCAACAGCACCTTTAATCCAAATTAATTGAAATCGATGATAGATGAATCCAATGATAAATCAAAAAAGAACATCAACATCATCAACAAAATATGAACCACATATCATTACAGTTTTTTTATCATATAAATTGTAATAAAGAGTTAATAGATGTTAAGTGTCAACACATAAACCAAAAATCAAAAGCTACTTTTACCTTCCAAGTTCTAAAGCTACGTGAAAGAAAAGAAACTAATGGCAGTGAAAAGTAAAATTTCATGATTTGTGACTTACTATTCTAGTCGTTGATTGACATTGAGAAAATAAAAAGCACATAGTAAAAGCAGTGAAATATTTAATTGACAACTAAACACTCAAAAATTAAAAAATCGCAACACAGAGGTAAGCAGAGGAGACGAAGCAGTGGTGCCACGGCGGCTCCATGTTGCAGGCAAAGGTAGAAGATGGTTCATGTGGTGGTTCCGACGAAGAGGGAGACTGGTGTTTTCTGTGATAGATCTTTACTGGTAAGGAAAGAAAATATTTTCGTTAAAAAGAAAAAGCTAAAGCAAACGCACTGGCTAATCCGTATCAGGTGTACGGATCAGTAATCCAGAGGCTGACACAGCGACTAGGTGGGCCACCGCCCCTAAAATTTTATAAATATAAATTTTATTATATATATATATATTAAAAATTAAAAATTTAAAAATAATTTAATAATAAAAAAAGTTACATTATATAATATAATAAGATATAATATTTTTTAATATTACATTAAAAAATAAAATAAAAAATACTTTTAAAATTGTATTGCATAATATAATAGAAAATTTTAAGATTATATTACATAATAAAATAAAATAAAAATTTTTAAAATTATATTGCATAATAAAATAAAATATTTTTTAATATTGTATTAAAAAATATGATAGAATATTTTATAATATTGTATTAAAAAATAGGATATAATATTTTTAAGATTGTATTGCATATATAAAATAGTTTTAAGTTTGTATTGCATAATATAAAATATTTTTAAGATTGTATTGAATAATATAAAATATCTTTAGGATTACATTACATAATATGATAAAATACTCTTAGGATTACATTTAAAAATTGGTTAAAATCATATATTTAAATTAATATAAATAGAAATATATTTTTTGTGTTTATAGTATGCATTTCATTCTAAATAATATTAGACCTTTAGAAAGTTTATATTTGTATCATTGAGATAATTGTTATGGGATCATATAGAAGTATTTGATAAGTTTGATTCTTAACTCTCTATCAGAATTTAAAGGTACTTATTTATTATAATAGTGGAGTTGTTCATTGGATTGATTATTCAATTTGGACGTCGTGATTTTTTTATCCAATTGGATTTTCCATGCTAAAACTGATTGTGTCTTCTTTATATCTTATTTCCATATTATTATTTTGAGTTTGATTTTAAATTGTAAATTATTTTATTAAGACTTACTAGACTTTGTCAGCTTGTTCATCAACCCACCCTATTTGCAATTTACCTATATGTGGTTTAGGATTTGCCTCTTTTTGTATATTAAATTTGTATTGTCTTTAGAATACTTTTATTTATGATATAGGTTTTTTTGTTTGCCCTCTCAATAAAATTCCTGCGTCCGTGCGTAAACCCCATACGGATTGGCTAATTCGTATGAGGTGTACGGATAAGGTAATCCATAAACCTCATACGGATTGGCTAATCCGTATGGGGTTTACGGATTCTCGAATCCGTACTATCTCGCCTTCTCCCTTTCACATACTAAACCAAATAACAACTCACATCACCAACGCCGCCACCAAATAGAGAAGACTACTATCATGCCACCACACCAATGCCACCGCAGACCACGATGGTTCGCCGAAAAATGAAAGGAGGAATGAACGACCAACAAGCACAAATCGGCACAGCTGAAGCAACGATGGAGGAGTAAGTGAAAATGATTTAAAAATAATATACCTAATATACAAGGGTAAATGTGGAAATGCACTATTACACTAATGGTGTAGTAGAAAAATAAATGGTGTATGAAGTGCACCCCCAATTTTGATAAGGAAAAAAAAAAAAGACCGGTTAAAGAATGGATCAATTAAAAGAATACAATGTGGATTTAACTTTTATAAAAAAAATTGAAAAATTAATATAAGATATTTGTGAGATCATTTTAATTCTAAATATATAAACTTGTTATTGTTAATAAATATTATTGTACATTATTAAAATATTTTGATATATTTAATTTGAACATTCGTGTGTACTTTAAATGCAAGAAGTGATAATGTCTTGCTCAAAAATAAAAATGCAAGAATTGATAACTCCCCAACCTATAACCAGAGTTTGATTTCTAATTATACCAATAAAACAATACTTATAGGTAAAGAAATTGTTGTTAACTAATTATTTAGAAAAAAACCATTCTTAAGTCATTTAACAATAAGAAGATTTCAAAGATTAATAAAAAACCAAATATTAATTAAGAAACTAGATGTTTATTTTCAATAACTAAAATTTAAATAATAAATACTTTTAATTATATAAGCTATATTATAATTAAATTTATAATAAAAATAATTTTAAATATATAAGTTATATTTAATTTATGTAATATATATAAATATATTCTAAAATTTATAATAAAAAAATTATATTATAATATAAAATTATTTTAAATTATTATTAATTTATTTTTAAATAAGTTAAATTTTAATTTAAATATAAAGATGAGAATGATAAATTAGAAGAGATATAAACGGTTAAAAAATTTCTTAAAATTACTCTAGTCGATATTATTATTCTAATTTATATTTATAGAAAGATTATCATACCAAAAAAATTGCTAAAAAAATTATTATACCAAAAAAAATGTATAGAAATTTTTTTATCCCATCCATGTCAAGTTCACGGTTTTGTCGGGGATGGTGGATTGGTTTAGACATTTGATGTCGTCTTTTGTTGACCTGCACTTCGTAAATCCACTTATCTGAAATTCTGAACAGTATAGTTCTTGCGTTGTTTCGGAGGGTCAATTGTTTGATTGAGCAAAAACTGAATTCTAGTTTTCTTACAACTGCAATTCAATTTCAGCTCTTTAACTTTCTTGGTTGATATCTGGAGGGATTGCTTCCAAAACTCTGCATTGTCTGTGTGTAATGGTTGACTTGGGTGTTAGAGTTTACCCAATTGGCTTATTATTTAGATATTTTTATGTTTGGACTTTGTCTTTATGTTCCTTTGTTCCACACATAAATTAAACAAAGGTATTATATACTACTTTTCTAGGTTGTATCTGCATGACAACAATGATATCTCCTTGAAGAGGTTGTGATTGGCTTGTTTTGCCAGTTAGCTTGCAATTCTGGGTTTCTGACAGACTATATAAATTTTATTTATGTATATGACTATGACTTTGGTTTGGAATGTATACGGCTAAAACATATACGTCATGATTAATGGTTGTGATGGATATATCAAGAATAGCAAGTATTTGTGTACTCTCAGTATTCGAGAGCTACTTGCTTATAATTTATGCAATAACTCTCCCAAGTCAGTTTTGCTTTCGAAGCCTTTATCTTTGAGGTGTTATTCTGATCCTCTCTGTATTTTGCTTCTAGGTTGTAACTTTTCCGCTAATTCCTTGCGTGTTTGATGTGGTGCATGTACTGGTTGGATGACGTTTGAGTATCTAATTATGTTATTGCTTGCAGAGTTGGGGTGAATTCTTTTGTAGAAAAATATTTGCAATGTTTTAATGTTACATTTTTATAAGTTGTTCTCATCTCTCTTGTTTCACAATTGTACCATAGGAAAATTTCTATATTTGTGGATCAAAATACTCACTAGTGCAGGTGATTTAAGATAGAATAATTTCATTATTTGGATATGATTATTAAATGATCTGATGTTGGGTTCCATATTGTTTAGTAATCTTTTTGGGGGTGAATTTATTAATTTGGCAAGACTTTCTAATTACTGCCTTTGATTTCCATTTTGTTTTCTTGCCCAGTTAACTGTTCCCTTGTTTATTTAGTTTTTTTTTTTCTTGTTTCTTTCAAATAAATATTTGTCTAGCCTTTTCCCAGTGATAATAATTTTGGGACAACTGTTGGTGACAGAATATGGCAGCTAAGTTTTACTGTCAGTAGTGTGCTTTCTTTACTTCAAATTCTCAACTCTGCAGTAAAAAGTATAAATTTTGGTCATCCTTTTTAATTGTTAAAGTCTTCTACTGTATTCGTGTTGCATGCTCTTCATTGAATAGCTTGTAGGAATAACTCAATCGATGTTTCCTTGATAAAATACTTTAGTTACCAAAACCTTTTCATCTTCATACTTACTGTGCTTCACTTCTAGTGCATTGATATATCAATTAAACAAGAAGTACTAGTAGAGGTTTGTTGGTATGAACACTGGTTCCTCTCCTGTTGAGGACTGTGACTCCAAGAGTATCAATAGATTTTACTGTTGGTTTTGCCATTGGAATGTGTTAAATAATTTGCGGTTGACCTTACGTCTATGCTGATACATTTGAACATTGCAGTTAAAAGCAAATGGGGAATCTTTTTTGTTGTGTGCAAGTTGATCAATCTACGGTGGCTATAAGAGAAGGATTTGGACGATTTGAGAAGGTACTTCAGCCGGGATGCCATTGCATGCCATGGTTCCTTGGAAAACAACTTGCTGGTCATCTCTCTCTTCGGCTACAGCAACTGGATCTTCGATGTGAGACCAAGACAAAGGTTTGTTATTGTCTGGCAATTCAACTCTAACCAAATCTTTTTAAATCATTTCATGCTCTTCAATTGCCGTGAATACTTTTTGGCATGGGCAGCTTTTAATTTTTATCAAGTGCATTTGGTTGCCATTATTGTGCTTTGTTATTTTGAATGCTTCAAGTTTATTGTCAGCAAGAGGGTAATCCTGTTGCTGGAGGTAGAGAGACACCTAGAAAACCTATAGGCAAACAAATACAAAGGATTTTGGGGTCAATCGTTCATTCATTTGTCTACAGACATGATTTTCAATAGAACATTATGGCATCGTTTAGTCTATGTAGTTCAGTCCACCTAGTGGGAAAGGCTTGGTGTTGTATGTTCATTGACTCTTTCACAAGTATTATCTGCTTTCAATTATATGATTTATGTCCATGCATATGACATGTTACTCTGTACATGTTTCTTATACTTTTCCATTGAATTGAAGTTTATTAGTTTTCATGTTTATTTGCTAACAGGATAATGTCTTTGTCAACGTTGTTGCTTCTATTCAATATCGTGCCCTGGCAGAGAAGGCCAATGATGCTTTTTACAAACTGAGCGATACAAAGACCCAAATTCAAGCCTATGTTTTTGATGGTATAAACCTTAATACTGAGTAATAGTACGAAACCTACAATAAGTGGTTTAAGCATATTTAATCAGCTAAGGTGAAATTTCTATTTTCATTGCAGTAATTAGGGCAAGTGTTCCAAAACTAAACTTGGATGATGCTTTTGAGCAGAAAAATGAAATTGCCAGAGCTGTGGAAGAAGAACTTGAGAAGGTTTTTTTTAAATATAAAATAATATTATTTACTTATAAGATGACCTGTGATTTATGTTAATTTGAACCTGATGCTTTATTGTCTTCATAGGCTATGTCAGCTTATGGGTATGAAATTGTTCAAACACTGATTGTTGATATAGATCCAGATGAGCATGTGAAGCGGGCTATGAATGAGATCAATGCTGGTATGTCATATGAGTAGAACTTACATGTTCAGTTTCTGCCCATAATTCATTTACAGCAGTTTAGTATGGGATTATTTCCCTTATTACTCATTATTTAGTTTCCTTATTTTGTAAACCTCCTTCATTATAAATAAGAGTATTTCGTGCGGTCTGATACAACACACAACAGTAAATAATTCTTACAATACTAAATCTAATTTATTGCAGAAACTATTATATAGACAGTATCTTTTGTTATTTTCACTATATACTATGGATAAGGTTGTCTCCATTAAATCAACTCAATCTTGTAAGATTTATGTATTAACTTGATACTGTATGAAGTGTAATTTTGGACTCATGATTTTGTGTTTACAATAGTTTACCTGTTTCCTCTGCCAAGTGCTATAGATAGACTTGTTTTTTCTCTGCTGATTTTTTGCCCTTTATCAGCTGCAAGATTGAGGGTGGCAGCTAATGAGAAGGCAGAGGCAGAGAAGATCTTGCTAATCAAACTGAGCTGAGGGCGAGGCTGAGTCTAAGTATCTTTCTGGTCTGGGTATTGCTCGCCAACGTCAAGCAATTGTGGATGGCTTGAGAGATAGTGTGCTTGGATTCTCAGTTAATGTACCAGGGACAACTGCAAGAGATGTCATGGACATGGTCCTTGTCACTCAGTATTTTGACACCATGAAAGACATTGGTGCTGCCTCCAAGTCTTCAGCTGTGTTTATTCCACATGGACCAGGTGCTGTTCGTGATGTAGCTAGTCAAATTCGAGACGGACTTCTTCAGGCTTCTCATCAGTAGCCTCTACTCCACCTAGATCTTGTATTTGGTTTGTATGGGAGTATGTTTGAAGCTATAGCGCCTGTGGTTGTATTCCTGTATTTCTGTGCAGTGTGTTTTGTGATTTTGTTTTAGAATAAACTGCAAAATTGATCTTCCAAAGATTATGGAATCACCTCATTAATCTTTTTAAGATCTTTGTTATCAAATTAGTCCCACAAATACCTAAAATATTACCACATTTGTTCATATAGAGGACTAAAGAAGTGGTAACACAAAATAATTTAGTATTTGATTTGTATCTTTGTGGGATTGATTTGTTGACCAAAATCTTTGGAGGACCAATTCAAGGACTTACTCTTTCGATTTATACTTGCAGTTTCAGGCAGTCAAGTAATACTGTATATTCTGTTGTCTATATTGTGGATCATGCATAACTAAACTATCAAGTATCCCTGTATATACAAGTTGTCTAAATTGTGAAAGTTACATATACAAGAAATTTCCTATATACCGTTAGAGAGTAGATAAACTATATACCGTCAGAGAGTCTTCATGCTAATTGTTAAATTAAATACTACGCTTTCTAACCTTCCATCTTTTGAACAAATAAAAAATGTTTCTACTCATCATATTCTCCATTAAATTAAAATATTACCGAGTAAGTTATGTTACAAAATTTTCCCTCGGAATCTGAAGGTTTGCTTGTATTGCAGTGCTCATTTTTTTCTAAGAAAATATACAACTGCTTCCCCTTTACGAATAGTAAAGTCATTCACAACGAAGTAAAGAACAGAAGTAACACAGCAGCTACCATCTCATCCAAAAAAAAAGTAATTCTGGAGCCATTTGTTTCAGATATTCAACTTCTAAAAGAATATTAAACTTAAAACAGGTAAAAATGATAAACAAATACCTACCACTAGTACTATAATAATTTTATTAATAAAAATTGTGAGTAGAACTACACATGGGACTCATACAGTTGTTGAATATTGAAGAAAATGGATGGTGAAAATCAACAAGTTTCATCCAGTTTGTGCCGTCATTTTGAAGTCTCCTTACATCCAACAACCTCTCAATTGGAGAGGAAAGCTTATCTAAATGGTATTTGACTAGGGTTTTAAAGCCACAGAGACTCCAACCTTGGGATGCAAATTATTATCCGAGGTCTTAAACTCCACTTCTCCAGCCATAGTTACAAAACATCTCTCCCAGAACCCTTGTTGAATAAGAGCACCTGCCCTGCCAAAGGTGTCAAATCGAGCCTTTACCAACGTTTGCGGGAAAAATGCATGCTGAGCACCAACGGTGGCACTAGTCTCCCCCATTGACAAGCTATGATTCACCTCTGCTGCAATTGCAGTCTTGGTTAGGGGGTTCACTTCATGATAACAGGAGGCTTTCACAATGTCAAAGCTGTCATGCCTGCAGCACAACACCAAACTTCAGGCTTGAAGAAAGTAACAAAAGGAGAACACTAAGCAGTAATGATTAAATTATTTAGTTATTTTAGAGGTAACAATACATTTTCTGATAAATTGAGTTTCTATACTTCTTGTAGGACATATCTCACATGGTCAAGGAAGCAACAAGGAAGTCAGTGTTGAGGCCTAAGCCAGCATTCAGCTTGCTGATTGTTCTTGTTGGTAGGTCAAGAGCAACATTGCCTCCAAGAGACAGAATGTTTGTTCCTACAAGACCTGATAAGTTTAGAACAGGGTCATATCCTTTTTCTAGGTTTCCTTCTAATCCAATGCATCCAGTAATCCCAGTGTAGTTGCTCAAGTGTTGTAGTTCCACCTATGATGATTCCAGAAAATAGTCAGATGAAACAAGAAAATCAAGAATTAAAATGACTAAATAGGCAAGTAAATATTAATTTTACCTTCCCAGAATCAGGTATGGTGCATTTGAAAAGGCTCTTGAATCCAGGTACAAGTTCATCTACTGTAATGGATGCAGCAGCAAAAGCTCTAAAGTCAGACATGCTGCATGCATTTCTATGGCTTTTTAAGAAGTTCACGCGGCTCTCATATTGATTATGGAAAACTTTCAGGACTATTTGGGGCCTATTTTATATGACTATATGACTTATGACTTATGAGGTACTGACTGGTGAAATGAAGACTGAAAATTCACCAACAAAAAATTGAGGGTAGAAGAAAAACTGTATAAAAAAAACTAAGTACCCCATTGTCCGGAGGCTCCACACTATACGTAAGTAAGGGTGAAGAAAAACTGTATATGTGAGTTAAATCTCTGTAGGTGGTATTTGTTATGGAGTAAAATGGTGTTTTTATCATTGAAAACATAACTTGCAATTTCAACCTCGAACTAAATTATGTATATGATTTAGTAATTGTATAATCATCCTCCACCAGGGATAGAAAGAGACTCAGAAACAACCCTGAAATTTTAAGGACTAAATCATGATGTAATTTAAATGACCACTAAATTGCAAAATGAGCATAATTTTCATGATCAAAATATCAGTTTACTCATTTGTTATCTATATTAATGACCCCTTCTCCAACTGAATAACATAAGACAATAAGAAAAATGAACTTGTTTCAGCCAGAAGTAGAAATGAAAAGAAAAGAAAAAAATTGAGTTGATATTCACATTACCTTTACAAGAGAGGTCTACATTATAGTCCATGAATTGGTAGTGAAAGTGAATTGGAGATAGATTTGAATAGTCCTTGTGAAGAACATCTAATACAAAAGTAAAAAAGTTTGTGTTACAATATGGAAGGCAACTCTAAGATCCCTCAGATTATAATTCATTCTTGGTGAAAGATTAAAAAGAAAAAATAAACAATAATAACGATTTGATGACACCTTTAGCCTTCTTGCCAATATCAAAATATATCCCCGGACAGGTGCTCATTTTGCTAGAACAAATGCTTAGGAATCAATTTTTTTTTATTTTGTGTTTCGCCTTTTCATGATTTGTTGGGATGAGAATTTATTGGGAGGAAAAGAAGGGCAAAGGAAGTTTCCTCTTGTACAACATGACTCACTTTTTTGGTACACAAACAAAATGACTCAATTGAGACCTGCATATATAACGAAACTTCCATAAAACAATTGCACCTATCATTTCGTACTCTAAAAATGACATCTAAAGGAGTAAAACTTAAGGTAGCATTGACAAAAACTGTCACTGCTTTTGGACTCTACCCTAGATGCTGGCTCTTGTGAATTCACGTATGTACATAATAAGGTTGTAATATGTTACATTTAAAAAATTAGGGAAATCGTTTTTCCTTGTTTTGGTCAACAAGGCAATGGAAGGGATATCTAATGATTACCTTTTTATAGTAAAAGTCATTGTTGCTTTACGCTTAAGCTGACTACAATTATTTAGAGATTATTTACATTTTGGAAGCATTTAATCCTGTTTATCTTGTCACTATTTAACAACTGTACTAAAATCAAACTCAATTAATTATCTTTTTAATCTCCACGATAGTCTCATACATGGACAAAATTATGGGGCATTAATATTTATGTTCTCTAACTGTCTAACATAATATTGCTCTTCTTCTTCTTAATCCCCGCGTGATGGGACGTACGTTATGTATTGTGAGAGTACATAACATTTGTCATGTAAACCTGCGGTGTTCATTTAATGGTTGATTATACTGACAATTTTATCGTTGTTATGGAGATCAGAGTCTATACTTTTTCAATTATGGCATTAATTAATTGATTTCATTATTTTATCCACAACCAATTGCGTTGAACACTTCACTACAATTGAGACAATTTTCCATACGCAATGAGTGTTGGAAAAAGACTTAGTATAAAATATATACAATCGTGCGTATAGGGAAGTGCCTTGCCTATAGTCTAACTTTCGTTTTTTCAATACACTTGGTTAGCTTTCTTAGGATTATTTCTTCTTTTCTTTTTGTTTGGTTTTGTTTTGTCTTTTTGAGGCTATTGCATCTCAGTCAGATAGAGAGTGCAGCTCGCACGAGCGCGGGCTTCTCAATAACAATTTACACAACAAATGCAAATTACAATTTTCTTATGTACAACTTATGTTTTTTTTTCTTCCCCTAAAGCTTAAAACTTGCAAGAGATTGATGAAAAGTGAGAAATTATTCAATGTTGGGTATAAACAAAGCAAGAAGAAATAGTAAAAACTGAGTGAATGCGGAGAAATAGAAAATAAAGCTCTTATGACTGTTGTTTGATTTATATAACCAATCCTATTTAGTGGAAAAAATGTTTGGTTGTTATTCCATTATTGGAAAGATGTGAAATCATGAAAGGAGAGGATGTTTGAAAATTGGTGAGAAAACAGGGAGAACCTCTAAATAATTATGACTTAACATTTATCACTAAAAATTGGATAAATATCTATTTTATTTCCTAAAAGTATGAAACACTAATATATTGGTTCCTGTATAAAAAAATTTAAATTTAATTTTCAAATATGAAAAAAATACAATAAATATATTTATAATTATAATAAATAGATTAATAAAATTAACAATCTCTCATTGTCGTTATGGGCTTATGGCTGTATGAACATTGCGATACTATTTTCTAAAACATCAGCATAAATTATAGTTTAAAACTTAATAGTATTTTTTATTTGTAGAAATTGAAAATATTTACTTAAAAAGTTTAAAATTTAATATTAATATTGAAGAAAGCTTCCGGGAAATCTTTAGTTTATGAATTTAAGTCTGATTCAAGAGGAGCCAAAGTGCCCAACAATTACCATGTATACATACAGTCATATTTAAACTTGGACCATCATGTTTTTCTGATTAGATTTTTCTTCTTTTCCTTAAGCATCCTTCGGTTTCTCTTTCTTGTCCTTCTTATACTCCTCTTCGATTTTACTTTAATGTTATCTTCTTCAGATCCTCCCATATTCAAACCAAAGATTGCAATAAATTAATTCTTGAGCATGTAACACAACCAATTTAATATAAAAGATTAATAGTGTGTTTGAATTTCAGTTCGAAACGCTCAAACATACGTTAAATCTAAGAGTAATACTATAATCTTTTATTCTATCCTTCTACAAATCTTCCTACTACCATTTTTTTTTTGGTAATTATTAAATGAAAAGTAAAAGTATTAAAATATCTTGAATATATAAAACAATCCAAAACTTACCATAAATTAAAAGATAGAAAGATTAAGTAACTAGGAGGATGAAGTAGAGGATTTAAAATTGTTCTAATCCTAGTCCTTCCTCTTGCATGTTCTTCCAACTGACCTGGAATAAAACTCTCACCAAAGATGTACAAGGTTTTTATGTTAAGAATGTCCCAACTTCTAAAGAATAGGAGTTGGATGCATATTACTCTGTAGAGAGAATACAGCTGAAGAGATTTAGAAGGTAATATATATATTTCCCTAAGGAATTTGTTGCAACAGATTTTGGTTCTTAATCTTGTCACCTTTTACTGACACTGGATGCACAGAGACAAAGTTTTTGCTCTCACCAATAAAAGCAAAAATCTCACACACACACAAAAAAAAAAAGAAGTTAAGTCTTTGTTGAAATTTGTGGTTGCCAAATTAAATTAGTCTCTCCATGCATTGGCTCCCTCCATGAAGTCAATATTTACTAAAGTTCATACATAGCCTACATTGATTCTTGAGCTGTACTATGGGGAACTTGGATTTTCTGCAGGGACGCAACAAGGAATCTTCACCATTAAATTTTATTTTTTCACATATAAAAAGGTTAATAAAATATAAGGTAAAAAAATAGTAGTCATTGGATCTTGAGTGCAGGATTTTGGGGAGGGTTTGGGGAGACTTGAAATATGAAAGTACTCATCATAGTGTGAATTTACTACCTAATTCTCCCTAAAAGCCATTAGTATGTGTTTCAATTTTCGTTAGAAACTACAATGAACACTAAGAAGTTCACCAATTTTCACCTTTCAGATTACGGTGCATTGAGTTTCGTGTGAATGAAAATCCAAACATTGGTATCTACTGTACACTTGGTACTTACACCGTTTATTACCGTGGACACTATATAATGACACTACAGAGATATGTCCTTCGTGGTCTTGTACTAAGAAAAAGTCTTGTGAATGCTTAAGACATTTTAATTTAAAACCCACATCACTTTAATGTATGAAACACACTATAGCACCAAGAGGCAAAGAGTTGGCATCAAAGGTGCCAAACCTTCCCATCCATGTAACTTCTGGGAAAGATATGTATAGAGTAACTTTTATCTATATAGCAATGATACTATAAATCGCTAAGGCTAACTTTTGATCGTGCTAAACAGATGGGCCTAGTATTTAAGCTTCCAAAAACCTTTGCACTTAAAGATCAAATTCCGTTTAACCTAATAATTTTTTTACATGATTTAAGTCCAGTGGCGTATAGTTCCTTACACACGGTTAGAAATGTGACTCTATTAAATGAAAAAGTTTAAAGACAATCCCAAGTAATTTCATAGGATGTCCATTGTCCAGGTTGTTTGCATCTACACGCGTCTTTTTCTCTTATAGAAATAACATTATGATGCCAAGTTTGGGGGTAGATGTAGTTGTAAATAACTAGTTTCACAAACAGATCTTAGAAGAAAGATACATATTAATTGTAATTAGTTACTTCGCACAGTTAATAACTTACATTATTAGGTAGTAGTTACTCAAATTTTCACTTAATTATTTGTTGATTTATCCAAATAAAGGAAAAATAATAATTTTAAAACATAATTATTTTTTATAGAATTGAAATCGAAAGATCATTTGCTCACAAAAAAATTACCCGTTATAAGGAAACATGTACGCGTCAGTGTATTTATCAATATACTGTAAAAACATATCAATAATATACTTATCATTTATAACTGTGGCATATGTGACACAAAAAAGAGCTTGTGACATCACATGATCACACACTGAGTTCACAGAGGGAGCCCATGTTTGTGGAAGTCAGTGGCACCCAAATTTGGTCAGTACTCTGAAGTCTGAACTCCATACACTGGCTCCATGAATGAAGTCAATATTTTCTGGAGTTTCTGCCTCAAAATCTGCTGAAAGCAAAACTTACCTTTGAATTGTTTGGTGGATTGCAGTTGTCATGTGGATATGCATTCACTTTTCTGCCACATGCAGATTATATGTTCCGATTAAATAGCCATCCCCTGCCAATCACGAAGCATTCCTAGTTCCCAGCATAAGATTGTGTTAGATATTCATGAGAGATGATGGATCACTCATGGACATTTATTTTTTAAAATACTTAATAAATATCTATTGTTTTTATATATTTTTTCATGTCAAATTATATTAGTTATAAATTTTTTTTTTCTCACTTTTATCTCTTTCTTACTGGGTGCAAATGTTTAATTTTTCTATTCACAGCCATGCATACATCTTCCCTATTATCCTTAATTAACAATTAAAATCGTCATTCAAATGTCACTAGTAGTAATCTGTATAACGGGTAAAAGCTGTAATAAAATTGTTATAACATTAAAAATGAGTCAACCAAAAACAATTTTAGTTTTTATTTTAAATTATTTTATAGATTCGTATATATTATAAAATTAAAATAATTATCATATACACTATGATTTTTTTTTTATGTCCAGAAAAGTCAGCAACAATAACAATTGAGGTCATGCGATTCCAAAATGTGGACAGTGCTAATTAAAATTGAAATTAGACCACATAGAGAAACAAACAGCATAGGAGCTGTTGATGCAATGTATTCTTTTAAATTTTAAAATGTGAGAGAGAGAGAGAGATCAAAGGCAATATTATATGGGTTCCCAAACATGTTCACAAAGAAAAGTCCCCACCACCACGGAAGAGCCAAGCCAGAAGTAGTACCCAAAATTTCTCCCACCATGTTTGTCTCTTTCTCTTATTTCGAGTTTTCAACAGTGGCCACCCACAGTCAATCAATTTGATTGCAACAAAAAAGAAAGAAATGATGACAACTAGCCACTTTCCACCCCTTTTTCCCTCCTTACAGTTATAGAGGAGGACACCTTTTTCAAACACTATCCCTACAAAACAGCTGCTTGCTCCTTTCCACACCCTCATTCGTAAAATAAAAAATAAGAATTCCATCCCTAAAAAAAATAATTAAACTGTCAGAAAAAAGAAAAGAAAGAAAAACTAGTGGTTGAATTTTGAATAATCTACATCAAGCGATCCGAGAGGCTGGGAAGTCGCCGGAAAAAGTTCAACGTGGCGGAGGGCATTGGGTTCCGGAACATGGGGTGGCGGAGGTAATAAAAGCCTAACGCCACCGCCACCATTTTTGGTGGCATGGCATAGAGTGTTACAGTTATGGCAAGGCACACTCCAATGAACAATTTTGTAGCCCTAGGGTCCCTCCAACTAACCAATGCTTGAAGCCTCTCTCCCTGTGTAGCAAAATCACCCAACACTGTTTGCACCCTTGCAGCCAGCATTCTTAGCCTATCATATCGCATTCGAATTACATCGGGTGGTTTGGAACTTGGCATGGTGTCGAATTCCTCGTCCAGCTCATCCGGATCAACCGCTTCGGCCTGCGACAAGCGGGTATCCATCCCGGCCGGTATCTTCGGCCTGAACCGGTAATACCATATTCCAATTAAAACAACATATAAGAAGCCGGTGGGAACAATCAAATCCGGATACCAAACAAGGACTAAGTAAAGAATGTGGAGTAGCACTGTGGTAACTGGATTCTTCCACCTTCTTATGTCATCTAACCATTTTGCCAGTCCAACCGCCCAAGCCAAAACCGCCACGATTCTGAACCAATTGGCTTTGCTCTTCCTCATGCTCCACACGTGCGAGTCTGCGTCCAGCATGTACCGAACCACCTCGTGCCCCAGCGGCGGCTCCGAGCGCGCCAGCCACTGCGCCACCATCTTCGTGGAGGCGCCGCGGAGAGCCTCCTGCTGCGCCACCCCTAGCGGGCGGAGGTAGTGCATTCGCGGAAGCAGGGGCTGGGCGTACACCGCACACGTGTCGGGCAGCAAGGAGGGGCACGCGAACCGAACCGCTAACTCAATTTCGCCCATTTTTTTCAAGCCGGTTCGCGTGAGGACGAGGAGGGGGTAGGAGTTGGTGTATATTCTGTTGCTCTCCAGCGTAGAGACACGTATGCGTACCTTGCCGATACGGCAATCGGGCCTGTGGTCCTCTGACACGTCAGCGAACATGCGCCAGTTGTCGAACACACCCACGGTGAGGACCGTGCAGGGGTCGTAGACCTGCCACGTGTACTGCTCGTTCCACCGTGGATCGAACGTGTCGGTTACGGTGCGGGTCCGGACCCACTTCTTCCCATACTTTGCCACACAGTAAGCATCCGTGGACCCCTTTCCACCGCCTTTGGATTTCATCGGTAGCAGCCCGCGAGCGCCAAGAATCCCAAGCTCTAGAATCCCCACCGCCGGCTTCCACAACTGTTTCGCGGTGGGACGGAAGTCGCTGCACACGTGCGCCGCTTCGTCCAGCACGTGGTACCCTCCCTCCAGGCAGAGGCGCATGTGGACTCTGCCGCAGTATGGCCCGCCCTCTAAGGTGAACCATTTTGCTGCCACGTAGCGCTCGTCGATTCGCTGCTCGATTGAGCTCAGAGGAATCACGATGTGGCCTAGCAGCGCCGGTTCTTTGGTGGTTCGATCTTCCAACAGAACTATGACAGAGTCTTCCAGTGGCTCACCGGCCACGAAGAGAAGGTCCTCGTTCCAGTGGAACGATAAGCTGCGGTGGTTCATGGATCCTCTCCTTGTTCGCTGCGATTGGAACCCTAATTCCACCTTCACCCTCACTTCCGGCGCCGTCAGTGGAGGCAGATTGGGAGCAATATTCAGGTCTTGCGCTTCCACCACCGTCACGCGCAGGTACCAGAGCTTTGGAGATTGATAAACCTTGGGTCGAGTGTGAGCCACGTACGGTGCGTCTGAGATCCACGCTTCCGGGAACGCGTCGTCGGATTGCGTTCCGATCCATACGGAAAGCTGAATGTCACCGGAGACTCTCCCGGGATTCTGATCGGCGGTGCCTCCTTCGAGGCGGTACCATTGAGGCGCCAAGGGACCGTCCGGAGGATCTCTCACCGGAACGTCGGAGAGGTCGAAGCAAACGCCGCCGAGGAAATTCTCCGTCGGGAAATCCCAAACCGAAATCTCCAGTGTGGCGCTGTTTGCATCGTTCGTGTTGTTGTAACTCAGCGCGAACGTCTGATTCCATTCCGGCGAATCGGGGGGCTCGCTGGGCCTGTGACAGGCGGGCTTGGTTCTCCTGGATTGGCTCGACATCAGAACCCTCACGATTGGGCCTTCACTGGGAGTAACGATCCCACGCGCCTTCCAGATTTTCACATACAGGTACTGCATCGGCTCCACCAGATCGAAGGGATGAACTCGCTCAGACTCATTACCAGCTTTCTTTCCAGAAATATCTTTAGGCAAGTAATCACAGTTCGGCCGCTTCAAAATCTTCACCCTATCCCCTCTGTTGGCCTGCATTTTCCTCATCTCGGGGTGGAACTGCATTTCCGACGCCGGAGGCTCACACATTTCTGCCAACGGCGGATCCTGCGGAACATGAACCACCGGCGGCGGAGATTCAGCAACGACCACAACACGCGGCGAATGAAGAGGACCTGTAGGAAGAGGCACGCATTGCTCCATAGCTCCAGGAGCCTCGAAAACCCGTCCCTCCTCAACAACCACTCCCCCCGGCGGCGGCTTGTTCCGGTCTTGTTCCGTTCTCTCACCTTGCTCCTCCTGTTGCTGCTGCTGCGGCGGCGGCGGCGGTTTATCCTCTTCCACAAGCATCTCGTCGTAGTAATAAATCCTGAGGCCAATTTCTCCTCTTATCCAACTGAACACGCTTCTCTTCTCGAGCGTGTAGTAAACAAGAGCTTCTTCGCCTCTTCTTGAAAACTGAGTCCCGTAGAGCTTAACCCTCCCGAGGAAGTGGTTCTTGCGGCCACTTCCGTTGCCGAACTTCTTGTCGTTGTACACCTCCACTTCGAGCTCCTCGAACTCCATGTTCTCCGGGTCGGAGACGATGAACTCCAGAGGCTCGTTCCAGACCGGGTTCAGCTCCTTGAACCGGGTCGTGGTTCGCTTCCTCTGGCCGTCGAAGTCCGCCACCACGTAAGGGCTGGAGCTGCCTTGCCCATCCTTGGGGAGCAGGTTGCGCGCGTCCACCACCTCCACGACCAGTCTCCGTACGGTTTGGGGCGGTTGCTGAAACGGCGTCGTCATCATCTTCTCATCTTGGGTGATGCGCGCGGGGAATGTGGATAAACACACTGTGATCAGCGTTTCGCAGAAGAGTAAGGTAAGGTAAGGTTCGTTTTGCGTTGTGCGGTGCTTTTTGTCTTTAATTATGTTTATTTTTCGATGGAGGACGGTTTTGAACTTTGTTTCTGATGACAGTGTGGAGGCAGATTAGATTCCATGCTCTCTCACGAAGGATTTCTTTCCAACTTTTTTCCAATTCCCTCCACTCACCCTTCGTTATCCACCTCACCCTTTTTCTTAATATTTTTTTTCCAGAATATATTATTAGGATTAAGGTTTTCTATTTTTTATTATTTATTTCAATGGCTTGCGAGAATGACCCAAGTGCCTCTCCCTTTCTCTATTCCTAATGTCCCAGTCACAGACAAAAAGTCCTTATTCTAAATTTCTATATCTAGGTTTAAGACATTGATTTGCTAATGCACATGTGCGCTTTGTGATCATTATATTAGATTTGAGTTCAGGGAAGAGTTTTATGCTTTTTGTGTAATAATGTTTCAATTTTGGATTTACCTAAAAATCTTCTCTATATCCTGATATCATTTTCATAATTGCCTTTTTTTTTTTTGTTATACCATTCCCCTTCAGCTAGAAGTAGGAGACACTGATGGAGAGAAACTTCACTTTTGCTCTCTGTTTCTTCACTTTAGATCTCTTGTTTGTGCTCTTAATCAGTAACATAAAGTTTATTGGTTTACAGGTACTATTGTACTGTGAAATATTATATACTTACATTCAAGAGCAAGTATTCATGAGACCGAGATCTTAAAAGATTGTGTGTACTAATAGTCATTTATAAAAAAACTTTTGCTAATGTCCATGTCTATGTCCACCACTCTTCATAACAGTGTTTGAGCATAGGTTTGTGATTAGCCCTCCTTAACTATAGGGTCTTTAGCCAATAACCATATCAAATTGTCAAAGGAAGTTAAAAGCCATGGCAGGAAGCACATGATTCCGCGTCCCAACCGTGGGCCCTTCCTTTTTGTCAAAAAGCACTTGCATTTTGAATAAAGTTCGACGACAAAGCATCACCTTTATACCCCTCCTCTACTTTGGTTCCTTATTCTTCACCGTGCATCGCTTGTCAACATCTAAATCTCAAAACTCTAACCACCTTTCCTTTTCTAAGTCAAGCAACAGCAAGCAACTATTGTCTATTGGTTATACTAGTGTTCAGGAAGCTCCCAGATGAGGTACAATTCTACTATATCCCAACTGTGCTCGACAAGCTCTTTCTTTTCGGCATTTTGGAATTGACTCATGAGGTATTGTATGATTCTTATCCACCAACAACCTTTTAATAAGAAATTTGAAAAATCTTTTGGAAGTAATATTAATATATTTTGAAAGTAAGCAGAAGTAGGAAGGAAAATAGTTTATGTAACTCTGCTAAGATCAGGAAGCAGCTACACAATTCAAGTTCTGCAAGCAAAGTGACTCTGTTAAGATCAGGAAGGGGAAACTTTATTTCGTTATGTTAGATAAGCACTAAGGAATTAGGAACATTAGGTCACAATTCACAACTTTATGGCACAGATGCCAAAGAAGTTTCTCTTTCCCGAATCAACATCCTTTAGCTCTTTTTTAAATTGGTGGACTACTTGCGGAATCTGATCCTTTAAGATAAAAGTAAATTTTGATGATATGATGCTCTTCCAATCAGCATAATTTGGATCAAGATACAGGATGAGGTCAGTGAAAAAACACTGTAGTTTAAAAAATCATATGCAAAGGAGGTGTTGAAAAGCAGAGGTGATGTCATCTGGTTTATAGCTTTATTTTTAGTTTTTAGGATTCATCACAGTATAGAAACCCACATAAGATTGTTTAATAGTAGCTTGTGAGAAGAGCTGGCCATTTGAGGAAGAAAAACAAGGAGGAAGGTTTTTAAGCAAGATGACCTTATTGTGATTGCATCACTAAGGCTGCCTTGATGTGATGCACCTGCTGCTATATCTAATATGCATGCATAACCTCTTTCTTTGCTTCTCCCTTTAACTTAGTTGAGGGCCGAGGAAGCAGAGATAAAGAAATTTATATTAGGTTCAAAATACTTAGTTTAGATTAGATTATTAGCACTGAAAAGACAATACTTGACTTTGATCAGATTGCCTTAAATTGATGATGAAGTTATATATGCTCTTTGACTAGGACAATTAAGGCAATTAGATTCATAATTCTATGTGAATTAGTTCCGACGTGAGACTGGGTCTTTCATTTGGTAGCCATTAGATTCATAATTCTATGCGAATTATTTACGAGGTGAGACTTCAAGTCTTTTATATGGTAGCCATTTGATATTGAACCATAGTATGAGCAAATATAATGGTGATGATGGGGTATATGAAGGTACAGACAGGAAGCTATCCCAATGAGCCCTCTTACAATTCCTTCTATAACTCCATTTATTTAATGTGACAAAGGATTGTAGACATGCTAAATCAAATCATATTGTGAATGCAGATTTTAAGACTGTAAAGAAAAAGGATAAAGCAGAGATACTTACTTCTGGTTCCATGGACAGATATGTTTTTAGATCTCGCATTTCAAATCCTCCTTTCTAAGTCTTTTTTATTATTATAAATGTTTGAATATCTGCATGATACTTTGTAGTTTATTCTATTTACATACATGTAAAAGGCACATGACCTGAAATGAAAGGATATACATTTGTGGATTCAGGTCAAGGACTTGTGGTGTTGAATTTGCGAGATACGAACAACCCCAAGGAAAATGCTATAACAGCTGTTATTACAATTCCTTTGTTTTTCCTCAAAACCCCCACTACACTTCTTAACATTGATTCTTGATGCCAACTCCTTATTATTTGTTCAGGAAATTCTCCAATGTGCTCATTTTCATGCCTTTTTACTTCATGCTCTATATGGTTGTCATGCTCATTGGGACCTCTCCTCCCCTCATCAGCATTGGGTGCATGGCTATCATTTTCTGCTGCTCTGTCAACTTCACCATTTCCATGCTGATGGCTATCTTTCTCTTCTGCTCTTTCAACTTTTCCATTTCCAACTTTCGCAGCCTCACTTTCTTTGCTCTGTTGTGTTACTTGCTTGGGGACAGTGACGTAAAGGATTCCACCATCAAACTTTCCAGCTATCTTATCCATATCAGAGTTCAGCGGTGCTGGAAAAGTCAGCCGAAAATGAACACGTTTCCACTCATTTAAGTTCCTCTCTCCTGATACAACAATACGGCCATAGCTATAAACCTGGAGCTTCACCTCTTCCTTCCTGAAATCTGAAGAAGCAAGATGATAAAAAAAATCATGAGTTAATCTTGTTTTCACGGCACCAATCCTTATTGAGAACTGTACAAGTCCTTGCATTTGTGATTAAATAGTTCTTCGGTTCAAAAAAATAAATAAAATGGCACGCATGCACCTTAAAAGCAGAGACGGGTTTTTCGGTTGGGTAGGGAAACAAGAAGCAAGTCAAAAACTATAACTAAATTAATATTGGTCTCTCTATGGGGTTTATCGAATTCTTCTAAATTCACACGCATATTTTTTTTATTTTCCTGTTCAAAAGTGAATTAGGTGTTTGATGCAATACCGGGAAGATCCACTAGAAGGTAATGGCCCGCAGAGTCCTCTGTCCATCCAGAATTAGGTACTATCTCTTCCATAACTGGAGTTCGTGCCCTTGTTCTTACTCCAACCCTTGTAGTACCTCTAGCACTGGCCATTGAGAACGAACTAAAAACTAATATGAACCTCAAGATTGCAATAAAATGGTACTATTGAAGAAACGTAAATGTTATATTTTGCATGCAACCTGCGGACGGTATATATATTCTCGTAAAGTTGCGTGCTTTGGTTTACATGTTTTCTGCATGATCAAGTTGATGGTTGGCTTGCTTTACTTGCTTGAACATTGATATTCCAAACTTGAGTTGCTGGAACGTGAAAGTTTTGGGTGGTATTGAACTATGTAATGCAGTCTTGTAACATGTGCAAAAGTAAATTATTCCTTGCTTTGCTTATCACCAGGCCACACCCTCTTTCGGCGGAGTCTCTGGAACCGATATTTCATTATTTCGTCGTATTTCTTGTTGGATTGTTCTTATCTTACAGGGACCACGCTAAGTAAATTTTGTTTTTGTTTTATTTATGTTTTGTTAACATCTGCCCGTGTGTTAAGGAAAAAAAAAAGTGAATTTATTAACAAAACTATATATTATATATCCTGATATTTAAATATTTTCCGTTACTGTCATCGTTTGATTAATACCTAAATGAATACTGCTAAAACAAAAAAAACTGCAAGTTGTTAATTTTATGTGAATTATTAAGTATTGAATTAATAATGATGAGATATTCTTGTATGCGTCATGTTTGTGACGTTGTAACACGTCACTTAGAACCAATGTCATGAAATTCTTATTCCATAAGCAAATGTAAATGGTAAGTTTGGAATGTAGAAACAATAGCCAGTTCAATTATGGTGCAAATATTATTTTGAATTTTTCCTTCTCTTTGGGAGATTTATGGTCAATTCGCGCAGTTGTCTTCACCGTGTTTGCGTTCCAAGGCCCCTTCAAAGATAGAATCCACATTTTCTCTTTCACCAGTAGAAAGAGAATAAAAAATAACAATAAAATTAAGGTTTTGGATTGATGAAACTGAATGAATTAACTGAAGTAGAATAAAAAATAGAATGAAACAAAACTTATCCAAACTAGACTATACCTTTCATTTCAACCACGTCTGGCAGAACGTAGAAGTGATCTCAGAAGGCCAAATATCCGCACAGCCTTTCAAGCCAAACCCTGAGAAAGTAACTGTTGATTTCAGTAAGTATTTCTCTTTTCTCTCATTCGTTGCAGAAACATCATAAACTACACCATTATATAGAAATAAAAAGGCTTCATTAAATAACTTTTGGTCCCTATAAAATAGAGATTTTTTTTTTTTAAGTAAGATTTTTGTTTTGATCCTTGGCACAACAATAAAATTGTGTCTTGGTGACCTATTGATCATAAATTTAAATTCAGAAATAATCTCTTTGCATATATAAATATAATGTTACGTACAATATTTTCCTTCGTATCTTTGCATAGCAAAGATCCTCTTGATAATAAAATATCTCCTAATTTTTTTTATCATAATGGGATTCATTTGGTAACTAATCATCAGATAATAAACTCATCAACCCAAACCAGATACTAAGACATGCTTCCATTCAAAAGGAGCTTCTATGGATCATTTTTGCACATAATATGATCATGAAACTGAGTGAACGTGATGCCTGCGTGCACATTAACCATGGTGTCCAACTTGCTTTATGTGGTAACTGGTAACAAAGTGAAACCTTCATTGTTTTGGTAACAAAGTGGGATTACGCACCTGAGTTTGTGGAGGACATGGTATTGGAGATCAGAGGCTGTGACTTAATGATGAACGGAACCTTCTTCACTGAGTCTGGAAAAGATGCCTTAAGTTTTTCAAGACAGACATCACTGAAAGCCTGGGACATTTGTATCAAGGCTCTCTTTGGCTTTGCAGGTACTCTAAAATAAACATCACGCACGAGTGTTTTTTTTTTTTTTTTTTGTTGATAAAATCACACACGAGTGTTTGTATTTGAAGGATAATAACATGAGCGTATTTCCTCTTCAGACGTCTGTTTAACTGAATATTTTCTTCTTTCAGTGTAAAATGTCAAATAGCATGCTGGTACAAGAAAAGAAAAGAAAAAGAAAAACCTACACTCACAGATGCTGAGTTGCCCTTAATCACATAAATATTTCATATTAATCCTTGAATAAAATTTTACATCATTCCACAAAAACTCAGGTTGGGAACATCATGTTCTTTTCCCAGCCAACCAAACAATTCAACTCTATTCTTTCACCTAAACTCCAATAATACATCGAAGTATGAGTTTCAAGTAAACCGTCTGTTTTGATGACATTAAAACCAAAATTCGGAATCAGTCTCCACATCCGTCTTGTGAAGGATTCAAATCCTGGTAACATTCTCCAATGCAGGGAGGGATAAAGCTGAATACATGATACATCTACCCTCCCCATACTCTGTTTTGTGAAAGCATTTCTGCATCGGGTCGCTCCCTTTTAGTCCTCCTCCACATCAAGTCCACCAATCCTGTGCCGTCTCCTATCAAAAACTGCTTTGAAAGATTCTCGTTCAGCCCGGATTTGTTCTTGAAATATGCTATGCTTCTTTGACTCCACACTATTACGGGTTGGACTATCCTCTTCAGGTAATGGATTAGATTTCTGTAAATAAATATAAAATGCGGGGGTTTATTTACAGTTATCTTCCCATGATAAAGTAATCTAAAATCCTTGGTGAAAAAAAAAAAATTCAACTTGGGTCAAATCAGCAAATAGAATGCTTCAACATACACAGCAGATTAACTTCAGGAAAAAGATGGAAAACAAACGAAGTACAAAATCTTGACAGATAGATTATTATCAAAATTAACACCAAAAAAGAAAAGGACAACTAAATAATAGCAATGTTGTTCCTGAAATTTAACAAACATAGAGTGAAATAACTAACCAGGTTATATCCAGCACCAGGTCCGATCACTAAAGACAAAGCATTTACCTTCCTTGCAGCCCCTATTGAAAACCCTGTCTTGCCACCCTGAAAGGATAATTGCAAAAAGGGGGTGGGGGTGGAGATTAAGGAAATGGCTATGTAATAAAAGCCACAAAAGCAGGTTTTGCCGCTGTTTGTTGTAGCCATGTTTCTACACACACCAAACCTAATAATTGAAATTCTCTCTTAAACATAATGGATTAACTCATTTCCCTTTTTCTGTATTTCAGTGCCCCCAACGCCTCAAGCAAGCAAGAGAAAAAATAAAAAAGATGAATATAATTCATAAAAACAGACACCAATGAGTTGATAGCTCGCACTACCATCTTTACCATAGAGCACTTGATGTCATGGATTCAATCCCTGCACCACTCATTTCGCTTCCTTCTTTCCAAAGAAATTTAAACAAGAAAGCAGTTTTTGGTACCAAACTATAAGATTGAAAGAGACTTCATATAGTACTTTCTATTTTCTAAGCTTTCAGATAACAGCATAAAAAATATATATTATACCTGATCACCCCAATGTACAGATTTTCGTTCCTTGCCATAATGATGAATTAACCCAGACAGAGCATTAATATTGCCCTTCATACCTTCAGTTTGATCAATGTCATCTTCACCATAATCTTCTGACCATTTGCTTTTACCCAACTCCCTGACTTCTGTTGGATGTTGCTCTTCAGCATCCCAATTCTTCCGAGCCTTTAAGAAACCTAAACTTCAAAGGGTTAATCAAACAGGGAAAAAAAACATGACAGACATGGTAGTGAAACCCACCCAGAAAATTATAATCCAGGGATGGTATTATAAAACTAGCATATCCCATTGCCTGGAGGCTCCTCGCTATGCGAAGATATAGGGAAGGGATATCGTATGCAGTCTTACTCTTGCATATGCAAAGAAGTTATTTCCGGGTTCGAACCCATGACCAAATGGTCACCAAAGCACAACTTTACCACTGTGTCAGGGCTTGCCCTTTAGGGATGGTATTATATAGCATGAAAATATTTAATTTCTATAAAAATTTCAAAATAAATGACTTCTCAGTTCAAGGGAGGGAAGGGTAGATCATAACAACATAATTTTACACATTACTAAGAAAGGGCATAACCTGAAACTTAACCCAAAACAAGTTTATATTTAAAATATGAAATTGAAAACAATATGCATGCAAGTAGGGATAAGGAGAACATGCATTGGAAGAAGTGAAATACTCCAGAAATCCCAAATAAAAATAGTAAAACTCCGCTGTATAATCATACAGTCATACAGACATTCAGTACACAATATTCCATTGAAGAGAGGTTAGTACTTCTCACCTTAACCAAATCAAGGACAAGTGACAGTAAAACCACATTAAAATTAAATTGTTTGCTTTGTATAAATAAAATAAAAATAGGTCTTGATTTCCTTCTAACCATGTCCTCCCTAAATGGAAATTTATATCATGCCAATTATCAATAGAAATTGTACATACATAATTGCTTTGTCAAGCTGTTCTTGAGACATAGATAAAGATGAAGGGGTGAAAAAGGATTAACATGAGAAGAGGAAAAATAAAAGGAAATCAAGATAGACACCACTTACACCAGTGTTAACCTATGGTCCTACTTTTAGGAAGGTTAGGCACATCAAAGTTACAACTCTGCCAGTCTAAGCTCATCCAATATATAAAGAAAAATAAGATACACAACTACATTAGAGTTGGATATCAGTGATAAGATGCACCGCAAAAGGGTCACACTAAAAGCATAGAGATAAAAACACAGCCACAGAAATAGTAACGGGTTAAAGCATCCTACTTGCATCTTCCCCAAATGGAGGGTCAACAGCTTTATCAGCTTCTTTTCCTTGAACTGGAGGTAATGCATCACCCAGATCATCTTCCATATCCATGTCAACCTGGAATATGTGCAATATGAAATGAAACCATTCAGTCCAGGCGCACTGCTAAAAAAAAATTGTATATTAAACCAATTGGGCTTCTCATTTTAAATATTATAGAATCTTCAACAATAAAATCAAATAAACAGCTTGTAGGTATTTGACCAGCACATATCCCACATCTTACAAGTTAGGAAATCAAAACCATAAGGTATACTACAAATTAAAACAAATTTAGTTATTAGTATAGCTAGATGACTAAAGGAATAATTACAAACATAGTGAAAAACCCAGATAGATTTCCCACGTGTTTTTTGTAGAACATTTTATTATTAAAATATAATCTGTCTACACCAATCACACTCTTAACATACATTAGGGTGAAGACACTTAGATTCAGATCAACCAATAATCAGTGCCCAGGAAACCAGACAAATAATTGAAATTTATTGACAGCAGGTATTAAAAGAAATAAATAAATATCTCCAGAAAACCAGACAGATAATTGAACTTTATAGGATTTGTATTTATTGTTTTTCTTTTGTGTTCAATGCTATTTCTGATTCACAGGGAGGTTGGGCAACTTTATCTCACTTTGTGACCCCTTTGGCTCAACTACTCCATATTTTTTCCAGGAAATATTATTATCTTACCTTGGTTGTACCTCTCCTCTTTTCTCTCTATAAAATTTCATCTTTAACCCACACTCCAAAAACTAGAATAACATTTGAAAGTTGACCTCTTATCACTCAAATTACACACAAAGGCTTAGGAGATAAATATGTGCAAATGTTACAATTACCTCCAGTATTCTGCTTTCCTTTAGATCATCTCCATGAAATAATGACTGTCAAGTAAGTAAAAGAGAAACAATGAAGACACCAGTAAGAAGACAGTATTATACAGTTTGCAATAATGTTATGGCTCGATAATGCCAACACTTTCAACCAAATAACACCAAATTTACAGCAAACCTTCACATCAAGCTGCAGATACAGGGATGGAGCTTCTTCCCATTGCTTAGACATCTTTTCTATGTCTTCCTGTGTAAATCCATGGACATTCCTTGCAGCACAACCCTGAAGAAAAATATCAAACCCACATAACTGTAAAAGAACATTTGCTTAGATAAGAGGAATTGATCATCAATCACCACCAAAGCATGTAAAACTCAATATAAAAAACTTAATCCCGTGTTTTGAAAGGGCAACAGAAAAGAAAGATAGACCTCTCTGTTATGATACCAAATTATTGGTGGGTTTAAAGGCTAAAAGAAAGGTAAAAATGATACTCAATGGTGCTCAGTGGAAAGAACAAATAAACGCACCCCCGGATCCTTGTATGTAGCTTCTAAAATGTAAACTTCATACCCCGATCTCTGAAAGCAAGAGGAATATCAATCAGCAAAAAGAAACATATTGAACACACAGATCTCATGTACCTTCTCTTTAATTCATATATCTTTTTGGGCATGAAATATGTATTAATAACTACAGATGCTACTGGCATTCATGCATGCATTTCAAATGAAACCAGCTTTTAATTCAAATACATAAGGCTGCAACTTCAGTAGGAGGTAGCACATTTAAACATATCACTTAGTACAGTAAGTAGCATCGACCTCCCCATTTAAAGTAACAGTTTGATATCTATTATCTTTAACAGACTTGTGCATAACATGAGTAATACAAAGTCTCATGATGGGAGCCAAATGTATGAAAAGTCTTATTGAACTTGCAATAAGATAGGAGTGTAGAACTACACCAGAAAAATGGTTAACTCCCTACCCCAGAGCTATGCTCCACAGAGAAAACCATACCTGCCCAAGCTAGAAGCCAAAAGGAATAACAGAAAGGAAAATCATGATCCTGATGGCTCATTCCTCCCATGTAACTACTATTGGTGGATCCCACATACAAAATAGAAAAGTACATAACAGCCTACATATCAGGGCCTAGTCTATTCTTGTGTTTCTTCTGCTGTAAACCAAGTAAACCCTACCCTCCACATCTTAGACCTATGTCCTTGGCCAGTTACTATTGGCCTCTCTATCATTAAACAAGACAAACAACTAGAAAGCATAATTATAGATCAATTTCGATGGTTCAACTTAGTTATTTGCATTTGTTATTAATACTAAATGTACTTCTTACTCTTTCATTTGCTAGTTTTTCCACACAAAATCATAATGAGAAGTTGTATATGCTTTACAAAACTAGGTAAAAACAAGGAACATGAAACATATGTCTGCACCTATTTCTGAGAGCATACAGAGAGAGTATTACAAAGATATTGTGAGTCGTCTTGAGCACACATGGCAGAGGTTGCGAGAAAGAAAGAAGGGTATACCTTTGCAGTTGCCCAAAACTGAGCAAAATCAGCTACCCGCAGATTGCGGTCATCCACTAAGATGAGGCACAAATACCACCAAGAAAAGGGTCACATTGCCGAACAAAAAACTGCACCTGTGGTTAGTGAATAAATAAGCAGTGCACGGGCACTGCATCACTACTTAACCTAAAACGAAACTACATTGAACTTATTAGATTCTTTAACAAGCCACCATATATCCCTCGACCATTTTCTGACTCTACTTAAGTTATTATAATTCACCTAAGAATTTTTTTTTTCTTTTAGTTTCCTGAGTAAAAGATTATTTAGGTAATTTCACATAAACACATCTACCAGAGCAGCAGATCAAATCTCTGTATCAGTACTCATTGCAACTCTAGTAAGAAATCAACAGATAATGTCACAATAAATGAGTATGCAACTCAGGACAAAACAGAATTTCCCATCCAGAGCAAAACAATGACCTCAATAAAGTTAATACCCTAAAAGTGGAAATCATCTGTTTTAAGAATACTCTAGCTATCGTATTTTTTATGTGATGCATACCAATAATAAAGGTGAAAACTCCTTCCTCAACAGTTTTCTTGAAAGCTTTCAACATGCTTGACCGATAAGCCTGCCATGGTGGGGGTGTAAAACAAAAAAAGCATAAGCAGACATGGTAATCAAGTGCATATCAAGGTATTCACAGAGACCTGAAGCAAATGTGTATCACAAACAAGAGTTAAATGTAATAGAGCATAAAACATTACCTTTTTCTAGTATTTCTCAAGCAATAACAAATTTATAGATGACAAGTAGCCAAAATAAATAAAGGAAAGAATGAAAGAAATTCCCAGCAATCAAGCTGCCATGGCCTAATTCCCATTTTCCTATCATATAACATGCAAGCCAGCTCCCAAACACCGTGCATTGCAAAAAAATATATTCCACTGTCCCCTGTGAAGTATGAACTACTCCTTACAGATTCTGATATTTCAATTTGAAATCCATTCAAAGAAAATCAGTGAACACAAAAAAGCCTCAAGGCTCAAATCCACATAGTCCATTTAACAAGAAATCTTCCCTTGCTCAAATATTATATAGATTTTAAATAAAGTCCTAGGATAAAACAATGAACTAGGCACAGTCAATCACATAATTCTCTCTCTCTCCAGCCCTTCCACAAATCATTTCCAAACAGAGAAATTGCATGAACAACACAAATCTAATACAACAATTCTAAACAAATGACAGAAAACATTTGAAATTTTGATGAAATAACAAATGACAAAATAAAATGCCCAATACATTCAAAAAGTTACCTCCTCCATTTCAGGTTCATAACAATACTCCATGACCTTCTTTGTCACAGGCTTCTTGTTCCTGCCTGAACTTGAAGATTTTGATGCCTCGCTATCCTCAACCTTTTCAACAGAAAATACAACTATCAATACAAGATCCACCAGACTTTACAGAACTAATCAAATCTACATACAGGACAATAAGAATACTTGGTCAAAATACAAAAGCAAAATGCATATCATGAACCTTTTCAACCTCAGTCATAAAATAATCATCCATAGAATGAATTCGTGGAGCATCACCACCATTTTCAACCTCAAGATCACGCAACATCTTTGCTAGGTAACTCTTACCACTACCTGTAAAAGACTCAAACATGCAACAAAAATCTCAACAGAAAGGAAATAATTAAACTGCAACAAATTGCAAGTGTCGATACAAACAAAAGAACTATAAAAGTTCTCTCTAGCCTACGTGCTAGTAAAAGTAAACTTGCAAAACAACAGACTTTCAAGAACTTTGCAGCAACAAATGCACACAACAAGCAATTAACGAATAGCACACCTGGAAGGCCTCGAAAGATGATGACAAAATGATCAGGGCGTGAAGCCCGATGCGGATGCTGGAATAAGCGCGAAGCATCGATCACTTTAGGTCTCTCTGCAGCCAATCGATTTAACGCAAACGATTGGGAATCTCCCAAGTACTGCTGCTTCGATGGTTCCTGTTAAAGAAGAAGAAGAAGAAGAAACTAACGCTCAGAGAAAAGTGGAACCAGAAAAAATTACAAAACTGAGTAAAATAAGAAGCGTTACTACCTCGGAAGGCAAAGAGGTGGGATAATAGGGCTGAGGCATGGGGTGAGGTTCGGGAACGGGAAAAAGAGAAGGAGGTTTCTTGGGTGGTGAAAAGTACGTTTTCAATTGATTCATGGATGGTTCCATGGGAAGAGGTGGCGGCGGCGAAGAAGGAAGAGGAGGCTGAGGCTGAGGCTGAGGCTGCCCCATGAAGAACCTCGAAACCTCCATATTATTATCATTGGGCGCAGAGTAGGGATAAGGATAGTGAACTACTCTTCCATTCAAATTGTGTTGGTTCCCATCGTGAGGTGGTTGTGGCTGCATGGCACCAATATGAGAAGTGTGAGAGTGATGGTAACCATCGGAAAGGCGGTACGAGGGGTGAGCGGAAGATCTGAATTGGGCATTGTGGGGAGGAGGAAAGCCGTTGTGATTAGGGTGTGGCACGTATGTGTGGGATCCGTGATCGCGAATGAGCTTTAACCTGCGTTGTTCGTCGGAGAAATTGATGAGGGTGTCGTCGATTCGGGGTCTCTTGAAGTTGGGGTTGGCGTAAGGGAAGGGAGGTGGGGGAGGGCAAAAGGGGAAGTGAGAGTGGAAGCAAGTGGGGCAGACATTGGGTGGAGGAGGAGGAGGAGGACGCCATTGACGATCCATTACTCACTGCAACGGATTTTTCAGAGACTTGTCTCCTTCCCTTCTGTGCGACCTGCTCTGCCAATGCCCACTGACTTTAGCCGCTAATTCTCTATTGAAACTTTCATTTATACCCCTTGCCTTTTGGGTTACGTACTTCCAATAATAATAATAAAATAAAATAAAAACCTTTGTCCGTCGATCTGTCCAGTGTCTAAACTGCATTGTTTTATAAACTTAAATAAAAATATTTTACATTTTAATTTCTTAATTCATGTTTCAAAGACATTGATGATCAATATCCTAAAACTTTTTGATAATTTAGGTAGATATTACCAATATCTTTAAAACATTGGTTAGAAAATAAAATAAAAAAAAACAAATATTTTTTATTGATATAACATAAAATTATGTTATTCATAACTTTTTTTTGTTCTGGTATAATATAATTTTCAGGTTAGATATTTACTCATAGTTTCTTAACTAATATCTTAGTGATTATGGTTATCAAGATTATATAACATGTATTGTTGGTATAAAAAAATACTATTTTAATAACTAATATGTACTTTCAATGTAAAAAAAAATATACTATTATTTAATTACAAATCATGATTAATATAATTTTTAAAATAATCATTATAAATATCAATAATTTTTAATATATAATCATTTTTTTTGTCTAGTCCACATATATTATTCACGAGAATAATTTTATTTGAGTCGAGTATGATTATTATGGATTACAAAGTTCTTCCTCCAAATATTTAAATCAGTTGCACATCCAAGACATGTACGCAAGGCCTTTGGTTAAGCTAAAAAAATAACCTCACTTGATAGTTTTATATATAATAATGTACTATAACTTTTTACTTTATTATTTAGTTAAAATTAGGCCTATTAAGATACAATAGCTCACTTGGTTCAACAACATATAAGTTATTGTAAATCTCTTAACAATATTTTTAATTCTTATATATAAAAATGTTGTATTTAATAAGTTATATATGAAGAAAAAGACTTATTCATATACTTATTTTTTTAATTGGAGTATATTAGGAAGTAATATCTAAAGATTATCTTAAAAATATATTACTATATAGTAAGTACACACTTATTTTTTTGTTAAAGTATATTAGTAATTCATTACTAAAATCATCTTAAAGCACATTAGCGATGTAACTAACTAACATACTCCTTGACTATAAAAAAACATATCCTACTTTAACTAAAATTCAAGTGTGTTATCAATTGCAGCCATCATAAATCATGAGTGATCAATAAAAATTTTATTCATGAAAAGTAAACATTTGAATAATTATCAAAAGTCCAATATAAATTCAAACATGTTTACAATGATTAACAATATTCACTCATTCTTATAACTATAACTATTGACACCAATGTTTACGGGTATGAAACTCAAATCAATCCAAACACTTTGTATTAAACTTTTTTAGTATTTGGATCAAATCCAATTCAATCCGTTCAAATTGTTCATGAATGGAGTAGGTTACATGTTTTAATTTTTAATCACTTGACCTGTTTATTATTATTATTATTATTATTTATTAATTAATTAATTAGTGATAAAAACTCTAAGGATTTTTTAAAGTCTGTCTTGTGTAAGGTTATATAGTATTTTAAGGATATGATGAAAGCTTATGTTGTTCACCATGTAACAAATTAATTAAATGATATATTAGGTGTAACCGTTTACGTGTTATATAATTATTTTGTATTGATTGGATTTTTAGGCATTAGAATGCAATAGAACGTGAATATGGACTTGTGCATCATGTTTGCTTCAATATGACATTTTTCTAGATTATTTTGAAGTTTAAAATAAATTTAAGTTTTCTTATTCATTGACTCAACCCAAACCAATCTATTTGGATTGTATGTAGGAAGAAAAAAATTAGACAAATTCAAACAAACTTAACCTATAAAATTTTCATTGCGTGTTTGACTAAAACAGACGTCTGAGCACCCCTTAGACACCAAGCTGTGGTCACGGCTAATGTCCTTCAGTTACCATAGTGGCCAAGATTTTCTAATAAAATTCTAAGTCAGGTTAGCATTTTAATTTCATATTTGTCCAAACAGTAGAAACTACGATTCTTGATGGAATTGAAAGTAAAGTACAGAAAAACTCTCATATTTGGATAACGTAACTAAAATGGATAACGTGGCACCAAAAATATTATGAATCACAAGAAAATCGTTATGCACAACATAAGCAAGGCATACAAAGACCAATTTTGTGACCCCCAAAAAAAAAGGTTATACTGCATAGAATCCTAATATAAAAAAGGTTATAGGCATGAATCTCTAAATGAAATTGTAGTCACGATCCTTAACAATAAACATATCCTGGAGTTATGGCCTCTCTGTCCATGTATTATGTGAAAAGAGGATACAAAGAGAGAGATGTGTGTTCAGTGTTCACTGATCATTATCCATACAATAGTTCATCATTAGCAAAAATGCAAAACATAATCTTCGAAAGGGGATAACTTAATTATTTTCACCTTTTACTTCGATCTTTATTTTGTCCACTACATCAGTCATCAAGTGGCAAAATTTGGCTTCAATGGTTAAGCAACTAACCACTCCTTCAATTGATCTCAGCTCCTTGTGAAACTGTGGATGTAACACCAATGAAGAAAAATTCTCATCAAGTATTAAGCCAAGACATTTTATAACATCTTCGAATTTAGGAACCCAATCACAAACCTTCAAACCCAAAACTGAAACTGACGAGGCTTTTGGACATGGTCCTGCTTGAGGAAACCTCTCATATTTCTTCAACCACTTGGCTAAATAACGAATCAAATTTATCAACTCTTTGCTGTTCAACTTACTGAATGAAGGGGATAACATCACATCATTGATGTTGGATGACGAAAACAGATAATGCAAACAAATTTCAGAAGCAGAGAAACCATCATATGCCATCATAAGCAAAATGGAAGCCTCCTTTGCTATAAGCAAGTACTTCTTCTTCAGATTGCTATCACTTGCTTTCTCAATGGCCAACAGTGCTTGGCCCTCCCACTCCTTCTTCACAGTTATCATACTGTCATAAGCATCTTTGGATGGAGAAAGAAAGTACCTCAAAATGGTAAGTATTTCTGATGAACCAAGATCAAAACCATGCTTAATGCATAAACAGAGCAAATCAGACCTCTTTTTTAACACTAACTTTGTAACCAGGTTTGAATAACAAGAATGTTCAGTAATACCATTAACAATCAAAGCCTGGACCACTTCCCAAATCTCCAAAGAAACACTCCCATCCAAAACCAGGCCAGCAACATCTTTACCCATGAAAACTCCAAGCTTTTCAATCAAAATCCTGGTATAACTACTACAGGATGAATCAACCCCAATCACAACCCCTAATTTGTCCCTAATGTTTTCTAGATAGGAATTCAAACTACTAATAAACTCACCCTTATTCAAATTATTAGCGTTCTTAAGCTTAGCCTCCAGTTGTGTAAAGAACTTTTTGCTAATGTCAATAATCTCAGCATCAGTTTGTGAAATTTGCCACCCAATAAGGGGTTTTATGAGGGATGAAGAAGATTCATCTTCAACTTCAGGCTTTAAATTAGGTAAGATACCACCTGGGTTCAGAACAATTGGGTAGTCCAAAGGTGAATCAAGTGGTTTTGAATTGACTGAAGCCTCCTTAATTACTTCTAGCAAAGTCATGTTTGGAATTGCAAGAAAGATTCCTGCAAAGCAAGCAGAAGAATAAACCTCAGACACTACTCGTATGAAAGAGACTATATCAGAAAGGGATTTCATATTATTTATCTGCAGAAATGAAAATAGTTACCATGAAAGAAGCATTTCATTTTATTAAGTTTCAAAATAGAGAGATCAAAGAAAAGGAAAAGGAAAAGGAATGAATAATAAGTAACAAAAGCTCATAAACAAAAATCACTTATAAATCAAACTTGACGAAGCATCGCATTAGGGTTGTGCAAAAACTAGTTTGGTAAAAAACCCAAACTGAACTGGTTTCAAACTGTTTTAACCAGTTCGATTTTATATCCAAATAGTCAAACTGATTTAGAAACCAGTTCAAAATCAAAGTAGTTTTAAAAAAAATTGATTCTGAACTGAATTAATTTTAACCAGTTTTAAACTGGTTCTAAGAGCCGGACCAGTTTCCAACTGGTTTTTGAAGTATTTTTTCAAATAAAAAATATTCAAGTGAAAACCAGTTCGGTTAATCGAACAGGTTTTGTAGAAACAATTTGGTTAACCAAATTGGTTTTATAAAATAATCATCATCCATAGAATGAAATCGTGGAGCATCGCCACCATTTTCAATCTCAAGATCACGCAACATCTTTGCTAGGTAACTCTTACCACTACCTGTAAAAGACTCAAACATGCAACAAAAATCCCAACAGAAAGGAAATAATTAAACTGCAACAAATTGCAACTGTTGATACAAACAAAAGAACTATAAAAGTTCTCTCTAGCCTACGTGCTAGTAAAAGTAAACTTGCACAACAACAGACTTTCAAGAACTTTGCAGCAACAAATGCACACAACAAGCAATTAACGAAAAGCACACCTGAAAGGCCTCGAAAGATGATGACAAAATGATCAGGGCGTGAAGCTCGATGCGGATGCTGGAATAAGCGCGAAGTATCGATCACTTTAGGTCTCTCTGCAGCCAATTGATTTAACGCAAACGATTGGGAATCTCCCAATTACTGCTGCTTCGATGGTTCCTGTTAAAGAAGAAGAAGTAGAAGAAACTAACGCTCAGAGAAAAGTGTGAACCAGAAAAAATTACAAAACCGAGTAAAATAAGAAGCGTTACTATCTCGGAAGGTAAAGGGGTGGGATAATAGGGCTGACGTGTCATACCCTAATTCAGATTCTGTAGGTAAAAAAATGATAATGAAAAAGAAGAAAAAAGATAATAAATAAAAACAAAAAAATAGTAAAAAAAGAAGAGGATAGTTTTTGAAAAAAAAACAAAGAAAGAAAAAAGAAAAGAAAATATATAATAGTTAATATATATATGTATATAACGAAGAAAAAAAAAAGGGTCAAAAGGTCCATTAGGTTAAAAAAAAAATTGGCTAAACAGAGGAAGCACATGGAAAAGAAGATTGTTTTTCTTTTTTATGGTCTATTTGTGTTGTTTGTGTAGAGATTCTTAATTTTATTTTGGATGTTGTTTTGTTGTGTTTTGTTTTCTTTTTTTGCATTTATTTTCGTCATCTTCTTCCTCATGGTTTTCATTTTTTAAGCTTTGTTATTTCGGCCACCATAGCAGCCACCACCGTGACCACTATTGTGAACCATCGTGCCCGATGCCGTCGTCGTCCCAAGCCGCGCTCCTGCCAGTGGTGTCAACGGGGCCTTGCCACCCTTCGTGGTGGTTCCCCCCTTTTTCTCGCGCAACAAGTTGTGGCTGCTGTGTCCAAGGGTTAGGCCGAGTTGCTTTGACCCGATTCCAACTCTAAACCTAAAAAACTCTATTTTTCTTTTTACACCACTATTTTAATAAATACAACTCTAACGTTTGGGCTTGACCCATTTTAAAACCAATTAAATAATGCTATTTAGAGAACTCATTTTCTTAAATCCACCCCAGGATTGTTGGGTCTGGCCCATTCTAATACAAATGCCTAATGTTGTTTAAAGCCACCTATTTAGTAACCACACACCCCTAACCTGTTGGGTTGGCCCATTCTGGAAAAAACTACAATATGCTAATTGCACCACCTTTTTAATTAAAACAATCACTTAAGTTTTGGGCCTGACCCATTTTGAAACCAAGTATATTTACTGTTTACACTACATTGTTCATAACTGCACTCCTTAATTGTTGGGCCTGATCCTTCCTAAAACAAAACACGTAATGCTATTTCACACCCCTATTCAGTAAATGTTAAAATTAGTTAATTTATAATATGTTGATTTTATTTTCTTTATGGAATTATACATTAAAAGACTTGAAAGATGGATTGAGGATATGAAGAAGAGCGCACATATGTCAATAAAAAAACTCAATGGAACAAACTTTTGATTATAAAAATGGGAGAGCAAGAAGAGACAAAAAAAAGAGGAAGCCAGATAGAAACAAAAGGTACAAAGAAAAGGCTAAACACTATTTCAACGGTAAGATTATGTTTTGTGACTTGTTGATCACGAGTTTGAATTCGAAAACAGCTTCTTTGCAAATGCAAGGGTAAGACTGAGTACAATATCTCTTCCCCTTACCTATGCATGGGGTGGAACCTCCGGACAACGGGGTTACGTAGTTTGTTTTGTTTTTTTTTTTTATAGAAAAGGCTAATCAAAACTCAATTCCATAAATTTATTAAAAATCTAAAAATGTCACACGGGCATTGAAATGACCTACATGCTAAACATACTTCCTTCCCGTCTACATTCCTAATCTCATTGTTCCTGCTATCATTGGTAGGACTTTTTTTCAAGTGGACTGAGGAGTTTTCCAATCCTTTGGCACAGGTCCAAAATCATATATAACTTCTCTGTGGCAAGACCATACAAGTTTTATAGCCTCCGGTGTTCCAATTCCTGCACCTCTAGCGTCCCCAGCTGGACCAAACCTGAAATAGAATTATTGTTTTCAACAAATCAAAACATCATTTCTTACTCATTTACAAGTAAAACAAACTCAAAAAAAAAAATATTAAGTTACCAATGATTCTGAGGAGCTCCGGTTGTCCTTGCTCTTAGACCAGCATAAGTAGTACCATTTACTGAATTGCCAACAACTTCCTGCAAATGTGTGTTTAATCATAAATAATCACATCAGATAAAGAACTTAACACAAATAAAGCACATTCATGATAAATATTTCAGAAGATATCAAACTCATCTATATGCTAAGCATACAGGTAGCATGTTGGATATTAAAGAAATGTGAGTCAGCTGAATTTTTGAAGAGTTAGACTGTAGTAAATTACTACAGAGGCATGAAAATATCGAGACTAAATTTTTTTATGTGCAGCATATATAGAGTCCAATCCCCTAAACAACACTAATTTTATTATATGAATGAAACACAATTACCAAAATAAAGTAATTAATGATTTTTTAACCAAAATGGGCAACAAGAAAATGTATAGGAGTCATTATAAATCGTGAACTGAGTAGAAATTGACAATTTGAGTTATAAATGCCTTGCCTGTAAAAACAAAGGATCATTTGAAACTACAGCAGCGGTTAAATGGTTATGCATTCTTTCCACAGCATCCAATACAACTGATAGTTGACTGTTTTTGTAGTCTGTGATAACCTGGAAACAAAAATAGAAAATATTTATCTCACAAAAAGACCAGAGTAGATTATTATTTTTTAAAACAGGCATATGAAAACTTTATTTTCATGTTCTCAGTGTCTCTTTCTTTACCTGAAAGGGTCCAAATATTTCTTTTGTTACAAGATCAAAATTCTTATCCTTCATAATTTCCTCTAGAGGAACATAGACAGCTGTTGGTTCAATGGCACCATAAATAGGTGGAATTGAATGGTTCTCTAGAGGACTACCCCCAAAGAGCAGCTTTGATCCTGGTATCTCCAGCAATTTATTCTTGTGTTCTAGCATCATATCAGTCGTACACTGCAACATATGAGAAGAAAAATTATGAATTTCAAATGAAACTTGTCATTGCATGAAAGAAAGAAGACAATTATTCTGCAGAATGCATATCAGCAAATGAAGAACTAAAATAAATATTATACATCCCGTTTGGATGAACGAAAAAATGTATATCAAAAAGCTATTTGTTTTTGGATATATGTGTTCACTGTCCACCAACAATGCCAAACCACTGATTCACAATCTCCATCAGCTAAGGCAAAAACTTTGAATTTGACTCATCATCCCAGCAGTATCATTAATCAAATAATATAACACAAATCAATTGACTGAGGACGAATCAGTTGCATATCCTCCCATACCCCCCTCCCCCAACCCCCTCATTTAATCATTACATAAAAGCATAGCTACCTTCTCCATATTGTAAATGTAATGAAAAAGGGATGACAATTGCAACTATTGCATTTTGCATATAAGTTATCACAATTAACACTGGAATCCAGTCATATAATTAAAGTTAAAAAATATTACAAAGCACTTTGAACTTTCATCACCTTAAAGAGAAGAATGCCACAAACTTTGAGTGCACCGCCAAAACAGTTATAAATGTTAAATCCTAGTTCAATTTACTAAAAGGGGGAAATGACTGGCATATAATACTTACTGTGAGTCTCCATTTACTTTCTTTTTCTTATATTTCTTCCTTTAAAAAAAAAAAAAAAATACTTACTGTGAGGACTGGGCCGATTGTCAAGTCTTCTAGCTTTCTTCTCTCAGCAAGATCTTTCAACTTAGATAGAAAGGAGGTTTTAGACCAGTTCTAAACAAGGGAAATTCAAATCCTGAAGTTAGTATAGATAAAATGCATAAAGTGCATCTTACAAAATAAATAACAATTGCACATCTTCACCTTCACCCTAGTTCTTGAGGACATTTAAACATGAACAAGTTCTGAAAATAACCAATGTTACAGACCTCATGCATAAATAACAATGATTGTGCTGAGCATTTCTGACCACTGCATGCGTATGCATCCTGATCACAGACCCACGCTATGTAATCTTCCTGATCCTGAATCCAAGAAACCATAGAAAAACTGTTATAGAACTGAAAATTGAGTCAGTGCCTTTATGATATCCACAAAAAAATGTTATAAGAAACCTGATGGACATCAGGGCCCAGTATTTTCCAGTCAAATCCAGCATCTTCTAATTTAACGCGACCTTTCAAATCAACAGTCAATTTTTCTGCCACTCTTGAACTACCAGTAAAGAGGGTCATTCGTGGATTTGCCTGTAAATACAATTTCAAGATCCAATGTCATTGACATACTATAAAAGGAACATGTAACCACATATCGATATTGATATATGATTAGCACAAAATAAAGGAGCTCAAAAGGCGATACAATCCAACATGACTAAAAAAAGAGGTCAATATGATTTAACATTGAGATCATCATGAAATAGAACCATAAAAGTAAATTGGCAATCTTTCAAGAATAACATTATTTTCTGCAAAATGAATGCCTTAGATGTGAAAACAAAGGTACCAAACAAAACAACCAACCTCCAGCAACAGCTTGTTCATTGTCTTCCCATCAGAATTTATGAAGTCTACATCTTCTGCAGGTAAACCACAGGTATTAAGCAGGCGCAACATTTGTTCCATAACAATGCTCACCTACATTAATTTGAGTCAATAATTCAGAATTATAATTGCTGAAAGATTTGAATTTTAAAGGCAAATAAAATTAATGTTTCCAAAATCTTATAGATGAAAATCAAAATAAGGATGTGAAAGAGTGATAGATATATTTCTTTAACTGAATGAGAATACCAACCGAATCAAAGAATATTGCATGGCAGGAAAAATACATAATCCCCACACAAACACTTGCAGGGAGAAAAAGCATTGCATCACGATTATTTTCATCCACAATTGATTGTGATCAATATTTCATGCAGCCTAGAATCTTGTCCTGCATAATGTCATAAAAGTATGCCAAAATCAGAGCCAAAAGAACTTGCCTTGCTATCAACTTTAAGGACTGGCTTGTTGCCCATGTAAAGGGCACCCATCAATTGAAGGACAGGAATCTCCAAGGGAAAATTAAAAGGAGTAATAATTGCCACCTGCAGAATACACTTTCAGCTTTAAGATTACATCACGAGGAGAAGGTGATTATTTTGGTGTGTAAAAGAATCTAAAGATTTGCTTACTAAACCGGCAATCACGAAAAAAAGTGCAAAACATCTCTGCACATCATCACTAATCTAAATAAAACTAAATCCAAAATCAGAAAACATCTAATTTCATTTTTTATCTGTTTTGTTCAGTTGAAGTTACACTATAGGACAATTTTTTTTCAGACAAAAAACTATTTTTGATCAAAGACAGCACTTACAAAAGACTTAGGCATTCTTATAGGCAATAGTACCTGAGCCCAGGGTTTTGACTTCCCTCCGTACGTAAAAAGTTAAAACCTCAGGAAGTATTCCTTTATCTTTTCTTTTCTTTTTTGGGATAGAAGACAATTTTTATTTTACTTTATAACCAAAGGGAAATTAACCACTCCTGCCAAGGTCATCAATTTACATTGGCTTGACATATAGAAGTAACTAGATTGGCATATTAAACAGTTCTACCACATTCCACCTTCTTATTACTAAATCAAAGCCACAGAATTATTACATATTACTGGGTTTTATTTTGGAAAAACTTGCTTTCGTTTTTCATTTCTTCCATCTCTTAGAGTACACTTAACCAATTACTTCCATAGACTAACGTGCCTGACCACAAGGTAATTGATAATTTGGGCACAATAAACACGCACCATTGGTAAGAGAATGACAGAGACTCATTTTTTGCCTATAGAATAGCGGATACCAATTAAAAGAAAGCAAAAATAAATGAAACAAAATCCTTACGGGACCATATGGCCAACGAAAACCATGACTTTGTTGTCCTAGATGATTTCCAGGGACACCAAAAGACCTTGCCAGGAAACGAACCTGTAAAGATTTTGTCAAAATAAAGCAAGAACAAAGAAGAAATCACTAAAGAAAGTATATGAGCTTTGTAACATCCTAGGAAAATCACATAAGACAATGTTAGTTTTGTCGGTGCTGGTGTGCGTACATGTACCAGGACTAAATTCCCCCACTAATGAAGAATCCAGGCATCAATGAAGAATTCAAAAGGAAATTTATCAATATATACCATTCAATGAGCAATTTAGATTCTTCCATCAATCCATTACAGAGAATGGCATATTTGCACTTGGGATTTCATTTATTTAGCAATAACATATCTTGCTTTGATATACCTGATCCCCGCAAAAATTCTCTAAAAACTTTTGTGTCACATACACTTCCCCAAAAGCCTGCTGGTAACTCTTTGGAGAAACTCTTTGTATTAACTTTGTAAAGAAATCTGAAACCTGAGGGTCATGCAGTATAGATTATTTAATGTTTCCAATTAAAGAAGAGAAAGTTTATCTTGAATACAACAGGTAATAGCTATACATAATAAAGTAAAATTAAAAAGTAATAAGTATCAAAAAAATCTTTAGTTTGAAATACCTTAGGAAGTGATAGCATGTGAGCTGCCTTAGTAGATATATCTCCATACATAAGATATCTGCAAAAGATTTATAATGAAAACCACATTATATTTCATAAAAGATGGCCACAATAAGAGCATAAGCATTGATATGATGCTCTAAAGCATAAAATACTTGCAACAAATGTTCAAGTCGGTTGCTTTCATAAAGTGAAAATGAAAGGCGTGTGACAGTAGACGGTTTATTTATTCTCATTCTTATCATATGCAGCTTTCGAATACCAGGGTCTCATGTATTTTAGTTACTCCTCATTGCAGAAATTTAAAACCAACCGGGTTGAAGTTCATTCTATAATCCAACCTTTGTTTAGTCAGGAAAAATGGAAGCACGCCTAAAAAGGATAAGTACTTCCATTCACACTTTGCAAATCAACAATATCTCATGTTTCCATTTCAAAAGAAAAATAACTAAATTGCCGTGTCATATGCTATCCAAAAAAATGTTGTATCATTTACATGGTTTTAAAAAAAGGCCGAAACTTCAGGGAATATTTTAGATAATCCACCTATGCATTCATCTTTAGCAAAAACCCATTTGGGCAACAGTCTCCAATAATGGAGAATACAGGGCATAGAGGTTTATATTCAACCATGAGGTTCCGATAATTTTTTTTTTCTTTTTTGACCTATATGGAAACTCAACCAAAAAGAAAGATATTTTTATATGTTTCTATTTCTATAAAGAAAATGAAGAAGAGAGACAAATGACAATCTGCACTTACCTCTCTGGTGCCTTAAAAGGATTGTGTACACCATGTTTGGGACAGCTGGACAAGCTTTTTATAAAAGGCTGATAAGTCAAACACAAGAAAAAAATTAGTCAAGATCTCTGTCTCAAACTAACTGTTGAATTCCAACCAAGTACCAACTCAGCTATAGTCTTCAAATTGAAATTTTATTTCTTTTCTGTTTTCACAAAATTATGAACCCTGTCCACACACACACAGGTTGAAGCTTCAAACATGAACCTCCTATTCAAACAATAGGCGTGGTAAGTGGTGTCTAGTAAGATAATGCCTCAGTCACTTCATATCTCATCGTTTTAGGTTTGAAGGGTGAGGAAGTACTAAAAGAATACAACCTTGAACTTATCAAGCTGAATTCTAACTAAGAAGCAGTTTTTTGTGAGTGCCAGAGAAGGAACATATTTCAAAATAAAATATTAAGTTAACAGGACAAATAATTCATTACAGGGATGCACCTGAATGCCTGTTTCATCAACTTCAGCAACTTTAATAAATGAGTCTCCATTTAAAGGATCTGCAATTGTGTTCCAATTTGAAGATCCTACCCATTTACCTTGCACTGAAAGGGAAGACAATACAGAGGGATAGTCATCAAAGTACAGCACGATAAGTTTGATTAAAGATGAATTGTTGATAAATAGGTGGAGCACAAATTTACAATAACACTAAACTAAGTACAATTCAGATTTTGATGCATAGGAGGAAACAAAATTAAGGGAAATATATTCAGGAATCCCTCCTTTTCCATCACACATCAATTTCTTTGATGAACATAATGTTTAACAATATGCTTTTGGATTTGATAAATACTTGAAAAGCAGGTTGGACAACTTATAGATAGAATCACGGAAAATAGAGATGAAAAAATATTTAAATCGCCAATTTATCGGATTATGAAATTCTTAAGAGTACTAATGCTATCTGCAAAGAACAATAACATCAGAGGTTGCTCGCCATACCCAGGTTCAAAACTTCAGCAGGCCTAGAACCTGATATCTCTTCTGCTTCTACTGTGGCAAATGATAATGAATGAGCACACCTGCTATATATTGTAAACATGAATTTAGCGTTAATATTTTAGAATTATATACAATAAATATAACCGAATAAAAAAGGGTCACCAGTTAAAGCTTATATAATACTTTTATCTTTGATTTTTTTTAAAGGGAATTGGATGAAACCACAAAATGGTTTTTCTAGCATTCCTGTGAGTTATTTAACTAAACAAATAAAATCAACACAATGCCCCAGCTGCTCTTGACTTGAGTTCTGAAAAATGATCCAACCCAATCAATCAGTTTGGATAAATGCAGTTAGACCAAAGTAGAAAATCAATTGGACCTCCCAAAACCAGTAAACTGCTGCCAAAAATATATTTATTATGATACATATAGATCAGTGAATTGATTAACTGTTAAAATTATTAAATTCCACTAATTAAAGGAGGATCAACATTACGAAAATTGAATAAATTAAATCCTCTGTGAATCAATTTTAGGGGACTAACAAAAACAAGAGATACCTAGAGAAAGCAATAGAAGCAAAGGCATTGTGGTTGCGTGAAATTGAATCCTTAGTTACTCTGCTAACCAAAAACTTGAACATGCTGTTGGATCAGTTTCTAAAACCCCACCTTCACTCACTCACTCAATCAATCAATCAATTTCAGTTGAGTTCAAAATGAAGTGACAGACTCTCCTCCAATTTATTCGTATAAATATTTTAAAAAAAAGGTGTCACTTTCAAGTTTGATAGTTTGTTTCTATAACCCACGTGTTGGACACGTACGAGTGAGTCAGTCGCATGATATTCTTACCCGTTCTTGGTAACAAACGTCACATGAAGATAGCATGGGTTTCCGTAACAAATTTGGACTGCCTGTATTAGGGGAAGATTTTATTTTATTTTTTTTATTTCTTGACACAAAATAGCGATTAAGTATTCACACAAATCATTTTATATAAATCTTTCTATTATTTTAATAAAAAATACTGTATTATGTAAAAAAAATTAAATGCATTTCCTATTTTAAATATTATAAAATGTTATAAAATAAAATTTATTCTAAAAAAATACAAAGATATAAAATTAAGATGCATCATATAAAAATAACAGTGTGTTCAATTCTTCCTCCTGTATAAAATTATCTCGAGGCAATGATAATTCACGCATAATGAATAAAATTAGTTTCTAATCTAATAAATTATTAAAAAACATTCTTATGATCTCTGACCTAAACAAAAAAAAATTATTAGCACGTAGCTATGACAAAGCTATTAATATCAAATATAAGATGTTAAAAATATACTGTACTCTTTAATATGTTCTTTAATATTCACTAAAAAATTTGAAAATTATAATTTTATGAATGAAATTTATTGAATAAGTAATTTTTAGTTAATAACAAGTGCAACATAATCTATAAACTATAATCTATAATTTATAATTATTATAATGACAATTACTATTCTCAAAATGTGAACATTTAACTGTTTTATTATTATACAAATCTCAATTGCTTTGTGAAAAGTAAGCCACGAAGTGTCTTATTTGTTCGTAGTAAAATATAAGTGCAAAAAATAATAAATAATATAAATTAATTATTTAATTAGAAAAGAGTTACAAATGGGTAATTGAAAGAAGTAATTGAAAAAATAAAAAACAGCATGCAATTCACTAATTGATTAAGTAAAAAATCAAAAAACGAGCAACTGTTTGGAGGCTGAAAGACAAAATCGCATTTTTGAGGCACTTAGAGGCCTCGTTTGGAAAAAAAATTTGGGCAAGTCCCAGGCCTTCTCCTCTCAATTTCGAGCACGTGGCCACCAGTTTCACGTCAATCGGACGTCCCAATCAAAAGTTATCACCTTCCGTAATTTTACGAAAACGCCGCGAAAACCCTGCACCCTCATTTTTTCTGCCACGTGTCACCATGAGAGCAAACACGCCCCATTTGGGCGTGTTTAAACACGCCCCAAATGGACGTGAATGCTTGCCCCATTTTCCTAATTATTGGCCCATTTGCACATTTTTTCTAATTAAATAATTAATTTATATTATTTATTATTTTTTACCGCAACAGAGGATGTTTTTATTCTACTAAATAAACACAGATATAAGATTAATCTATTAATTAGTAAGGGTAAAAGAAAAAGGAAGAGAAAAGAGATTGTAGATTCAAATCTTCACTATTTTTAATAAAATCAATCAACTAACATTTTGTCAATAAAAAATAATCTGCTGAGCACTCGTTTGATTCTAGTTGGTACAGAAGCATTGCTCGAGTCTCCAGAAACCACCCATTGCATCTCTGTTCAAATTCATCTTCACTTCTCTCTCTTTTTTTTTCCTTCAATCCCCTGTGAGTTGTCTATGTTTGGAGTGAAGACCCGGAGGTATTTTTGAATTGATGTATAGGTAATGGAAAAAATACTGAAATTAAACTACCAATGGAAAAAAGGTTGTCGCAAATTAAAAATAAATAAAAATTGCTCCGGGATATGAATTTGCATTATGCGACTGTTCTTCGTCAATGCAAAATGACTCTCTTTAATTGACCGAGATGCATGAAACAGAATAATCCTTTTTTTATAATTCGGATACAAGCTTTTCCCTTTTAGCGTCTCCTACACAAGCATCAAGACACAATAACGAAAACCACTGGATCAACTGGCGATCCTAGTTAAGATGCTGTAGTATGTCCTCATTGCACACACAGACAACAAAAATTGCATATTCTATATGGTCTTATATACTCTATTTATTCATTTGTTATTCGCTAAACAGAATAAAACACATCATTTTTAATAGAATTATTTGTCCTACTTTTTTCATGCAACATGTTTATCTTTTAAAATACTTATATATATATATATATATATATATATATATATATATAATAAGGGCTTTATTTTTTATTTCATCTAGACCCTACGGCCCATAACATGTAAGGACCGACAAGCCTGACACTAGACAGCAACTTCAAATTGAGATTGTGCAAAAGGTGCACTAAGCCAATTCTTTAAATTATTTAGATATGAATAATGTATTCTACTCTGTTTGGCATCAATATAATTTTCTGCCTTTTATCATGCCAGCACCTCAACCAATGATGAGCACACCAACTATATTTTAGTAGTTAAAAAGCCTTATCAAATATAATTTTCATAAATTTATTATAAAATCTAAAAATGTCATGGAGGGGTGAGGGACTTATGGCATTCCTACATGCTAATATACTTCCTCCCCGTTTACATTCCTAATCTCATTGTTCCCATCATAAATAGGACAACCCAACCCCCACAATCGACATTCCTAATCTCATTGTTCCTATCATAAATAGGACTTTTTTCAAGTGGAAGGAGGAACTTCCCAATTCTTTGGCACAGGCCCAAAATCATAGATTATTTCTCTGTGGCAAGACCATACAAGTTTTATAGCCTCTGGTGTTCCAATTCCTGCACCTCTAGCATCACCAGCGGGTCCAAACCTGCAATGAAATTATTATTTTCAACAAATTAAAGAATCATTTCTTAGTTATGTACAGGTAAAACAAGTTAAAAAAATATCAATTTACCAGTGATTCTGTGGAGCTCCGGTTGTCCTTGCTCTTAAACCAGCATAAGTAGTACCATTTACTGATTGGCCAATAACTTCCTGCAAATACGTTTTTTATCACAATGATAACATCAGAAGATAGCACACTTATTATGTGCTCAGCAGACAAATAGCATATTGAATATAAGTGTCAGCCATCTCAATTTTGGAGTTGAACTCTAATTACCACAAAAAATCTTGCAGGCAATTGATATCATATCATATAATGTAGAATAAACTTTTCGACGTGCAGTATAAATAGAGTCCAATGCCCTAAACAGCCATAATTTTGTTTTATGCATGAAATATGAAACAAGGAATTAATTATTTTGATGACCAAAATGGACAATGAGAAAAGTTGATAGGAGTCATACTAAATTGAGACTTGCTTCAAAATTGATAAATTGTTCATGTCATAAATTTAAGTTATAAAAGTCTTGCCTGTAAAAACAAAGGATCATTGGAAACTACAGCAGCTGTTAAATGGCTATGCATTCTTTCCAAAGCATCCAATACAACTGATAGTTGACTGCTTTTGTAATCGGTAACAATCTGCAAATATTATATATATATATATATATATATATATATATATATATAGAAATTATTAATCTCACAAAAGAGCAACCGGATATTATTTTTTTAGAAAATCCATCTGAAAACTTTATTTTCATGTTCCAAGTCTCGCTTTTCATACCTGAAACGGTCCAAATATTTCTTTTGTCACAAGCTCAAAATTCTTATCCTTCATAATTTCCTCAAGAGGAACATAGACAGCTGTTGGTTTCATAGCACCATAAATAGGTGGAATTGAATGATCCTCTAAAGGTCGACCCCCAAATAGCAACTTTGATCCTGGTATCTCAAGCAACTTATTGATGTGTTCAAGCATTGAATCAGTCGTAACCTGCAACATATAAGATGAAAAATCATGAATTCCAAATAAACTAAGCTTGGCATTGCATACAATAAAGCAAATAATTATTCCGGCAAAGATGCATCAGCAAAAATTAATTACAAATAAATAATTAAACATAACATCCTGTCAGGATGCATCAAGAAACAGTTTACCAAATTATTCGTTTTTAGATATATAAGGTCCAATGTCTACCAAATCAAATCGAAAGTATCGGCTAAGGCATAAACATTGAATTTGACTCATCATCCCAACAGTATCATTAATTAAATATTATAAAATGAATAAACACAAATCAGTGTCCAAACTTCTTAGTCTGTCAATAATGTACTGAAGATTGCTCTAAATGGATGAGGACAAATCAATTGCATAGCTGGCAACATTTGATATTTAGAGCCTTATTCAGTTATAAGTTATCCTCCCACATCCCACATACCCCTCCCTCCCTTCTTTAACCATCACACAAAAGCATGGATAACTTGTCCATATTGTAAATGTAATGAAAAGGGGATTATGGAATATGGGGTGATAATTGAAATTTGAAACTATACATTTTGCATATAACTTACAAGAATGAATCCGTTCAATAATTAAATTTATAAAATATTACAAAGCTGGTTGAACTTTCGTCAACTTCAAGAGAAGATTTGCCACAAACTTCAAGCAGGCCACCAAAGCAATTTTAAATGTTAAATCAGAGCAATTACTAAAAGGGGGGAAACGGCAGACAGGTAATACTTACTGTGAGAACTGGGCCGACTGTCAAGTCTGCCAATTTTCTTCTGTCAGCAAGATCTTTCAACTTAGATAGCAAGGAAGTTTTAGACCAGTTCTGTACAAGGGAAATCCAAACCATGAAGTTAGTAAAGACATGATACATAAACTTGTAACGTGCATATTAAAAAATAAAAAACCAATGTACTTAGGTACATCTTCCCCGTAGTTGTTGGGGACATTCAATTATGAACAAAGTTCTCATAATAACCAATGTAACAGACCTCATGCATAAATAACAATGATTGTGCTGAGCATTTCTGACCACTGCATGCGTATGCATCCTGATCACAGACCCATGCTATGTAATCTTCCTGAAACCAAGATACCATAGAGAAACTATTATAGAACTGAAAATTGAACTAGTGCCTTTATGATATCCACAAAAGATTGTAAGAAACCTGATGGACATCAGGGCCCAGTATTTTCCAGTCAAATCCAGCATCTTCCAATTTAACACGGCCTTTCAAATCAACAGCCAACTTCTCTGCCACTCTTGAACTACCAGTAAAAAGGGTCATTCGTGGATTTCCCTGCAAATTTAATACTACTTCATAATCCAATATCATATTATAAAAGGAACATGCAATCATATACAAATATTGACATATGATTATCACAAAATAACGGTGTCAAAAGCCAATAAGATCCAACAAAATTACAAGAAAAGGTCAATATGATTTAACATTGAGGTCAGCAAGAAATAGAATCATAAAAGTAATTTGGCAATCTATCAGGAATAATATTATGCTTCGTAGAATCAATGCGTTGGATGAAAAAAGAAGGTACCAAACAACCAACCTCCACTAACAGTTTGTTCATTGTCTTCCCATCAGAATTTATGAAGTCTACATCTTCTAGAGGTAAACCACAGGTATGAAGCAGACGCAACATTTGTTCCATAACAATGCTCACCTACAACAATTTGAGTCGATAGTTCAGCATTGTAACTGTAGAAAGATTTGAATTTAAAAATAAATAAAATTCACATGTCTGACATCCAATACATGAAGAGTAAAATAAGAAGAGCAATAGATATGAATCATACAATGGTTTCTTTAACTAAATGAAGGTACCAACCAAGTAAAAAATTATTGCTAAAATAACCCTCCCCCCCCCCCCCCCCCCAAACACCCCCAAAAAAAAAAAAAAAACACTCAAACACATGGGGAATAACATCAGATAACACTATTTTTCTCCACAACTGATTGATCAATATTTCATGCAGCCTAGCAGCTAGCCCTGTATCAATTTTGTATTAGATGTAATGTCATAAACTATGCCAAAATCAGAGCCAAAAGAAATCACCTTGCTATCAACTTTAAGGACAGGCTTGTTGCCCATATAAAGTGCACCCATCAATTGAAGGACAGGAATCTCCAAGGGAAAATTAAAAGGAGTAATAATTGCCACCTACAGAACACACTTTCAGCTTTAAAATTACGACAGGAGTGGAAGGTGAATGTTTATGGTGTGTGAAAAAATCTATGCATTCACTTACTAAACCAGACACTCATGAAAAAACTGCAAAACATCTCCGGTTCTCCACATGGCATCACTAATCACTAATCTAAAAACAAAATTCAATTCAAAATCAGAAAACATCTAATTCTTTGTGAACTCTTTTCATGAGTAGAAGTGACATCTATAGGACATAAACCTTTCCGTAAATAACAAAAAACTATTTTTAATCAAAGATACCATTTACCTTACAAATGAATTAAGTTTTCTTACAAGAAAAGAATACCCAAGTCCAGGGTTTTGCCTTATTATCATATGTAACTAATTGAAACCTTAGGCAATATTCCTTTTTGCTTTACTTTTCTTTTCTGTTTTGGGATAAAAGGTGATCTTTATTTTACTAAAGAACCAAGGGCAATGAGCAACTCCAACCAAGGTCATCAATGTACATTGGCTTGATGTATAGATGCATCTGAATTAGCATAATTACCACAATCCACCTTCTTAATAACAAATCTTAGTCACAATTATTACATATTACTAAGTTTTACTTTGGAAAACTTGCTTTTATTTTTCATTTCTTCCATCTCTTAGAGTACACTTAATCCATTACTTCCATAAACTCACTTGCTTGACCACAAGGTAATTGATAATTTAGGCACAATAAACAAACATTGTTGGTTCAATGGGTTCATCTACCACCGGCTCCAATTAGTTTGAGTTAAAGGTGTCGTTGATGTTGATGTTGAGACAAACACTGTTGGTGAGAGAATGCCATAGACTCATTTTTTTTACCTTTAAAACATAGTATACCAATTAAAAACATAACAAAGCTAAACAAAACAAAATCCTTACGGGACCATATGGCCAACGAAAGCCATGGCTTTGTTGTCCAAGATGATTTCCAGGTACACCAAAAGACCTTGCCAGGAAACGAACCTGTCAATATTTTGTTAAAAACAACAAAGAAGAAATCACTAAAGGAATTATATGAGCTTTGTAACATCCTAGGGAAACCATATATATAATAAATAAATAATGTTAGTTTTGTGTGGGTATTTCCATGTGTGCATGTATCAGCGTTAAATTCTGCCACTAATAAAGAATCTAGGTATCAATGATAGAAACGAAATTGATCAATATCTACAAGTCAATGTGAAATTTTGATTCTTCTATCATTCCTTACGGCGAATGGCATATTTTTACTTGGAATTTCATTTATTTAGCACTAACATGTCTTATTTTGATATACCTGATCCCCACAAAAATTCTCTAGAAACTTTTGTGTCACATAGACTTCCCCGAAAGCCTGTTGGTAACTCTTTGGAGAAACTCTTTGTATTAACCTCGTAAAGAAATCTGAAACCTGAGGGTCATGCAGTATTGAACGTTTCCAATTAAAGAAGAAAAAGTTGATCTTGAATACAACAGGTAACAATACATAATAAAGTAACAGTAAAATAATAATAATAAAATTAAAAAATCTTTCTTTAGTTTGAAATACCTTAGGAAGTGATAACATGTGAGCTGCCTTAGCAGATATCTCTCCAAACATGAGATACCTGCAAAAGATTTATAGCAAAGAAAAGATTAAATTTCTTATAGATAGCCAAAATAAGAACATAAGAATTGATATCATGCTCTAAAGCATAAAATACTAGTAACTAAAACGCCTAAGTCAGTTGCTTTCTTCAAGAGAAAATGACCACTGGGTGACATTAGGAAGTTTATTTATTCTAATTCTTATCATAGGCAGCTTTAGAATACCAGGGTCCCATATATTTTAGTTACTCCTCCTATCAGAACTTTGAAACCAATGGGGTTGGAAGTTTATGCTACAATCCAAACTTTGCTTTGTCAGGAACTATTGAAACACACCCGAAAAGGATAAGCACTTCCGTTCCATTCACACCTAGTAAACTAATCATCTGAAAATCGCCTAACGTTCTGTTTCAAAAGAAAAATGAAAAACTAAACTGTTGTGTCATTTGCTATCCAGAAAACTGCTGTATTATTTACAAAAATAAGGCTGAAACCTATAGGGTTAATCTAGATAATCAACCTATGCTTACATCCGCAGCAAAATCCCATTTGGGCAACAGCCTCCTATAATGGACAACATAAGGCATAGAGGTTTATGTTGAAGGATGAGGTTCCTATCATATTTTTTTTCTTTCTTTGACGTATATGACAAACATTAATCCAACAAAGAAAAAAATATTATTATATGTTTCTATTTCTATAAAGATAACAAATACATACAAAGGATAATCTGGTCATACCTCTCTGGTGCCTTAAAAGGATTGTGTACACCATGTTTGGGACAGCTGGACAAGCTTTCCACAAAGGGCTGATAAGTCAAACAAAAGGAAAAAATTAGTAAAGATCTCTGTCTCAAACCAGCTATTGAATTCCAATCAGGTACCAACTCATATATAGCCTTCGAATTGAAATTTATTTCTTTTCATTTTTACAAAATGATGAGAACTCTGCCTCACAGGCAGAGGTTGAAGCTTCAAACTTGAATCCCCTATTCAAAAAATAGGTGCAGTAGGTGGTGACTAATAAGTAATTACATAATAACTCAGTTACTTTATATTTCATAGTATGAAGGGTGAGGAACTAATAAAAGAATACAGCCTTGAACAGATCAAGCTGAATTCTCCCTAAGCAGCACTTTTTTATGTGTGCAACAAAAGAAACATATTTCAAAATAAAATATTAAGTGAACAAGACAAACAATTCATTCAAGGGATGCACCTGAATGCCTGTTTCATCAACATCAGCAACTTTAATAAATGAGTCTCCATTTAAAGGATCCACAACTGTATTCCAATTTGAAGATCCTGCCCATTTACCTTGCACTGAAAGTGAAGACAATACATTCAGAGTGATACAATCAAAGCAGAGCACAATAAGTTAAATTTAAAATGAATTTATCAATAATGTGTGGTTCAGAAATTTACAATAACAATCGGTACCATTCAGATTCTGATGTATAGAAGGAAACAAAATTGTGGGAAATATGTTCAGAATCCTTTCTTTTTCATCACATTTCAATTTCATTGATGAACATAATATTTAACAAACAGCTTTTGTATTTTATAAATACTTGAAAAGTAGGTTTCACAACTAGCAACAGAATCATGGAAAATAGAGATGGAAAAATATTAAGTACATTTTATGATGGAAAGCCTTCTCAATCTTCAATCACCAAATTTATCCAAAGTATTATGAAATTCATAAGAGTACTAATGCCCCTCTGCAAAAGAACACAAACATCAAAGGTTTTGGGGCATACCCAGGTTCAAAACTTCAGCAGGCCTAGAGCCCGATATCTCTTCTGCTTCTACAGTTGCAAATGGCAATGAATGAGCATACCTATATATCGTAAAAATGAATTCAGCACTCAAATTACACAATAAACACATGTATCACAAACTACAGTAATGAAATCAAGTAATAATAAACTATTTTTGAAATATGTACAATAAATATGACCAAATAAAAAAGAATTACTAAAGCTAATAATTTTAATCTTTGAATTTATTTTATAAAAAAGGTGACTTGGAGGAAATTACAAAATGACTAAGCCGGAGTTAGGGTGAGAGATAAGTAAAGTCAGGTCAAGAATTGTTTTTGTCAAGGAAATTAAAATGACTTTTCTAGCATCCCTGTGAGTTATTTAACAGTAGAAATAAAAAATAATACAATGCTAAGCGGCTCTTGACTTAAATTCCGAAAAATGATCTAACCCGGTCACTGTGCGTAAATGTAGCAAGACCAACAATAGCAAACCAATAGGGCCTCCAAGACGACAGCAAGTTGTAGCCAATAAAGTATTATTATGATGCAAATAAATCAGTGAAGATATATTCTAGTTTAGAATTTTAGCCTTGCTAATTTCTAAACAGTACTCAGCTCAGGTAATCATTAGCTAAATTGCTTATTCCCAAGTCCTTAGTTACTAAAATCATTTTTTTTATAGAACTAACATCTTAAAATGTTTCTATAACAAAAAGTAGTCTCGGAAACAGTGGCGGATCTAGCAAAATATTTTAATTTATGCCAAATTTTAAATAGTATTAAATTTTATTTTTAATCCTAATTAATTATATAAATATATAATTATTAAAAAAAAAATCATCACTCAATAACTGTAAATTTTATTTTTTAGATAGTGTCATGTTCAATCAGTTCCAAAGTGGCTCCGCCACTGCTCGGAAATATCGGTGTTTGTAAGCAGAACACGGGCCTAATCATAAACATTCAAAATCATTTTTTCTATTGTTTGATGTAAGAAACCTAAATACATATAAAATATACTTTTTCTAGTATATTTTTTTATTGGAGAACCCCAAGTTGATCGTCGAACGAATCAAAGTTCCAATGAGCACAATTTCAACTCACAGATAACTGGCGGCTATTTCAACTAAATCACAGAACAAGCTGGGTATCGAATAGAATAACGATTAAACTTATTGAATTCCACAAACTAAACGAGGATCAGCATCACGAAAGCAAAAGAATCATTAATAATTGAATAGATCCAAAATCCTTCATGAGACAATTCCAGGGGAAAAAAAAGAAGATACCTAGAGAAACTGAAAGGAGCAAAGGCATTGTGGTTGTGTGGAGTTGAAACCCTAGCTGCTCTACTAACCAAAAGCTTGAACATGCTGTTCGATCAGTTTGTACAACCCTTCCTTCAGTTGAGTCCAAAAATGAAAGGATGCTCTTGCCCTATCCTAGTCCTATTTATTCGTGCAAGAATTAGAAAATCAAAAAGGAAAAAAGTAAAAAGCCCACGTGTTCAACACCTATAAGTGAGTACACGTGGAGATAGCATCGGGTCCCGTGACAGATTTGGATTGGAACTACTTAAGTCTGAATTACACGATAGAAGATCGCTTTCCTATTTTTCCAATAAAAACATACCTTTTAATTTTTCAATTTCTATTTTCTTCTAAATATATACCTTTTCAGTTGTATTTCTAGTTTTCTACTATTTGTTTGTTCATTTGTTGGGAGAGCACAGTATATCTCTCTGTCTAGAGGGATTTATCTTATTTTCGGACCAGAAATATTCTAGATTAATCCAAAAACTTTAACATAATAAAAATATGAGTATTGCTAACTAGTATTCTTATAATATTAATTAAGAAATTATAAGAAAAAATATTTATTGTGTAAAATATAAGAGAATATAAAAAAATATTGAAAGAAAAATTTAATGCATCCCAATAAAAAGTTTTCTCTTTTTAAATTTCTCAAGTAATGGCTAAGGATAATAATTAGTATTTGTTTAAAAATATTATTTAATAGTTGTTATTAGATTATTGGCTAAATTATAGTATATAACTACAATTATACGACCAATCAGATATGATATTTTGAAAATTATTAGCAACTTTTTTATTAAGAACGCCTTTTTAGAAAAAAAATAATAAATTTAAATTTTATAAATATGAATAAATCGATTTGTAAAAAAAGATGCTATAAATATTTTTAAAAAAATTAGAATCATCGAATAAGATCCTTTAATTATTCAAATCCATGATTTTGATTTTCTCAATTTTAATGATAACATTTGATCCTGATTTTATAAATTGATAATTTTGATTCCCTTATATTATTAATTAATGATGGTAATCAGTAGAATTATTGAGTGGACCACTTTTATTAGTGGTTCATCATGCACCACAATTTACAAGAGTTACATTTAGTTAAGGTGCTGAGTGTTATCATAGACTTTCACTATTGAATTCCTTCCCTTCCTATATCACATCCTTCCTTCCAGCTACGGAATTAGGGGGAGGCTAGGGTGGCTAGCTGGGAGGTTGTTGATAATTTTATCCACATTTTATTTTGTTTGTTCATCACCTCTTTTTGCGAATGATTATTATATTGCGACTAGTGAACGTAAATCAAGTTAAGCTCAAGTCAATAAAATAGATTTTGACTCTCATGCTGATCTTCAACTAGTGAATTTTTTTATCATGCTGATTTTGAAGTAGCCTAAATCATACATAAATTGACTCATTGAAACTTTAACAAAAAATGCATTTTATTAATTTAAGTAAAATTTTGTTTTCCAAAATAATTAATCAAATTCAAACTTGGAAAGTTTTTATTTGGTGAGTAATGCTAAATTATAATTAAAAATATATTGTATATACTTTCTTTTTTTGCTGTAATCATTTTCACATGTGATTCTTTTTTTCACGAACACATGTGATATCAATTACTGTGATTATATATTTTTAGATGATACCAATATAAATGTAAATTTGTGCTATTAGCAAAATACTAAAATATGCTGTTTCAACTTTTTTTTTTTTTTTTTTTTTTTTTTTGCGGAGAATCAAGAAGCTGTTTCGACTTTGAGAACCAAACTTCTTTAACGAGGATGAGAACCAAACTTGGGATAAATTAGGAAGGGCCGAATTCCTAATGTGAACTAGTCCCGTTTTTATATTAAACAAAAAGGCTTATGTTGTCCAACACATGCTCCATCAAAGGAGATGCTATTCTCACCATTACATCGTTTGCCAGGTTCATACCACAAGAAACATTAGTAAAAGCAGTAACACAAGATTTAAAATTTTGATTTTAGTTCATGCCTTCAACTAATAACGTTAACTAATGACGTAATTATGACATTGATAATAAAAATGAAAATAGGCCGGATCATTCACAAGAACCTATGACTTGACTTGTTTAAAATTTGGTCTACTCTAATTTAATAAAAATATTAGACTTCAATTTCTTAAAAAATCTATTTAGTTAAATAGGCTAGATTTAAGCTTATAAAAAGTCTAATAGGTTGGTCTGTTTATTTATTTAAATATAATAAAATATTAATAATATATATTTATACTTTTATATTTAATATCTTTATAAGCTAGTGATCTTATATTATAAATAAAAAATATTTGAGATAAAAGACTTTTAAGTAGGTTAAAAGGTCACATTATATTTTTTAAAAAGGTCATGTGAGACCTAAAAAAAAAGTTTCTATACACTAATAGGTTAGTTTAAACCTTAGTTTTTTTTTATAACAATCCAACCCTATTTATACAAAGCCTAGTCTAGCATAACCTATTTTGGTTCCTAATTAGCATCACATTGACTTATTACATCATAAGAAATTTAATATGACAATCACATGTAATTTTTTAGTAAATTATATTTTTAAATTTCTGACCAACTTTAATATGACAATCAATGTTTCTAACTAGTTCAACATGACCTATTTTTATTTTTAATTAGCGTGACCTATTTTTCATTCTTTATTAAATTTTTTGATGACACGATAGATTAATGAACTACCAATGTTACTATTATGTCATCATTTAATATTGTTAGTTAACAACATAAACTAAAACAAAAAATAATCTATAATGAATTAAAATCTAAACAATTTTTTTTTAAAAAAAATAAAATTAAAACCCCCTTGTTTTAGTAGAGATCAAAAGGTTATTTAAATTAACTTAAAATAAATCATTTTAATTTGCTCAACTTATTTACAAAGATCACTCAAGTAGATATTATATAATCAAAATTGCTTGAATCATTAGCGCATTACACAAAAGGAATAACTTTTTACAGGTAATCTATCACTATAATATATGTGTCTTTGTCTCTTTGATAAGGGAGTGTCTTTGATAAGAGAGTGATATCGTGGGAATCACTCAAAATAAAATAAATAAAAAATAAGAAAGTTGACGTATAATGTGTGTATGATCATCTGAATTTAGGATTTGTCTCGTTTAAAATAAGTAAACATTAAATAAATAATTTTATCATCAATAAAATAATTAATGATTAATATTTTAAAAGTTGAATTAATGACCATGTCTTATTAGTATAAATTAATTAATCAAAATTATCCATGATAACTTGATATAATTTTTTAAATAATTATTATAAAAGTCAACAAATTTATTTATCATATATAATAAATTATGATTAAATGATATTATAAAATTAATTTACACATTAATACATAGTTTTTTTAAATATATTTTAATACATCCATATTTTGATATATATACACATAATATTAACTTTTTTGCACAATTGTAAAAATTAAATATTTTAATAGTCTGTTTTATATATAATGGATAGTGGATTATAGTCAGTGGTAAGAGTAAGTTCTCATTAGAAGAGCTACATCCTTAATTAATTTAATATACGCACTCAACAAATATCAATGCTTCTGTTGAGTCTTTTTGGTTCTAACTTACGGAAGAGGGAAGAAAATTAAGAGATTAGGAAATCGTGGATGAAATGTCCTTTATTCAATGATCTCTTGCCGGCGGCATCTGGGGACAGATGAAATTATTAGACGTCAACGGAGTTGATCCCTAGATTCTTATTGTGTTTTAAACAAAGGGTATTATTAATAAGTGCCATAAGAATATTGATTAAGAAATTATAAAAAAATATAAAAAATTACGAGTAACATAATTTTTTACCTCCTAATAAAAATAGTTCTTCTTACTAAATTTTTTTAACCAATATTCTTATAACACTAATCAGTATTTGTCCTAAACAAAAAGACAAAAGTTGTCTATATACTATGTTACATAAGAAGTACGGTACCAAACAAGCCGATAACTAGTAGGTTAAATTATTCATACACATACACAAAGTATATGACCTTGAAAGTTCAAATATTTTATGTCATTTGCAAACCTAACTTGCCTCCCTCATTTTATATGGCTGCGGCGACGCAAGACATGTGTGATACATTGATACTATATTAAGTAGTTGTCATTAAACAAATGTGTGGTCCACATTAAATACGTAATAGTTAACACATAAATTAATTGTGGTTACATACGATTATACATGAATATTAGTTTATCAAGATTATTATACTCTCTTTGGTCTTTTCCATTGACAATTTTATAGCCTCGTTTATTTCACAATCGTACAACTTGGGTTTTAAAGTTCATTTGATTAGATTAGGCTATATTAAATATATCAGATTAATCTTCTTTCTAAGAATTTAATCTTTCCTCCTATAGTTTTTACTTTTTTACTCTTACAATTGTCTTTTTAATTTGTTTAAAATTCATTACACTAACACCCTATATCATCCAAAAAACACATTATAATGTGTGCCGGTGTGCCCTTATAAGTGACTATTTTTTTATTAACATAAGTGACTATTGTAAATGTTATAAAAATAATAATTCAATCTCAAAAAGTTTTAAAAGATGTCAGTCTAATTTATTCTTAATCTGAAAAATCTAGATAAACTATATAATATGAAATATAATCGAATAGACTGTTTTTACACATTGCTAAAAAAAATTAAATCAAACCCCAAAATTTATTGAGTAAATTAATATAAAGTTTTGCATATAATAAATCTCAAATTAGAGTTATTATATTTTCATTTATCCCATATTTCTGTCATTTGAGTTTGTTATAAGACTAATTTTCAATTCATAATTTAATCACACTTAAAATTAATAGTTCATTTTCATGAGTATATTTTATTAGGATCAAATTCATGTTTTTTTCTCCACAAACTTATTGTGTATTGTCTATACCCATTATTTTTTTTCATTCATCTCTTTCAAGTAAGGTAAATACTATCCCATCTTCTTACATTTTCTAAACATTTTTTTAATCCAACAAAGTTAATTTAAACCTTAAACAGTGTTTAATTAAAATTCCAAAGAGAGAGAAGATTTGAATGAGCATTATGCTAACGTTTTCCTTCAACAGTCTTCCTTCTAAATAATACGTAGTGACCCAAAAAACCGGGCGGTGTGGGGGGCTCGTAGCCTCGTACGTAGATATTAGCCTTTAAAATAAACAATAAAATGAATAAATGGAGGAAGTTGCCTTTCTCAAACCCCAAGTAAATCCAAATGAAAAAGAGAGGCTGACAACACGATCAACTTTTAAGATGAGCGTTCAGACTTTTTGAAGATTAGAGCAATTTTAGTGGGAGATCTGGAGGAGAGATCTTAAGTTGAAGATCTCTCTTTTCTTAGATTCATCATTAAAGAGAAAAAAATAATCTCCACGTGGAGATCCAGATCTTCCACAAGAATTATGAAGATTTGCACGAAATTAAAAAAAAAAAAATTTTATGTGACAGGATGAAAAAAAGGAAAAAATAAATAAATAAAATGAAATTAAAAGTTAAAATTAATTACTTAAAATTAATTATATGCTTTATTAATATTCATATATTTTTTTCATGTTTTATTAATTAAAATTAATTACTTAATTAATTTAATTAAATTTTAAATATTTAAAAGTGGAGTCCATGTGAGACACATTAAAATTATCTAAGATCTCAATTTGGGATCTACCAATAAAAGAAAAAATATTACAGAAAGATCTTCAATCCTACTTAATCCATCAAAAAGTGGTCTAAGATCCCAATTTGGGATCTACCACTAAAAAATGCTCGTAGTGTACAAATATTTCATTATCTTAAAACATTCCATTAATATTTTTTATTACATTAGAATCCTATCTTATTTATATATTTTTTATCTTCTTTCTAGATGTTACATAACAATTTGAAATGTTGATTCAATTTTTTTCTTTTATTCCTATAAAAACAAGTTATAACAGTTTATAAATTTATTTAAAATTTATCCTTTAAATATATTAAGGTGTACAAGTTATAATAACATTTGGCCTATTTTTTTAATCTTAAAAGTTACTTGAAAGTTAAAAGAAAAATAATTGAAATCTTTAAAATTAAAGCTATATGTTTTAGTTTGAAAGATATTTTTCAATTATGATGCTTGAGAATATATGTTGGATCTTAAAATTTATAATTAAGAATGATAAAGGAGAAAGAAAAAATTCCTAGATGATTCTAAGTTCCCTTCCACGTACAATTATAATTTATATATACAATTTAATTATTTTTCTCTCGATTTTCCTACTAAATCATATGAAAAAATGAAGAAAAAACTTATATATTTTGAGGCATTGACTTATGTTATGTAATTCACTAAGGGCAAAAAATCTCAAAATTGTTTTTTTTTTACATTCTCAAAATTGGTTTGTAATATAAACATATAATGAAAATCCCCGCTTTATAATAAAGATATTATAAATTTACATTAACGATATGATATATTATATCAATAATTTAATGAACCAATACTGCATAATAATTTCTACGTCCATGCGTGGAATTGTTTGTTAGAATGTTATATATTAACAATTTAATTAGGGTCTTTAATTTGGCTTTTTTGGGATTCCGAAGTATTTATATAATGTTCATTTGGATTGATTATGGGACTAGGTTCGAAATTTAATCGTACTAAAAGTTCTTTGTCTCTTTCTAAAAATATATTATGTGGAGATAACCCAATTCTTTTCTCACAAATTAAGCGTATATTACCAGCTGAACTATATCATTAGGTTTTCGCAATGTAAACATATCCTCCGTGTGTGAAATTTTTTAATTGCTATATGAATTGCAAAATCTTACAAAATGTGCGTGTTAATTAGAATTGCAAAATGTTACAAAATTTTAACTAAATATTTAAGAAATAAATCACATTTTTTTTTTGGCAGAGAAGGTAAAAAAAAAAAAAACATGAATACATAAGTGACGATCGTTTGTTAGGATAAAATTGCAAACATTACCCCTGTGTACATTCTTGTCATACTTTGTACCACAAAAAATCACGACGAAGTGAATTTTGAATTTTTCACAGTATGTTCATATTTCTCATGATCGTCCATTTAACGTTTCTTTCCCAATGTAGTTCTAACGTGAGTGAGCCATGACAAATAGATTATTCATCTCCATCATCATCACTACATCAGCATGAACCAATGAGGAATTCTCTCATAGCCCTACTTTGACCCTCACATGTCCAAATTCTGAATTTTCTTTTTCCTATCTAGATGATGGATATATTTGGATCCATTGCAAAATGGAGACAGTGAAACATCGTAATATTTACACTCAAATCCGTACATCTTTTTCTCACGCCTATCACTTTTGTTAAAGAAAATGGAAAGAGGCAAAATTTATTTATTTAATCTTTTATAGTATTATATTTTAAAATGGTGTGTATATATACGCCAAAGGCAAGGAAGTCGCACTTGGTTAAAATACTTGACTCGAGAGAAGACCAAGAAATTAAATAATATGTTGATATCCATGGCAAATTAAGTCACCTAAAAATTATACATAGGAAATTAAGGGAAGTTGCGGTCACTAGTGGTGGCAAAAATTTGACCTGAAAACCGTTGTTGTCGTTTGGGCCATATGACTTTACAAAACGTACGAAACTTCAACGATGGCACCAATCACTAATTTTCTTTCTTTTTTGTTTTAATTAGTCAACTCTTTTCATGCGTCAAATACTTCATGCAGGCCCTTTTTCTCTAGTTTCTATATCAATATAAAAGGAGGGCTTTGTTTGAAGACTTAGAAGAAGAAGAAAGCAGATCAAGAAGGGGCTAGCTTGCGGAGAAGAAAGAGAAACTACCTTTTTCCATATATGGAGCTTGCTTCGGAGAGATCTGGTGACGGAGGTATTGGACTCAAGGAAGAAAATAGTGTTGGTGATGATGATCGTCATAAACAAGAGATTATTGTCGAGGTGAAGATTAGTATTTTCTTCCTAATTAATTAAGGGTCTGCAGTTTTAACTTTTAAATGATCGAAACATCTTTCTTTCTATATACAAGTCTTAATTTTTGTTTTTTTAAGCATATATTCTTAGTTGGTGTGATCATGTCGGATTTGGTTTTTCTAGACATCCTTTAAGCTTTTCATAAATGACCAATCGATGAAATTAAATAGAATTTATGGAATAATCATCTTTAAAGCATAATAATTTGATCATTTAATGTTGGTTTCTCCTTAATCCCTCCCTCTGCTATCTATATTTATTTTCCAAAATTAAAAGGAGGTCTTCAGTAAATTCGTTTCGTTTCATGTCTACGACGCAAATAATCTTTACAAGAAACTCAATCCGATTAGTTAGGAAATAATTGTAGGTTTTAATATGCTTTTATTTCGAAAACAGACTCAGATTCTCTTTTTTTTGTCTCATCCTGATCAATAATTTGTTATATCCTAAGAGACAACATATAACATTAATCTTTAGGAATTTGTTTGGTATAATTCATACTAAAAATAAATATAATTCATAGCTCCATAATGATGTATCTGTTAGCAATAATAAATGAAAAAAGATGACGTATATATATCTAGTTATTTTCAACTAGAACAATACATTTATGAAAGTAGTATTGAATTAGTCAACTCAAAGATAAGATTTATTTTCAAAAGAAACCGCAATATCAACGTCTATTAGTTTAAGTTGTAAGGAAATTAATTTCAAATTTTGTGAACAAAAATAAATAAAGTGAAAGAGCTTTACTCCCTTAAAAGAATTTATCTTATTCGACACATATTAATCAAGAAGTAATATCTTAAGAATAAATTTGGACTGAAATTCTTCAACCATTTTTTTAAGAAATCTTAAACCAAAGTTAAAGAAAGCTGTTGGTTGAGAAATTAATACAAATGGCCAATCATACATGTCCTTTGCAAAAAAAAAAAAAAATGAAAATATTATCAATTTTTGTAAGCATATTATTAATACAAACCTGTGATAAGAGTTGACCCATGCATGTGCCTGAAAAGAAAATTAATGATATCCAACACATGATAATTCACCCTGCACGTGCAAGTTAAAACCAATAGATTCTAACCGAGCCAAATAATCTAAATAGTCATATATTTCCTCATTGAATAAAATTGCTCACATTTACTTCCTTTATTCCACTGTACGTATGAATTCTCATTTTCTTTGGTTTTGCCAACAATCAAAAGTACTCCAATATTTTTTTATTTTATGTAGAAGGAAATTAACAGTTGGAAAAACCTAATTGAATGCTTTGCATCCATGAAACATATATATAGAAAGAAAAGTATGTAACAAAAAAATTATATTATTATTACATGCATATTATTTGATGAATATTGTTTTGATGCGATATACACAGGAACCACCGGTGACTAATACAGAAAGATCCATACTGGAGGCTCCAGCTAGCACATCCCCAAACAAAAAAGAAGAGGTTAAATTTATAATGATAAAATTAGTTTTTTTTTTCTCATTAGAAACTAATTATTAGAATAATGTAGTCATATCATGATTAGAGATATAAGTTGAGTTGAATAATTAAAAGAGAAGGTGGATTTCTTCTACTAACAAAATTAACATTTTAATCATTAACATTTATTCATAAAAAAGAAAAGTTTTAATTAGTCATGTGATAAGTTTGTGTCTATGGCCGGTTGTAGGTTGATGATCAGCTTGAGACTGCCAAAGCTGAAATGGGTGTAGCGAGAGAAGAAAACCAACGGCTAAAGATGTGTTTGAACAAAATAATGAATGAATATCGGACACTAGAGAAGCAATTTCAAGATATACTAAAGCAACAAGGGACAAAAAAGAACGCTGATAAAGGAAATGATGATAACCATGAAGAAATATTAGAGGAAGCTGATCTTGTTTCGCTCTGCCTTGGAAGAGTTCCGATCATTAATCCAAGAAGTGATGAGAAAATCAAAGTTTCTAATATGCCATTGAAGGATGATGAAGGGTTTAACGGAGAGTTGACTCTTGGACTAGAGTGCAAATTTGAAACATCAAAGTCAGGAAGCACAACTGAAGCTTTGCCTAATAATCCAAGCCCAGAAAATAGTTGTGAAGTAGTACCAAAGGAAGAAGGTGGGGAGAGTAAGGAGGCACTCAAGACAATGAGATCAGACACAGAGGATGAAGTTGCTCAGCAAAATCCTACCAAAAAACCTCGAGTTTGTGTTAGAGCAAGATGTGACACTCCAACAGTAAATCTCTTCTCTCAACTGATCATTCTATTCAACCTATGATATACCTATATACACATGAGAAATGATATTTTCACGCCCTCTAATTTTTAAAATAATATGTAGACTCCTCTAGTTTTGAACAGTTATAAATATATATAGAAAGCTATTTGTTTAAGCTTTGATATTTGAAACAGATGAATGACGGATGCCAATGGAGGAAATATGGACAAAAGATTTCAAAGGGAAATCCTTGCCCTCGAGCTTACTATCGTTGCACAATTGCACCATCATGCCCAGTTAGAAAACAGGTATCTAGCTATATGACTATATATACATTAGTTACACACATTGTCGAGTCTCAATTTAACGCAAAGGAAAATTATTGTTAACACTCATTTGGGGGATCTATACTTTATACACTCCATTGAGTAACAGTTAAGAAAGAGATTAAAAAAATTATATATACATATTTTACTTTCTCTTCATCTTGCTTTTATTACTCTTTCTTAATCTATTTCTTCTTTTTTCATTATATTACTTATAATATCTATGAAAAATTGTACTTTTTCTCTCTCCAATTCATTCTAACTACCAAAAATAGAGTGAATTTTCGTTATAATTCAAAAAGAGAAAAAAAAAGAGAAAAGTAAAAAATTGTAATAAAGTGACATAATTAATAAAAAAGCATGGTATATTACCTCCTGTCCTTCTTATAAGTAAAATACACTAAAACTAAACCTTATGTCTTATAAAAAAACCGAAAAAAAAAAATAGATAAGGGTATAAAGAGAAAGAGAAAAAAAATTTAAGGGTATATTCCAAATTTAAAATTCTATTTATAGAAATACTATTATTAACTAAAATGCGCTTCATGTACATGAAGTGGAGTATTAATAATTATATCACCCACTTTCATCCTATTTTTTTCATCATGTCATATATCATATTTATGATTATTTTTTCAGGTGCAAAGATGTGCTGATGACATGTCCATTTTATTCACCACCTACGAGGGAACCCACAACCACACTCTTCCACCATCAGCTACTGCCATGGCATCCACAACTTCCGCAGCTGCATCCATGTTATTGTCTGGTTCATCAGCCTCTAACTCTGCCTCAATACCTTCAACAACAACCACAAATCTCCACGGCCTCAACTTTTATCTCTCAGATGGTTCAAAACCAAGGCAACTATACCTCTCCAACCCTGCACTATCATCTTCACTTTCACATCCAACCATCACTCTCGACCTCACTACTTCACCCCCTTCAGCCTCTTCCTCATCATCATCACCCTTTGTCAGATTCAATTCAAACTACAACAACAACAACCACCAACCCAGATACCCCTCTTCCTCATCAAGCCTAAGCTTCAGTACTAGTAATTCCTCCGAAATCGCTAATGCTATATCTTGGAGCAACGGCTTCCTCAACAATAATAGGAACATCCTTAGCAGTGTGAACTTTGGAAGACAACAAATGGAAAACATGTACCATTCCTACATGCAAAAGAACAACAACAACAACAACACAAGCCTTCTTCCTCAAGCTGATACTATATCTGCAGCAACGAAAGTGATCACAGCGGACCCCACTTTTCAGTCAGCTTTGGCAGCAGCACTTACTTCGTTTATTGGCGGTGGTGGTGTTGGAAACACGCGAGGAAGTCAAGGTAGTAATGTTGTTGGAGAAAGTTTGAGTTTGGGTCAGAAAATGAAGTGGGGTGAGGTGTTTCCAGCGTCTAATAATTCTAATTCTTCAATTTCCAACAATAAAGTCAATGGTTGTGCATCCAGCTTCTTCAACAAAACGCCGACAGCGAATTCACAGACGAAAAATTTGATGTTTCTGCCGCCGTCGTCATTGCCGTTTTCTTCTACTCCCAAAAGTGCATCTGCATCTCCTGCTGCTGATAATAGCGACACCACCACCAATTGACCATTAAATTGGTCATATATATATATATATATATATATATATATATATATATAGCTACTTTATTTTATTTTTTCAATTTTTATTTCATGGATGATTGGATTGATGTAATTATAAGTAAGATGCTAAGTAAAATTTAGGATAGACACATAAATAAAGTATGAACATAGATGTTTTTCCCTTGATTTTTGGGATGAGAGATACGCTATCGAACATTGAGTCAAATGCACCACTAAAATAATTTGTATAAATACTTGGGTGTTGCAGTTGTGCAGCAATTACCTGTTGCACACTTTTTCTAAGATTTTTTTAATAATAAATACTAATTAATATCCTTATAATTTTAATTAAAAAAATTTAAAATTACTAAAATACATAAAATTATATTATTTATGATTTTTTTTATGTTTGTCAATAATATTCACAATAAATATATTTTTCTGTTTATTTTCTTAATCAATACCTTAAAAGACCCTGCTAGCAACATCTTCTCTTAATTTGTAGGTTGGTTTTGACTTTATCTAAGTTAAAAATTATTAGGGGTGTTCGTGGATCGATTTAGATCGATTTTGGTCAAATTTAGGATTTAAATCAATCAAATTTGATCGATTCGGTTCGATTTTCAGAAGAAAAAAAATTGAAGTCCAACTCAACCCATATATGAACAGTTCGGTTAGGTTCAGATCACCGGGTTACCCATTTAATTTTTTTTAAAACCACTATTTTATATCACAATTTTTTCAAATATCTCATATAATTAACACACTATCATTAAATGTATGAAAGTAATAAAATTGATTCATTTAATACCACCAACATAATATTCTAAAATAAACTTATAATTGGGTAAAAAATCACAACGTCCAAATTGGATAATCAATTCAATGGACAACTTCACTATGATAATTTTGTGTACAAGAGTTCCTAGTATCCTAGTCTATCCTTACACAACAATTATCTTAGTTGGTATCCTTGTTTTCCAGTTTTCCATTAAAAAGCTCTAGTCTTAATTCACCAAGAATAGAGACAGACTGATATTCTTGTTTCTCAGCTAGACTGGTATCCTAGTTTCTCAGCCATAAGTCGCATGTCTCAATTCATCAAGAATAGAGACAAAACTGGTATCCTAATTTTCCATGTGCGACATTTTCCAAAGTCAAGAAGAAGAATACAATATAATAGTTACCTTTAAGCTTTTATTCCTTAAGCAAATAAATATCTTTAATTTTGATGAAGAGTTGAAGAATCATACTTGACAAACGCTTCTATATGATCTCACAACAATTTTTTCAATAATTCAAATATAAACTCTCTAAAACTCTAATATTATTTGGAAAGGAATGCATACATGACACCAAAATATGTTTCTATTTTTACTAATTTAAAGGTATGATTTTAACCAATTTTTGAATGCAATTCTAAATATATTCAATGATATTATCCAATGCAATCTTAAAGATATTATATTATATCCTATTTTTTAATGCAATATTAAAAATACTCTATCTTATTTTGAATACAATCTTAAACATTTACAATACTACACATTTTTTTATTCTCAAATTATTTTTTTAATTTTTTTATATATATATATATATAAATAATAAAATTTATATTATTATTACAGAATCACGGATCGGATTATCGGGTCAATGGATATGTAAATTTAAACTCGTGACTTAACATGTACATATAAGATTTTGATCAATTTTGACGCAAATATATAAATGACTCAACCTAAACTATTCGGATCAGTTTGAATTTAGGATTGACCCGTGAATAGCCCTACCCCTAGTAACTGCGGATCTTCGTGCCTACTAAATTGTATGCAAACTGTTTTATCGGTTTGCAAATGAATTTCCTGGGAGGGGTGTTATGATACTAGTAAAGCAAGTTCAGAATCAAGTTATATATAACATGTTTGGTTGCATATCTCAATCTAGTTTTTCACGTGAAAAACTCGTAATTGTATATACCTTCTACATTTTAGACATTATTTATTACTCTCAACTGTTTTTATGTTAGCAAGGTACTTTGGAATTTATGATAAGACAAATGCTAACTAAATCTTAAGGACACTAATCAAAAAGATAAAAGAGAATGATAATTAAGCAGCACAATCATAGCAATTAATCTTAAGCCACCTTATCAAACGACAGTGCAGTGGATTTATCATAAGGGTCTTTCTCCTTGTTAAGGAATTAAAAGAGAAAAATAATTAAAAATTATATAAGAGCACAATTAAAAGTCATAAAGAGTGTATTTTTATACAGTCTCGTGTTCTTCACTAATTACAGGCAAAGGGAGAAGTACTTTTACTTAATTATTACCTCTTTTTACCCTTGTTTTTATTTTGAAGTCTTTTGCTGTTGCAATTTTTTTGTTCGTACTCAAATATTTTAGGTATCCATACCTGCGTGCTGCGTCCTCTGTTGCATCTTCTAAGAAGTTGAGAGGAGCACTGAAGGCCTGAACTCTGAAGAAAACATGGTTGCAAAGTCCGGCACTAATTATATATCTTCTTCCCTTTTTTATATATTGATTTTTATCTATTTTCATCCTCTTTTTATTCTGGCGTCTTTGTTTGTCCCCAAATTTTATTTTGTTGCTCCAGAAACTTGTTCTTAAATCCTACTATTAAACACTGTGATTTGTGTAGAGAGGTGAGTTGCAACAAAATATATTATAAATTTATTTATGTGATTAGTATTGGTTTATTGAAAAATTCAAATATAAATTTCTGTGATCGATTTTGCTGATTTTTTAAATGTGATAAGTGGGTGAATTGATTAAATATATCTGCGTTGTTGAATTTTATTTTCACGCATACATGACTGTAAAATATATTTTTTGACTTTTAACACTAATTTAGTTCGGGGAATATATGGTAATATAACCCAGATGATTGTAACCATAAAAAGAATATTATCTGGGTGGTGGATACATAGATTACAGATATGAATTAATGTGATACTCAACCAGTGACAGACACATCAGTTTCTCTCTCCGTCAATCATTGTTATATATTTGAATAAAATAATTCTGAAAGTCCTATTATACGATGCTTACTTACGTTGATTAAGATTTATCTTCTCTTCCTGTTTTTAGAACCAAATTAAGCGACGCAACTGTGACAATTTTAAGGTCCCAAAATACTGAAAGTAGTAGTGTACGCTTATCTAAGAAAGCAGATAGTTTAATTGTGTGGCATTTTTAAGTCTTGACTGAATATTAGTCAATCTCCAAATCAGTTCTAAAAATCAAAACTTGTAGAGTACTACTAGAGATATCTTGTAATTAAAACTCTATTTATATTGATTAAAAATAAAATATAAAATAAATATATTCTTCTTCTTTATAACGAATACATATACTCTTTTGTACCACAAAAAAAAGTGGCATTTGATTGTCTCTTCTAATAAGGATATCTCCAATAAAACAATTTCACCAAGTTTTCTTTTTATCATTTTTATATTTTCTTATATTATCACATAATTTTTTGAGTAATTTAATTAATTTTTTTTACTTCAACCTAATAATTCTAAGAAAATTCTTAAATAAATCTCACAACCTATTTCTCACCTTTATATTTTATAACTATTTCAATTTAATATCTTTTTCTTAATTTAAAAATAATAAACG